>CM075853.1:31822612-32422612 GCA_037975125.1 Latrodectus hesperus
TTGAACAACTATTATCAGAATTGTAATATAACGTTTTAACTGATTTAATTGCATTTTTAGAGCGATACTCCAGTCTCATCACACAAGCAATGGCTAATTATCATCAAAATACTTGTGTCAGATTCGTACCTAGAATCCACGAAAATAACTACATCAGGATCTTTGCTGGACAAGGGTATGTTTTCAATTTTTTACGAATGCTATGTACATTTCCTTTTAAGGAAACAAGCTAAATTACACAAATATTTAAAATCATGAGATATCTATAAAAAATCATAAATAATTATCATATTATGTATAATGATTTTCACTTATTATTTTCACTTATTATATTTTCACTTATATATCACTTCTGTATCTATCTATCTATCTATCTATCTATCTATCTATCTATCTATTTATATATATATATATATATATATATATATATATATATATATATATATATATATATATATATATATATATATATATATATATATATATATATATATATATATATATATATATATATATATATATATATATATATATATATATATATATATTATATGTATGTATATATAATATATATCTACATTATACGTCATATTGACTTTTTTCTTTATAATATTGACCTAGAAATTTAAACTTATGTAAAATAAAATAGGATTTCCTTTACCATAACTAATAACTATAAATTGGAACTACATGCATTCATAATATTAGTTTATTAATTTAAGTTATTCTAAGTGTAGTGTACATGTGCTGAAACGAGGTCTAAAATAATATTCTTTATTCGCTAAATGCAAGTATCAGTCAGCCAAAAGTACTCGTGCTGTACAATGTTAAGAAAAAACCGCAAGATAAAAATATCGGGCTATAAAAAAATCCATCTCAAATTCCCTTTGATAAAATTAATAAAATATTCTTGATATTTCTCCTAATTATCACATTTTGATGCACTGAAATACAAACTCATTTCTTAAATGGTATTAAAATGTTGTAGATGGAATAAAAATTCAATTATTAGGAATCTTTATAACATTCTTTTTATAGTCTTTGACTTATTTTCAGCTGCAAAAATTCGTCGAATCAAACTTAGCAATTTTGAGATTTATTAAGATTTATCTATTGCAGTTTATCATTTATTTGGAAGCTAAACTGAACTGGTTGCAATGCAGACCATGTAGACCAAGTCATACGATACCCATATCAGTTTCTTTGACCGAGGCCTCCAAGTGGAAGGAATCCTTTTCTAGTTAGGTAGTCAACCTAACACTATATATCCATTGTGTAGTTTTCAAGCATGCTTGGTACTCAGTTTATCGACCTACTAAAGGGATGAAAGTTTGGAAACAATTCCAACTGTTTCATATTATTAAGAATATGTTATTTTAAAGTTAATCGTTTAGTACATCAAGTGGTAACACAAAAACTGGAATTACATTTGTTATTAGTAATCAAAAATTCTTATACTCTTAATTTTCTTAACTTATTATATAACTCATCACCAATATTCAAAGAGAATGAAAAAGTTATGCTATTGTCATTGGAATTTAACCCTGTTTAAATTTTTACGATAAATTTTTAGTGACAATTTAAATCAAGAAAACATTTTGTTTTATAAACATAAAGATAATTTGTAAGTATGTTTAATGTTTAGGAACCTATAGGATGCGAACTGCACTGCTGAATAACTTTGTGGCATGAAAATCATTATAAAGTTTCCTTTTGATAATCAAATGCATTTGTTATCAAAAAGAACTAATTCTTTAAAATTTACACCACAATTGTTTTTATTAATTATTGTCAATTTTTCATATGATTATTTTCAAAATCAAAGTTCATTATTAACTTTTATAACTAAAAAGGTATTTCTCACAAAATTCATGCTATTCATTGAAAAAGAATAAATTAAGTAAAAGTTCGAACAAGTAAAAATAAATAGTGGCCATATTTTTCAAATGAAATAAATTTGCATATTTGTATTATTCTATTTAAAACACCCTATTTGGGACTAAAATGAGTTTAATTCAATGAATAAATATATCTAATAAAAGTTGTTGATCTAAAATTAATATCTTAAGAATAAACTCTCTCTATTTGAGCTTCTATTTATAAAAACTGATGAAGTTCCTGCATTTAAGTATATATGTTAATATTAAATACTTTTTTAAATTCGTTCATATCTAGTCTTTATTCACTATTATAATAAAACTTCCATTTAATTACCATATTAATAATTCAGCAAATTTGAATCATGAATCTTAACAACACAATTTATCAACTTGAAAACATTTTTTGCCAAAAATTTTTTCATTTATTGATAAAAATGTTTATAAGTTATAGAAACTATCAAAGAATGTAAATTTAATGAAAATATTTCTTTACATACCTCAGACATCGAAAGATTATCTCAATATCATTACATTTATTGCAATTTATATTCATACGTCTTGTATTCATTGCTTTAACTCTCTTCTGCAGATTGCTTCTAAACTATGAATTATTACATTCAAAAGTAATCGAATATAATGTATATATTTCGAGCCGAAATAGAATTGGCATCAAAAGCATTTAATTTTAAATATTATCTTTGAAAGTTATTTTCTACTTAAGCGAAATTAACATTATTTAAAAAAGAAAATTTTTTATACAAGAAGTATTTAACAAAAGATTATTCATTTAAAAATAAGGGAATCGAAAAGATTGAATAAAGAAAAACTGAAGAAATCAATATATTTTTATTTGCATAGCTTTAAAAATATCTAATGTAGAATTTTTTAATATAAAGCCAGAAATACAAACGCAGAGGTATAAGTTAATTAAAAGTATTTACTTATGATCTATATGTATTTACTTATGATGTATGATATAGTCTATTTATTTATGATGTTAACTAGTTATATAGGAAGCAAAATTATTTTGAATTCTTTCAAATATATGTATAGAAGCAAAGTATAAAAAAATACTTAAGTATTGTTAATCTAATATTATTATAGATAAATAATCCAGAGATTAATTAATATTTTACTAATGTTATTATGTAGGTAAATAAATTTCCCAATTTTATTTGAAATCAATTTAAAAAAGGAATGTGATAAAAATAAATACAAATATTCGCTGAAATATAACTACGCAAATAATTATATCATACTTATCTTTTGATTGGCAGTTGTTACTCAAACGTGGGTATGATTGGAGGGTCACAATCACTCTCTCTAGGACAAGGTTGCATGTTTAAGGGAACGATTGTCCATGAACTGGGACATGCTCTCGGATTTTTCCATGAACAGAACAGGTCAGACAGAGACAAATACTTAACTATTTATTGGCAGAACATCATGCAAGGTTGGTGCTATTGTTAGATAAGCCATGTTAGCATTTTTAAATTTTTAATCATATGTAAACATCGCATACTCACTTCTTAAGTCGCAAAAATTATTTTATTTCTGTTCCTTTGTTTAATCGTCCATCAATTCATCTATTATCTTTCTTAAAATTTTCATCAGAATAAGATCATCTATCATCCTTCTTAAAATTTACAAACAATTTACTAATTGCTCTTTTTTGTAGTTTCTAGTTGGTGTTAATATAATTGCAATTTTTTGTAGTATGCCAATATGTTTAACTATTTAAGTTAGGATGTTCTATGATGTTTACGTTTATTATTATTATTATCATATTTCGAAATATTTTCTCTCTTATATAACCTGAAATTCTCAAATAATTTTACGTTTCAAACAGTTTTATATTTTAAATACTTTCATCTATCAATTTTAATGAAGTTTTCAAAAATTAATATATTTAGAATAGATTTATCAATTTTCTATTAAACACAAGGCGATTAAAATGAGAAATATATATATATATATATATATATATATATATATATATATATATATATATATATATATATATATATATATATATATATATATATATATATATATATATATATATATATATATATATATATATATATATATATGTATATCATTCTTACAAAATTTTTCATTGAACTTCTATTTTGAAAAGTTAATTTTCTTGATTATGAAATTATTTATAAAGCGATGATAACTTATACACACATTTCTGCAGTATATAGCCGTTTTAAAATATTTTATTTTAAAGATTACAAATTTTATCGCCAGTGAGAATATTGTTGCATTCTTAATTTCAAGTAATACCATCTCTCTAATACTACGAGTATACTCGTTTTTACTTTTTTATTTAATAAAAGAAATATTTAAAACTGCTAGCACAGAAATATATTCATGAATGCATTGTTAATAAGTTTATTCAAAAATATTCCTGAAACTGTTTAGTATAGATTTTCTACTTTTGAGAAACGTATTTAATCGATACTAATAACTTTGGAAGTAGTACCATTCATTTGGATTACATTGATTCCTTAAAATAAAAACTATTTGGTGAAAATAGTATTTAATAATTATCATATTTCCAAATATATACATACATGTGTGTGCGCATTTATTAAATAGTATTATGAATATATTAAAAGACATGAATTCGAGTTCCATCATATAGAAATACAGGGAAATATCATCAAATCTGTTGGCTTATTGTCTTTTTTAATTGTCGAATGATTAGGAGCTTTTAAATCTCACATACCATGTATTTTAAATTGTGTTTAAGGTATATATTAGACTATAAGTTTATTATTATAATGTTTACAAGAAGTTTCTTTAATACTTATAAATTTATTTTTCCAGGTATGGAGACACAATTTTTCTTACTGAAACCACATGAAAATCTTCTGCTTGACACTTTTGATTACAACTCAATTATGTTGTACGGCAACACTGCTTTCTCAAAAGACGGTCGTTCCAAGACAATGGTTGCCAAAACAGGTGTCAGGCTTTATGAGACGTACGACAAACCTGGTCTCAGCCCAAGTGACATTATTCGGGTGAAGAAGATGTACAATTGTTAAATAAGGCTTAACGTACTGCTTCGCTGAAGTTTAAATATTAATTTTGAATAAATGAATCTACTTGGTTTTCAATTCAGTATTATTTGTTATCAAGCATTTAAAAATTGGTGGTTAACACTTAGGAAAACATGATTGTAAAATATTTAAACAATTGGCGTTGATATTTAAGAAGATTCATTTATCCGGCCTAGACATAATGATGAAAAACGTGAAAGACAAAAGGCGTAGATGTGGGAATGGCGTTTAAAGGAACTAATCTTTATTGAGATAAAAAACTCGAAAATAATAAATGAAAGAAAGAATTAAAAAATTTCAGTAAAAAAGTTAAAGTAACAATATAAATGTAAAAACATGTTATTTAATTACTTTAAGCGTTGAGTGTTACAAATTTGAAAATAAATTCATTTTCTCTAAGAAACAATTTAGATCAGGAGCTTCACATTTGCAAAGGCTCGTGGCCTTGATAGTAAAATGACCTGCGGCCACACAAGCCCTCACAGACACGATAGAGCATCGCATTTGATTTGGACAAATATTTTTATTAGATTTTAACAATTATTAAAATTACTTTTAGCCTTAAATTTTAGTTGCAAAATTAAATTAAAGCCTTGCTTTAATTTAATTATGATATAGATTGAATTATATGATATAGATTGAGAATGATTGAGTATTAATCTTTTTGTTGCGAACATGTTGCATCAATATGCTTTAAAAAACAGAATTAAGAATACAAAAGTAATATGTGCATTTTTATTCAGTAAAGGAAATACTCGATATTATAGTAAGACAATAATGCTTATAGCTATTTTCTACATTTATTGAATATAAAAGCGGAATTGTTTGGCGAATATTGAATATTTAAGACTAAGGAAAATAATGTTTTCTAATGTTGAAAATCTCATATACTATGTGACCAAACTATTTTAATTCGAACGCCATACAAACAACAATAAATATTCTACTAAATTAAAAACTAAGAGATACATTAAATTAATGCTTATGAAACTTCCCTCAAATATACTCAAAAGGAAGAAATATTTTCTGCGTAAATTGAAAAACTTAAACTACACAAGGACAAATATTTTAATAGGTTTCTACTTTAGATATACATTTGGTTAAAAATGAAGATAAATGAGGAATCTTTAAATTAAACTTAGAATATTAATAGAGAGTAATTAATAAAAGTTATTAAGAATTACTAAAAAATATTAATTTTAAAATCTATGCCTTTTATTTCACATTTAAGCTACATCTATTTTAGTAAGGTAAATACAATATCAAACTGTCATATATATTAGAACTTAAAATTAATTATGACCATGTTGGCAGAAATGTTTAAAGTTGTTACATGAAATACCATTACTATATTCTCAATAATATATTTCGATATTTTCCTGCATGTTGAATAATATTCAATTATTTAAACTTAGCTTTATACATAATTGAGAAAACCAAGTGTTATTTTTCCAAAATACAATTTCAACGATGAATTAAAAAGGAAAATTTAGTTATCTACTTAATTTCACTAATATTCTGTATAATACACAAAAGACAGTGTTTGAGTGAAATATAATCTTTCATTTTGACTATTTAGGTATTCATCAAATAGAAATTATGTTTCGACACTAAAGTCAGATTCAGACAGACAGCAGTACATTATGGTTACAATACATTCTTAATCAGTGGAAATGATTTTATTGTTTCTCATAATCAAGTAGTTTCCAAAGCTAAGTGAAATATATTGAATGGAGACGGAATTTCAATTTACATAGTTTTCTCAATATTTCGTTGATATCTCTCCTCTTGTAGTCAACAAATACAATAAGCCTTGGTTAGTTGATTAAATAAACATTGTACCATGTTGTACCATCAAGGGTCTTAACAGATATATATATATATATATATATATATATATATATATATATATATATATATATATATATATATATATATATATATATATATATATATATATATATATATATATATATATATATATATATATATATATATATATATATATATATATATATATATATACATATGCATCAAGTGGTTCTACAAATGCATCTGATACTGATGACATTTCATACGTTTTGCAGTTCCATACGGCTTTCCTTTTTCTGAATCCAACGAAGGTAATTAATGTCATAACATATAAGACATAAAGTTTTTCAAAAATTAAATTACATTTCATGAATTAAATAGTCATTCATTTTTGTTAGCAAATATTCATTATAATATAAAAGAAAGTAGAAAAATATGTCATAAAATGGATAGCAGGCAAGAAAGTTACAGGTGTTTTTCAAAAGACTAAAATACAAAAGGGTAGTGCAATGAATAAATTAAAATTAGTTTCTTCAAAATGTTGCTATACAAATGGGAAATACTATAAAGATAGTTTTGTTTTAGATATTTTTGCTATTTGAAGGATATTTTGCCCTCAGAAGCTGTATGTTTTGAACATTTTGAGTGTATAAAAGTTTTTATATTTTAATCTAAAAAATCAAGGATTAAAAGAAAGGAAGAGTTTGACGTATACCTGGAAAATACAAAATTAAGTTATGTTATGAAGCTACATCCAATCAAGAAGAGTGAGTGGGACAAAACTTTAAGTTAAAAAAAAGGCGAGAACGAAGAAAAAGAGTAAGACACTTTTTCTTCAAGGAGACTTAAGAAAAAACGCGAATTTATAAAGATAAATCACCTGAGGCTATAGTCAGTGGAGGATTCTGAGCCTAAACTCCAGAATAACTATTTAATTAAGAGGGCATTTCTATCCCTTCAAAAACACCTACACTGATTCGTAGAAAAGGTTAAAATGTCCGATCTGTGACAACCCCTCCATCTTCATTGCATGTCAGGTCCAGCCTATTGAGATTACATTTTCATCAATGCTGAACAAAGAAAAACAGACGACATTTCTATCAAGTCTTACCTTACTTATTCTCTGACAAGCACAATATCAAGATAGAAGAACTCAATGATAATGAATTGCTTTTTATAAAAGTATGACTATTAATCTGCTTATTGTATTAAACAAATACCATTGTTAGGCTATAAAAACCAGTACTTCCGATTATATTTTTATCACCTGAACTAGTAACGACTAGAACCCGGGTTACTCCTATGCAGAATTACTCTTTCCCGAGATTGCACCTTGACAATTAATTATTTTTAGCTAATTTGCTAAGCAAAATATTACACCATGCTGTTTCACCTGAAGTCTTATTTAGTGGAAATGTATCTCAAATGGCTGTCTTTATATCAAATAATTTCGAAATCAAAACGGAATACATTTGTTAACGATGATGCTTCAACAATTTTGGTTGATTCAGTTACATAAAAGTTTTCATTTCGATTTAACTTAATTACTATGATTACAGCTTGGTCAGTAATATAGTTTAAGTTCATATATCTATTTGTGAATTCAATTTTTATTTAAGGGTGTTGATGTTTGTCGTTGTTGTGTAGGTTATAAATTAACTTTAAACAGCATATTTCTATCTAATGTAAAAAATATACAGTAAAGATATAAACTTGAAGCTATATGATTTAATCATTTGGTAGAGTTTACAATGAAATCCATTGCATTATTGATATAATTTATAATTCTTTAAATCTCTGTATGTCGTTAATATTTGCAGTTCTTTAAAATTTTGCATTTCATTACTTTTCATTTAAAAGAAATCCCATTTCCTAAAATATTTCAATCATTTTAAGTATTTATTAGAAAATTAGTAACTGGGTGCTATTTATAAAATTCATTAGCAGCATCATGTTTGGAAATAACACAGAAAGGATGAATATTTCAATAAACATTTTTTATTTTTCGATTCTCTTTTTCGACTTTCAAACAAATTTCTTGCACGAAATCTGGCTTGCAAGCGATTTTGGCTTTCACTCAGATAAAAATGCTTCAAATAAATTTGAAGAAATTAATAGCAATTTTCAATTCTTTTTAAATTTTTATCTCAAATAAATTGAAAATTAATAATTATTTTCTTTTGATATTATTGGTATATTAATATTAAGAAATAAAAATTTCAAATAATAAACCAAAAATATTCTTAAATAGTAAGGCGATGATTTTCATAGAAAACACTATGAAATAATTTCTAACATTAATTTTCAATATGTGAGCATAATTTTTAATATTTATTGGGAATGATTTCAATTTTCTAAGTAATTTTCTCCTTTCTAACGTTTTTCAACATAATTATTCATAAAATTTCCTATTAAAAATTTTTAGGGCATATTAATATAGGTGTGCATTATCCACAATATTCATTCACAAAGATATTAATTACGATAGCTTGTTTTTATTAGTTAAATAAACAAAGTCGATTAAAGTAGTGAAATTGATTGTTATATAACTTCTAATAAATAGAATTACTTTCAGAACATTTTTTACGTATTTCTAAATGAAATGCGTCTGAAATATACATATTTAATTTCATTTTAATATATTTGAATGTAGGATACAATTAACGCATTAGCACTGCATTGAGGATTTTGAACAGATAATTTAAATTTTTAATATAGATATGAGACATTTTAAGTAAACTCCTTTTCAGAAACCTTTGGTACCATAACATTTATTTACAAATCTCAGATTTCGCTTCTACAGTTGCTTTTTTTCCCACGCATGCAAGAAATTAATCTGTTGCGAAAACATTTAAAATGATACTTGTTTGGAAATTTAGTTTCCAGTCTCAGATTTATTTGGGATTCGGTAACCTGAATATGATCTTACTCCTTGCTTTAGTAGGGGCTGCGGTCGCTGGACCCATCAGCATAAATGGTAAGCTTAAATACGACAACAGCAATAAATATATACGATTGTATTGTTTTTCATAAAATATATTTATTTATGTTAAATCATATAAAATTATTTTTAAAAATGTAATCAATATATATACATACATACATTATATACATATATATATATATATATATATATATATATATATATATATATATATATATATATATATATATATATATATATATATATATATATATATATATATATATATATATATATATATATATATATATATATATATATATATATGTATGTATATCAGTGTAATATTCAAGAATCTTTTGTTCTATTAAATATTTTGAAATATTTCAATTTTTAGTTGAAATCATTAAATTTTAAAAGGCCAAAAGAATTTAGATTTAGACAGGGTGTTTCCTTTAGATAAACATTATCAATAAATATATGCACTATTTGCTTTTTGAATTGTTTAGAAACTAAAAATTTAGTTCGATTCTAATTCTTTATTTTGCAGTTATATGGAAAATTTTCTTTTAAAAGTTCATCAAATATTATTTATAGTTTTGGACAATGAGTTTCAGGCAAATTTTCATTAATTTTCATGTCACGAGGGTCATTTATCATTTGAATATTCTGATCTTCATTTCGGTCCAGCCATCTGAGAAGTTATGAAACCGTTGTTGTTGAACCAACACAAGCTCTTTAATGATTCGGAAATTCATTGCGAAAACGATAAAAAGCTTTCTGTGTGTATTGAGGATAAATTTACTTTGTGTAAGGGCGTCTGTGCAGGTGTCATCGTAATAAATGTCTGCAAATGATTCCGATAATAGTTTATTAAAATAAGCTGATTAATATGTATTAGAATATATGATTATAGATATATTAAAATAAATGATTAGTATTAAATTAAAATTAAATATTAATCATTTACTCATGTACTCAAGTGGAGTAAATATTTGTTACATATTTTT
The DNA here is from genome assembly GCA_037975125.1 of Latrodectus hesperus. Lineage (NCBI taxonomy): Eukaryota > Metazoa > Arthropoda > Arachnida > Araneae > Theridiidae > Latrodectus > Latrodectus hesperus. The sequence continues at coordinate 31,833,312 of CM075853.1, forward strand.
CCACTTTTAGAGATCAAAATTTATTGTAAGTTACATCTGCAGTCGTTATATTTTATTTTTATTCGTGGAAACCACTCACTGAATAAGGGAAATCTTCCAGTGATATTTCCGCATTATACATGAAATATTTCATTAGAATCCATAATTTTTTAATTAATCAGAGCCCGAATAAACCGTACGCATTTATATTTCAACAAAAAATGGCTTAACTCTTAGAAATAAAGACATTTGATGAAATGCTTATGAGTTTATGAAGTTATTTTAAAAGCAATGAATCTTGTAATCAAATTTATTATTCAATTTTATGGTGAAGACACTTTTAAAGGAACCTTTATTGTAACATAATATATCACATATTTATATAAATTAAATATATAACATAATGTATCTTACATTTATAATTGCATTCGTAGTTATGTAAATAATAATCAGCTATATTCGTGAATTAACAATAAAGAAGAATTCCATAGATATTAAAGATTATCACTGTTTTCTTTTTCTCACACACACTAACAAATATACACACTTTGTAGCTAATAGTTTTGTAAGGATATATTTTTTATATGATTTGTTTTTGGAATAAAAAAAACATATGCCCTTATATGGGACAGGATGTTTCAGCAGTATTCTCAGATATAACTCACATTGTAATTAAATATAAATACATTGCATATTTTATCAAAGCAAATTTAGTAAATTATTTCTGAAAATTAAGATTCATTATATGTGACTTATAATAAATTCAATAGCTAAATCTAATTCTAAAACTAATATTGATAATCTTTATTAATTACATACAAAATTCAAATTTTAATTTGATCACGATACCATTAATAACAGAAAAAGTAGTCTCGTAAGAAAAATGTATGGTCATTAAAGCATCTCTTTATAAGAAATTAAAGTCGTCTTTTTTATCAAATGTGACACGTTATCTTTCTTCCTATCCTTCATATGGCCTTTCTCACGAGAAATATCTTAAACTGACGTATGTCTTCATCTTAAAATTACAACTACTATTACTAGAAAAACTGTAGAAAATTGATATCTAACTTTAATCAAATCTTTAAGAAATTTGGAATGAAAAAAAAATGATATCGGAAATTAATGATGGTATTGTTAAAATTTGTGCTCTTCATTTTTTTTTCTAAATATTCAACTAATTACTAAAATGAATGGAGACTTGATTTGTGAAAAATATCCTAGTATTTTAAATAAATTCCAGGTGACTTCAAATATCTTAACTTTTTATACAAAAATATTTATTTTTCTATGCATAGTGAAGATAGTAAAAGCGAATTGCATTTATTTACGACTCTATCTATCATTCTACGATTACTTTTTAGTTCATGAATCTACTACTTAATTTTTGAATTATTACAAATATAAAAGTCAGAGTTGATAGTTGAGCAAACTTTTATTCCCTATGCGCTCTTGCCTTCAATTCGCAAAAATCATATTTAATCGTGTCACATTAAATATGAGATTGATACAATGTCCTACAAGTGAAATGATACTTCTTGGGGTGACAAAAATATTAGGGTTTTCTTGCCTAATCCCTGCATATGCATTATGTGAAGACTCACAACCAGCCCCTTCCACTAACATTTAGAGCCCTACCCTGAGTTTGGGATAAGGAATTATGCTAATGTATACACAGAACCACAATGAGCGTATGATGTATAAAAGGATCACTTTTGAAAAGTTGAAATTACATAAATGCTACATAATGGTTGTCAGAAAAGTAGAACTTCGTTGGGAAATTGAATATCAGCTAATTGTGACTTTTTAAAAAATCAACACACGTTGAAGTTTTTTTTTAAAGTTATCCAAATTAAATGACGTTCAAAGAAAAATGAGAAGAAGTAAATTTTAAAACACAATATTATTTAATATAAACTCTCTTTTTAAATAATTGTTTACTATACTCCTAAAACTCAAGTTTTTGGAGTTAAGTCATTTTTACAAATTTTGTATTACTTTTTTTTCATTGTAACCAATGTATACACTTTTGCACACATTTGCATTTTATCATTCTTTCATTTGAATTACATTAAATACAATAAATGCTTAAATATTAAAAATAAATATTTTCTATTTTCTAGACAGGCCCATGGAAAATCCGGACTTATTTGGAGGTGACATGTTAGGAGTAGATCCTAATGTAAGTTTAATCTTATAGCTTAGAAAACAGAACGCATATGATATAATTGATTTAACATTAAAAAACATGTTTAAGATTATTTAGTTACAAAATTAATTAAAATATCTATTTTACATACATTAGAATAAATCAAATCATACACTCTTAAATAACAAAATTTCTTAATATTACGTCAATAGAGTTTCTTATTAAGCATAAATATATGAAAATATACTTTTAATAACACTTGATAAATATTTTCCAATTTAAAAACGATATTCAAAAAGAAATTTCTTATGAGCTGTAAATGCATTTGTAATTTTAATTATTATACAGCTTCTTGCAAGTAAATGAATAATATTTCCTTAAATTAATCAATAATAAATAAACGTTTCCTTGAACTAATAAATATTTAACTGTTGCTTTTAGCAGCCCATCCTAATAAAAATTTTCAACCAGGTTAGAATTTCAGGAAATATGATTAATTAAAAGAATTCGGTGTAACGTTTATATAATACAATAATTGTATGTGCTAAACTTTATTTACTATGAAATTTCTTTCATTATAAGATTTTTATATACAAGATAACTGTATGTATTAAAACAAACAATAACTAAAACTATTTTTTACATACAGATGACTGTATACATTAAAACAAACAATAACAAAAGTAATATTATACAAAATAAATTGATACACAAAATGTCAATATTGAACAACAGTATTATCAATAACTAAGCCAAATATTTTTTATAATAAGTTAGTTCCAATAATACGTATTTTTCTCAACAGAACCAGAGGCAATAATAAACTAAAACTGAATTTGTAATTACAGATTTTTCATATAACTCACTTATGAATACAACAATCAATCAATTTTATATCCACTTCCTTGATGTAAAAATTTACTATCAAAAGGAAAACTCCAATGAATTTTGGTTATGAATAGTTTGAAATTTCAGTAAAAAGGTCAGATACAATGAAGAGTAAGATCCTTTCTTAGTGTATATATTTTAGTAATATGATGAATTAGTGTGATTTTGGCAGCATTTAGAAGCTAATATGAGAGTTGTTGCCGCTAATTACACTTGGACAAAGCCAAGCTCTCTTTGCGGACGGCTATGCGAATTTAAATCAGTAGAGGACGTGTTTCAATTAACCAGAGCATCACAAAAGTGAAAGTTCGACTTTGTTTTAAGATTCCTCCGATAGATGGCACCACCAGAGGATCATCTCCCTCTATTTTGACAGTGATCTGGATTGGAGGAAATTTTCTCTAGACCATTACACCCATGGTAACAATTAATATAAAAGTTGTTGAATCTTTTTCAATAAATTTTCATAATTATGATTCTTGTTAACATTGAATTCAAAAATTCAACGAAGCTATAGTAATTATTGAACATAACCCGTAATTGTTAAGTTCATAATTCAATTTTATAATTACTTCAAAATATATAAAGAATATTGAAGAATACTTCGAAAAATAGGTAAAAGCAAAAATATTATTCAAAACTTTATTAATTTGATGGGTTATAGTATTACTTGTGAGTGAGGGCATGACTTATATAAATATCATAAATTGTCCTCAAATATCCTTATAATTGTATAAATTAAATAGCAGATTATAACGAATAATAGTAATTAAAATTTCAAAGTTTTTAATTTGTTTTAAACATTTGATCTCAAAATCAAAGTAACCTGGAAATCCATTTCAATTCTCACTTAAAATTATTTTTAAAATGAAGAAGAGAAAATCTAGCTAAACAGCTCTTCAACACAGATTTCATATTCATCTAAATCATACTAAATATTGGGTTGTTTGGAAAGCAATTTCGTTTTACCCACCTCAATCAGTTTTTTGCTAGTAAAAACCAACCATTTTATGAGTGTGGAATCAAGCTACCACCGGAAAGATGATATAAGATGTTGGATTGAAATTGACAGTATACAATTCAATAAAATATTTATTCGTTATACGTTTTCCATTTTCATAAAGAACGAAACTACTTTCCGAACAACCCAATATATATAGGGGACAATGGTAGCACAATGTAAAAGTCATCGTTCTTATACAATTATTTTATTACAAGACACTGTGTTAAGAGGGAGACCATAGTCTTCAGAGGTACTAAATTCGCGTTGAAAGTTTCACAGAATTCATCACCTTTCAAATTACGTGGTTTGGATAAGAGGTAATCTGTTGAAGAGTGTTGGTCTTGTCAACTGGCAGTAGTTTAAAACTACTCTGAGAATGATATTTAAGCTGTTTACTTTTGTGTTTTCCTAATAGGATATTATTTTTGAATAATAAACAAACCAATTTTTTAACATTTTATTTACTCAAACTTATTATTTTCAAAAGTTTTTCTCTTTGTATTAAACAGGCTTACTGAAAATAAGGCACTGTAAACACATTCATAATAATAACCTAATTTTCAAATCAAATTATCATTAATTTGCACAAAAATCTAACTTAAATTTATTGGAAATAAGGTTCTCTTTTAAAGCTATGTTTATACTAATTTTAAGTAATATGTCATTGTCAACAAACTGAAAAAAAAAAAACAATTGCTAATTCACATTTTAAATTAATACAGATTTCTCATACAAACGTATTTGATCATTTAAACCTTCAATAGCCATAGAAAAAAGTTCATAACATCCATAGGTTTTATTATAAACGGTAATGTAGTATTTAGCATGAAATTCTTCAGCAGAATTGATTTTGCCCTTTATTTTTTAGGTTACATACTTCAAAAGTCTACTATTTAATAAGTTATATTTTTTATTTGCACAAACAGGACCGTGGTAGCCTAGTGGTTAGGGCATCGGCCTTCCATCCGGAAGGATGGGGTTCGATTCCCAATGCCACCAAAGACCCACCGAGTACATGTAATATACATGCTCATTAAATCCGTGAATCGAAAATCAAAGGGTCGGTCATTGAGCAGTTACCATGCGTGCAATGTTCTGGAGAAAATTTCCTCCCCCTTCAGATCAATGTCAAATTTGAGGTAGTGGATTCTCAGGTGGTGTCATCTATCGGAGGATTTAAAAAAAGCAAAGACGTACTTTCACCTTCGTGGTGCTGTGATTAAAACGAAAGACGTTCCCTATTGATTTAAATTCGCACATCCAATGCATAGCGAGCTTGGCTTGTCCAATGGTCATAAGCAACAACAGCATTAGCAGAAAAAAATTATTTTCTTTGCTTACATTTACTTGTTTTTGCTGTTCTTATCATTTCTATTTGATACTTGATAAAAATATAAATTTGATAATTTACTTCTTCTTGACTTAATTACTTGCTAAATATATTTAACTTACTCATATGAGCTTAAACATTTTTAAACTGTGAGGCATTATATCCATGATACTTTTAATAAAGAATAAGCACTTGTACAATATTTTCTTTTCTGCACAACGTCTTTCGTATGTTTGAGAAACACATAAGAGAAAGACGATTCTTACATGGCACGAAAATTTTATGCTTCTGCTGTTCAAAATAGGAAAAATTATAGCAGTTCTTAAAGAAATAATAGAATTCAAGGTTTGTTCTAATTTTAAGTATAGAGGAAATTGATTTTTGATCGATGAGTAAATTCAAATCCGTCTGTTAATACTTTAACTACATTGGTAATAGCAATTTTTTACACAAATTTTGGTTTTTGTAAATTTTTCCTACCTGGTTATTAATCTAGTAAAATTATTAAAAATTCCTCCATCACTTACAACAGCAACTGTTTCATTTACAATGTATTAAAACCTTTACTCATTGCATTAGTGAACCAAATAGGTAACTTCACAAAACTATAGGAATTATGCATACAGATGATATAAACGAACATGATAACTAAAAATTAATTAAAAATTCAAGAATTCATAAAAAAAATGGATGAACATAAAGCAATTATAATTACCACGGATATTACTAGAGTGTAAAATTACATTTTTTTTAATAATGTGTGAATAATAACATAATTCAAAACACTACCAATAAGTGTCATAGAACAATAAATGGAATGGATTTATGCATTTCAAATGTTCTGAAAAAGACTTGAGCACTTATAAATTCTTCATTCGATATCTCTTCTTTTTTTAAATAAATATTTTTGCTTGCTGACTGATATATATACCAGTCTCAGAGCAATGAAATTTTCTAATTTTTTCAAGTTCTGACTTATAAATAAGAACTGCTAAATAAAATAAATAAAAACAACAAAAATTTAATGTTGGCGTAAGCAAGACATTAGTCTTAAGATTTAAAAGAGATTGCCTACAAATATTGCAATTGTTAATTTAGAATTCTATAAATTAATGAAATTTTTAATAATTTAAATCGTAGTTGCTGATTTAAACAAACCATAAATTGGATGTTTTGTCTTGTTTTTTTATTTTCTTTTTTCTTCTTTATATTGTCCTTGTGTTAATGGCTTGAATCAATGGAAAACGGTTTCTCAAAGCTTTCGTCCTTGTAAAAGAAATCGTGTTATTGACAATATGAACTTCGATAATATTCTCAGACATTCGATGGTAAACTTAACCTTACTTGTTGCCGCTCGAAAAACGCGATTTGAAGACAGGCTGCAAATTCGTCGACAAGTCGGATTTATGACACCGTTTCAATATGATATCATAATTAATTACTATGTGTGACGTAAATGAAACGGTATCTGACGTCATGAATATTTTCGACCAATGAGAGCTGTTATAAAGTGATGTAGCCATGATCTCAACTGGGACGAAAGAAATAACCAATTTATGGTAAAAGCAAGAACTGGTGCTGTTTTCGCACGTAATATTCTAAGAAAGTCAAAAGAGACTCACAAGAGCTATCATCTGTTAAACTGTTTCTACCATACCCAGAGTTAAAATAGATTATAGCTTTAAGTGGACGTTTCTAAACTTTGCACGTTTCCATCTTAGTGCCATAAATATGAAATATTATCAAAGAAAAATACACGCGAAATGCAACATGTAAGAATGTAGAAAATAGATATCATTATCAAAATATCTTTCTCCTGTTGGTTATTCGCAATGTTTCATTGAAGCAATTAAGAAAGAAATACACAATTTGTTTGCTAGTGGCTTCGTTTTCTTAAGGCAAAAGATTTTATACAAAAATAATTTAAATTATCTGTCTATCATGTCATAGTTACCGTTATAAAATATCAAATATTACTTTTTAGTAAATTAGAATTTTTTATATGCAAATATAATTATTTTCCTTTTATTTAGAAGATTTTATCACTGTTTAACCGTAATTAATTTTTAATTATATTTTTCAGGATAAAAATGTTATACCAGGATTTCAATTACGATGGCCGGCCGGTGATGTTGCTTATGAAATAGATGCTTCTTTAGGTAAGTCATTACCTTTTTTTATTGCGCATGTTCACGAGCACAAAACTCAATTACTACAATTCAAAATAAACAAACAAATTATTCCTGTTTAATATATAAATTCTTTTCCAAATCATCCTACAGAAATTTGTTTGAGATTACGAATTCTCCTAGGCTTAAAATATGCAGAAAAATAGATGGATATAATGCTTTCTTTCATGTATAAAATCTTAAAAATATGTACATAGATACATGAGCCTATGTGTTGTAATCCTTTAGTAATTTTTATTATAGACTTTTAATTTAGAATTTTCTTACAAAATTTACTCATGCCCTTTTCATTTATTTAATAGATTAAAGTACAAAAACAGTACGGTAGAAATCTAATAGCATGAAAAAAATGCAACATATGATAATTCTAATATATATATATATATATATACATACATATATATATATATATATATATATATATATATATATATATATATATATATATATATATATATATAGTTTAAGGCCTAAATATACTACATAATAGTTAATAACCATATGGTTTGAATTCTAATGAATACAAGTGCAATACACTAGGAATTTAAATGATAAGATCGTGGTAGAGCTCTAATAGTATGAAATAATGGCAGAATATATTCCTTAATTTTTTTTTTTTTTTTGCTGCACTGTTCAACAAATGTTTTTGGTTTACATTTCGATATTATTTGAATATCAATCAATAAACCTCTATCACCTTAAAGAAAAATCACTTTTAATGTATTTAAAAATATTTTATTTAAAATACATCGTAGTAATAAATACAAGATGATAAAAACATTCTGTTGTAAGAGCAAATTCACATAGCAAATGGCTAGTATTGGATTAGGATACTAATTTGAAAAAATAAACATAATAAAGTATCCTGAGTAGGAAAAGAAAAACGAAAGTTTCAAAGCAATGGAAAAATTTATAAGAGACTTTGTTCGTTAATGTACGACAAAAGCAAATAAACCAATGGTTCACCTCCAATTTGGATAAAAGTTTTAATCTGCGAGATATAAGAATTGTTTAATTTCTCTCATAATATCCAATGAATTTTTTTAAATTATCTTCAATTTTCAGGTTAAATTACTAACATTTTGGGATCACTGTCCTATAGTAAATGTGATGTATTACAGCAAATATGTAAATTATATTTGCTATCATACATCTGATTTGCAAATATATGAAAGAAAATGACTTACAGCAAATATATGAAGCAAATAAATGAAATAACCTATAGCAAACCTGGTATAGGTTATCTCATTTATTTGCAACTATATGTAATTGCAAATGGAAAATATACAACTAAAAAGAAAATGCCTTGCCAGCTTAAAAATTCTATTCATGAAAACACTTGCCATGTACAGAAAAATTAAAAGCAAGCACATAGTATATACGAATGGAGTAACAAAAAGCTAAATATGAAGTATCGCACATAAAACAGTAAAACAACATTAATAAAATGTCGTCAATATACCATTTTTTATGAGGGTGTAAGAAATAATTATCAAAATTTTTAGATTACCAAAATGAATAATACCCGAATATCATAATCGGCTTTTAGTCTACCGGTGTGGTTAGGGTCCTAACTTCGAAGGTGTAGGTCCCAGGTTCAAATCCTGGTGCGGGCATGGATGTTGTCTTTCACTGTGTTTCTCTATCCTTTCACTTTCGGCGCAAAGATGGCAAACTCACAGGGTGCCTCACGGTATAAGAGGCCATCACCTTCACCCCTTTTAACGCTGAATGCATTCAATCTTTCAGTCAGCTTCTGAGGATGGATATGTAAATTTTACTCCTCGTGAGCGTAGGCTATGATTGAAACATTCAGAAGACTTTGATTCTATCATTAGACCATAAGAATTCCGGAGTGAAATATTGCAGATTTTCAAAGTTTAAACTTATTAGGAAAATGAATTGTCTTTCATTTAAATTTTTAAAAAAGGTGCTTTTTACTTTCTTTATTAATTTCAAAAGAAATTTCTTGCATGAAAATCTTCGAAACCAATAAATTCTTTTAAAAACAAAATGAAAAATGTTTATTTAAAGCTATAGACAACATTTTTGTATGTTCATAGTTCCTTTTCTAAGTATAGTAGTTATTCTTTAAAATGCGTTTATTCAAGAATATTGAAAAACTTAAGAAGAGTATTTTAATTTCACTGTGTGAAAATTTTATAACCATTCATCGGATTCACTGGAAGACTGAATAATGAAATGCATTTTATTTGTCTAAGAAAAAACAAATATTGTAAGTTCAACAGCGAAAATAAAAGTCTGAGTGGTAATACAATGATGTTGTTGACACTTTTAAATTTAAATCAATTTTTCTTTGTTTATTGCAAGATGCCATATTCTAACACTTATACTTTAAATGAATATTATTTACAATTTACCTTCACATTAACCTTCACATATTTATTTTTCCAGAGCCTTACACGCCTAAAATTTTAGAGGCCATGCAGGATTACGAATCTAAAACATGTGTGAGATTTAAGAAAAGGACTTTGGAAAGAAACTACATTAAATTGTTTTCTGGACAAGGGTAAGTATGCCAGTGTGAAATGCAGTTTAATAAAAAAAGTTTTGACAGTAAATTAATACTCAAGCTGTGGGAGAAACTTGAATTGTTCTCCCAGTTAACATCAACTAATATGTTCATCAATCAATAATCCATTTATCACATGGAGTTATTTGTTGTTGTTGTTACTTATGGCACTTGGACAAGACAAGCTCACTAGCCGAAAACTATGTAAAATTAAGTCAGAAGGGTGCGTCTTTCGTATAATCAGAGCATCAGGAAGGTAAAAGTAGGTCTTTGCTCTAAAAATCCTCCGATAGATGGCAGCACCAAAGGATCCATTCCTTAAATTTCGACTTTAAACTGGAGGGGGGGATTTTCGCCAGAGCATTATACCCATGGTAACTGTTCAATGACCGACCACAGGACTTTCGATTCTACAGATTTAACGAGTACGTATATCGCTTGGACTCGGTGGGTCTTTGGCGGCATTTGGAATCGAATCCAGCCCTTCCGTACGGAAGGCCGATGCTCTAACCACTAGGCTACTTGGTTTTCAAATTCCAAGGAAATCAAACCAAACTGACAGCTAAATGGTTAAAGTTCAACCTTCAGTTTTCTGCACAACAGTTTGTGGGTTTAAATCCCACTTTTGAGCTTGTATGTTAGTGGCTATTCGGACATAATTCTACTTTAAACTGTGAATCTCAGTCTACTTAGCTCCTATGTGAAAAAATAACTGCTGAGAACAATATAAAAACCCAAGATAATAAACGAATTAAATTATCTTACAAAAATATTTTTTAGGTCGTACGTGTAACACTTCATACAATTCTCTAAATGTCTGTAATAATGAGTTTGATGAACTTGATATAAATTGATTGGTTGGATGGATATATTAGAAACTTCAGCTTATGAATTTATTTAAATATTTAAAACACTAATAAGTTGAAAAATAGTTATTTAAAAATGTCTACTTTTATTGAATGTTATTCATTCATTCATATATCGTATTCATGCGTTCATAATTAAATTTTATTCATTCATACATATATCATTTATTGAAATTAATTTTTTCAAAACTGATTTGAGAATATTCCAATTCTGCGTCGCTTCAAGATAGACAATCTAACATGAATTCGTCATTTAAGTTGTGATGAACTATAATTAATTGCATTATATAAAAAATCATTAATTAAAAAGACATTAAAATACCATAAACATTTGTTTTTTACAGATATTTTTAGTTGTAGTTACATGGTTGTATTTGATCAGCCTAATAAATGAAGGCTGCAAAAAGCAACTTGATGATCCATTATATACTACCTCCTGTGAGAATATTTGACTAATTTTTACTGGCTCATTGCTTTTACATATCATATTTACCATCACAAACGAAAAAATCAGAAAATTTGAAAGGATCCATCCTGACTTATATGTATGTAAAAAGCAGAAATCCATCTTCCCTTTTTCAATATATCAAAAACTGAACTTAATTTTTTCTTGTCAATGCAATTTTACCCCATAGAATATATGAATACAGAAGCACTTTTTTAAATTAAATAACTATTTAACCGTACGTAATGAATCAAAAAAATAAAAAATTCGAAGTGTCTATTACTGTCATTAAATACTAAACTCTTCCTAATGCTTAATTTTGCCGTAAAATTCCAATTATTTGAACTCAATTTCTCCAGATCACTAGGAATGTAAACTGACCCACCAGAAGGTATGTGGCAATGTTTGTTCAATTTGAAAGATTCAGCTTTAATTAGAGTATAAATTTTAACGAAAAGCTCAAAATATCCTTTGAATTTTCATGAAGAATGAGAAAACGAATATTTCAAAGCAATCTTTTTATTGTTTGTCACAGTGAATTCTGCTTTTCTTTGCAATTCTTGTCCCAGTGCCGAGATTATTCCAATCAATTACAGGAAATGTGAAGCATGATGCTTGGAAACAAATGGTTAAGAAACTTTTGGTACAGCAAGACTTTGAATCTTAATTGATGTAATAATTGGATAAAACTGTATTAAAATGTATCTTAAAATCAATAACCCCAGTTAGAGATTTTATGTCAACATGAAAATATGAGCTTGAGCTTGAGTAATTAACTTCTTTGTAGATGGTAGTCATAATAATATGATTTGAGCTTGTATTTCCTGAATATGATTCCATTAGAATACAGAAATTAAAAGCAATGCTTGCATTTTTAGACCATGAAATTACATATGGGTACCCCAGAAAAATACTGCTACAGTCATCGCTCTCTCATAATCGGAAACCACAAATTTAATGTATGACTCACTCGAAAACAGTTGCAATGAGAGGGCTTATGCACTTTAAAAAATTTTTGAAATTCAAAGTTCCTCCCTCAAATATGTAAAGTAAGGTTATTCAAATGCCAAAGACATTATTTTATCTGATTCAAAAGTCAAAACCGTTGATGATCTTAATATCTTCAATCGGCAAAAATAAATAATCGGGACATATTGCAATAACTAGCGTAAATATTTATAACTTAATGAGTAGTAAATGTGAGAAATGATTTTCAGTCATTAAATCTTACAAATATTCCATTTCTCACAGGTGTTACTCACACGTAGGTATGGTTGGTGGTGCGCAACCTGTCTCTCTTGGCAAAGGATGCATATTCAAGGGCACTATAGTACACGAGCTAGGACACGCACTTGGATTCTATCATGAGCAGAACAGATCGGATAGAGATGATTATCTCATCCTCTACTACGAAAACATTAAGCCAGGTTGGTGCATATTTCATATTTTGTAGAATTAAAATTCCTATTTCTTCTGTTATTATAAAATCTATGAGTAAGATCTTCTAAATAGTATTTCTGTATTAATAGAAAAAAACTATGATTTTCTACACAACTTGGAGTATTTACTAAAATTTTTAACTTATTGGTTATTTGTTAAGATTTAAATGGCAAAAGTTTTGACCAAAAATTTGCTTATTTAATGTATGCAATTAATACCTTATTCAATTTTGAAAGGTAAGAGTACTGTAAATTTTGTGGATTATGTTCTCCGAGTAGCTATAATATGATAAATTAATATCATATATATTAATACCCCATTTGATTTTGAAAGTTTTTCCAACAATCAAAAATTAACTTTAAAATTTCGTATGAAACTCATATTTTTCTTTCAAAAAAAATTCAAAACATTTGAAAATGTTTATTTTTTCAGCTTTATTTTTCATTACTTGATTCATTTTTCAATGTTTTATTGGGAATAAGTTTTTACCATTTTGTTTTCAGTTCTTTAACTTTTAACTTTCTTTTTATTCTCATACATTGCTAAAATACTAAATAATTTAGTTAATTTATAGATACTTCTTGTTCAATATACTGTAACAGGAATCTTAGACTTCATTTGCTGTATCTTACTTCCTTTCAGGATTTGAAGACCAATTCACGAAGTTAAAACCTAATCAGAATCTATTGCTTGATACATTTGATTACAATTCGGTCATGTTGTACGGCAATACGGCTTTCTCTAAGGACAACAAGTCCAATACTATGGTCGCCAGAACTGGAGTCCCACTCTACGAAACATACGATAAACCTGGTCTAAGTCCTAGTGATGTCAAGCGGGTCAGAAAAATGTACTGGTGCGACGAACCATGGCAGAAGAAAAAGCAATGATTCTTAAGCCAGGTTATTGCAAATAAAAATATATTTGCATTACAATAAAAATACATATGTATTAAAATAAAAATTTATTTTAAATATATTTGCACTTTTTGAACCAAAAAAGAAGAAACAATATATTTTGCTGACATTACTTTTCGACACTTTTTTAAATGTATCACAAAATATGCATAAAGTTATTTTATTTAAAAAAATATTTCTTTAAAAATTAAATAAGGATTTAAATATAATATTTCTAAAATATGAAAAGATAAGAGAATAATTCAAACATAAATTTAAAAAACGCATTAAGTATAAATTAAAATTTCTACAGAAACCACTAAAAAATTAGAATAAAACTAATTCATATGACAGAAAAGTATAAAACCCCAAAACATTAACTAAAACAAAGTAAAAGCCTAGATTAAAACAGTGATACTAATAAAAAACTTATGAAATAAAATCAAAAATGAATCAATAATTCATAAGAAAATAAACTAATGTAAAAATTGTAGCTATTTTTAATAGAGGCACAGTTGTAGGTATTATAATAATAAAAATATAAACATTACAATTATTATTTTTACCATAAAATATAAATTCTGATATGTTTGTAACATTTTTGCCAATTTTATAATTTCCATACATTTAAAATCCTAATATTATGCTAAAATTGAAAACAAAATAGTTCTGTTTTACAAGTGGAATTTGAAATTCTGTTTGCAACGATAATGTAAAAGATTATGAATTAATAAATTCAAATTCATTAATATCAATGTGTTTTTATTTTCCACCCAAAGATTTTAAAATATGTAAAAGAAAAAGAAAATAAAAAACTTTTTCTGAACGTCATTTTGTATTTTACTCTAAAATGTTATTCTACTCAGCAAAAACTCAGAAGTTTGCTGCCATTTATTATATTTAATTAATATATTTACGAATATATTTTTAAGGAGGGGGAAAATCGAATATCTGAAAATTGTACAAATGTTTATGAGAGAAACATAAAAATCTTCATATCATCAATCACTGACGCACAAAATACGCATCACATTTAAGGTATTTTCGAATGTAAAAAAAGTCAAATACACATTCTTTTTTTGAATAAATAACATTTTATAATAAATATTTTAATTGAATCTAATATCAAAATATTTTGAAATTAACTTCTGCTTATGTCATTAAATTTACTTCAAAGGGAACGTAATATTGTATTATTAATAATGTGTTTACATTATAGTATATTAAAATAGTTTTTATAGTATATTAAAAGAATAAACACTGATAGGTGAATTGACATGATAGGTACATTCAATATTAAAGTTTCCTTGAAGTTATTGATTAAATTATATGCCATTATAATCATTTATCTATTCCCATTTAGCTATTGTACTCTGAAACTATGCGCAACATATATTATATTTTTAGGAAAGAGATATTTATATATTGACGCGATTTTTGTTCCAATGAAACGAAGTCAAACTGATATTAAGGACCAATTATTTTCATATAAAAGGATTCATCTCACCGTGGTTTCTGATTTCGAAACTTATTTAAAAATTTTAAGAAAAATTCTTATTAAATATATTAATTATTAATAATAAGTATAAATACTATTGTCAGGATAATTTAACAGATTTAAAAATTTTCTCAAATTAAAATTATGATATATGTATGTTAAAATTTAATTTTTTATATGAATTCCTTTAACTCCTAATTTGATTTTGACACACATAAGGACTAATTAGACTGGGATCAACAGTTTAAAATCTGCAGTTCTCAGGTGATAATTTGAATCAATGAAAAACTTGAATTCAGTGTATCAGCTTCAAGAAAACTAATAATATTTTAATTTTATGTAATCATATATATTATAAACGTATATAAGATTATATGTTGTTTTAAATCTTTAGCCTTTCCATTGAAGATTTTTATCTTCATAATCTCCTTTAGTGAGCATGCTTTTCCAAACATGAGAATTGCTCGTCAAACATTCCTGTTTATTTTAACATCATTGCTTGCTAATTCTGAACTTTAACATCAATTGCTAATTTACTGAATGTTTATTCAATAAATTAAAAATTAATTCTAACATATTTACTATCAATTATGAGACAAGATCACTTAAAAGAATTGGCATTTTTAAGTGCAGAACAAAAAAATTTTGAAGTCTTCGATTCTGAGGTAATTAATCAATTTACTTCATCAAAGGCAAGGAAAATGAATGCAATATAATTAATATAACAGATTATTATTGTTGATAATAAGAAGTATACACCTACATATATCTATAATATATATTAACATGTTTTCAATGTGCAAAAACTGTTTTAAATGAACAATTATATTGATATGTAAAATAAATAATACTTCTTTAATCAGCTCTAAATTACCGGAAGACCAATTATTCTAATGAAATATATCAAATCCATTTCTAATCTTGATTGCTCTTACCAGATTTTCTTGCTTTAAATTTGAAAGTATAAAAATTGTCTACATTTTATAATATCTTAAAGTGAGTTCTGTTCTTTTCTTATTTGCAATATATTCATATTACAATTACATTCTGAATATTATAATACAATTGTTTTATGGTGGGGAGTGCCAGAATATGTATCGTACCCGGGCGCCAATTATGCTCCCTTTGACCACTGCATTTATTGTCTATCGAAAGCCAAAGCAATGATTCGACAAGCCAGTTCAAATTTATTCAAGCTATGTGCTCATCAATAAAAACTATTTAATCACCGTCAAATGGCTTCGGACATATGACGTCCATTTTGATTGATAAAACGTTGGCATGGATTCATTCGATTCAAAACCAAAATTTGTCGAAGTGCATGTTTCTCGACTACGTGAATCATTTCTAAGATACCAAACTTATACCATTTCTCTTTGAGGAAGGTAAATATAAAAGAAAAACGTCATTTATATCAAATTCTAAAAAAAAGGAATAATAACACAAATTACTGAAATGGTTAAAAGGTTAAAAAAGAATCGCTACTTAATTCTCAAACTCTTTTGATATTTTCTGTGTTGAGTAATATAATATCGTTTAAATCTAGATTTATGCAGAGATAATAAACATAAACGCCATTTCTCCTGAATTAAATATAATATATTATTTTGACTGTTTGCCATTCATTAAGTGGAAACTATGCATCGCATCAGTAAAATCAAATTCAAATAGATTTCAATGCGGTAAGATGATTACAATATGCTCTTAACCTGTGGAAAAGTCTCTAATGGTTTTCTTAAAATCAAGTGGCTTCAAAACTAAGAGGAATAAACTATATATATATATATAATGTATAATATTGTTATGGGGTACTCCAATTCCATATAACGTCCCTTCTTCTGAGTCAAACAAATGCAATTAGTGTGGTTATATAAATTGTATTAAGTTATCAAAAGTTAAATTATATTTCATGAATTGAATATCTATTCCATTTTTGTCAGCGAATATTCATTATAAAGATAAAGAAAGTGCAAAAATATGTCATAAAATAGAATGCAGGCAAAAAAGGAATAGTTGTTTTTCAAACAACTGAAATACAAAAAAGCAGTGCGAGCAGTAATTCCATGTGTTAAACTACATTTCATGGATTGAATAGCTCTTCATTTTTAATAAATATTATTTAATTTAAACGAAGAGAAAATATAGGAAAATAAGATAACATAATAAAATAAAATGCAAGTAAGAGTGTTAAGAAAGGAATGGCTATTTTTAAAAAGATTGAAATACAGAAAGGTAATGCAATTAATAAATGAAAATTGATTGCTTCAAAAAATTGCTGCATAAACAAAAACACAATAAAGATATCAACTACTTTTTTGAAGGATATTTGGCCACAAAAACTGTGTGGTTTGGAAGCTTTGATTATTTAATCATTTATATTTTAGTCTGGGAAATCAAGGGGCAAGAGATAAGATATTTGGCCTGTAAGATTAGGAATTACATATTAAGCTGTGATCTGAAACTACACTCAATCAAGCAGAGTAAGAGGAACAAGACTCCAAATAAAAGAAAGAGGAAGAAAGAAAACAAAGAGAAGAGCATTCTTTTTCGTCAAGAAAACTTAAGAATAAAATGCGACTCTATTAAGATGAGTCGCTTGAAGCTAATGTTCATGGGATATCTCGTCATCTAAGCAAAAATTCATTTGAATGAGGGACCAAACTACTATTTCTTTGAGAGAACCTACACCTTTTTCGTGCAAAAATGTTAATGATTACGATCTTGTCACATAACCCTTCACTCTTATTATATACGTTTTTTCCATTATTGAATATTGAAAACAGAGATAATACTTATAATCGTCATCCTGCATCTCTTTTATGTACAAATATTTTTGCAAATATTTTAAGTATAGTAAAATTTCAGAACTTAATAAAATAAAATTTCTCTTTAGGGCACATGAATGTACAGCTATTTGTATATTCAATATGTAACTAATAAATCTATTAACTTTTAAAAATTTGTCATTCTGTTTATATATTTATCTCCTGAACTAGTAACAATTAGAACATGGTTTGCTCGTATTCGAATTTATGCTTTAATTTGCTATGAGATTGCACCACATTTATCCATTTTTTGTTAATTTTCTAAATATAACATTACACCATGATGTTTCATGGAAAACTTTTGTACACATTAAACAGAAATCCGTGGTAAGAAGAAATGTATTTTAAGAGTATCTTTATTGTTGTTATTGTCTCGTCCAGTAAAGTAGTGCAATGAAATCAAATGTGTCCAAGACACCTGTGGCCACATCTCTAACTTCTGAGAAATAGAGGAGTTGATGATGATCGAGATGTATCCTAAAGAACTTTGCTAATATAACAGTACAATCAAAGATATTGTCTGTGCTGTGAGCAAAACTCCTGTAACTTCGATGATCATTGGGAGATATCTTCATTCCCTTGAGGTGTTTAGTCTCAGTTTGGCTATTTCTGTGAAAATTGCATGGTTACAGTTTAGAGCAGGGAATTATTTTTATCTTTATCATCTTTATTAAATTATTTCAAAGTAAAAACGGGGAACTTTGGTAAGGATGGCGCTTCAACCATTTTGAAGATTTCTCAGTAATACAAATGATATATCTACTACTGAATCCAACTAACTTCCAAGCTGACAGATGAGCAATCAGCACTTTTGCAATCAGTAAATGTATTTGCTCTTTCAGTTCTTATTACGGGTGTTGGGACTTGTAGTTATTAGAAATTAACTTTGAACTCTGGATTCCTGTCTAATATATCAAAATATACACAAGAGAGAGTCTACACAACCTAAATATATATAATTTAACTATTTGATAGAGTTTACGATGCAACGTAATGTGTTATCCATATCACGTGTAACTCTTCAAAATATTCTTTCATTACTTTCTTTTCATTTAAAAAGAATCACATTTCCTAAAATATATCAATCATTCAAAAATTTATTGGAAAAAACTGAATGTTATTTACAAATTTTATTTGCAGCAATAGACTAAATCTGAGGTGAATGATAACAGTTTATATAAAAAGATTTAAATATTATCTTCATATAAAGTATTATCTTGTACAAAAACCGGCTTAAAAACAATTTCACTTTGATTCAAAAAATGTTTGAAAGCTCTTTTAAATAAATTAATAACAATTTTAAATTTTAAAATATTTCTTGCATCAAATATTTTGAAAAATTAATTATTTTCAGAATATTTGAAACAAAAATTTAAAGTATTTAAAAAATATTTTTAATGATAAATGAATGATATTTCATAGAAATTAGTGTTAAACAATTTTTGATAATATTAATTTTTAATTTGTGAAAATAACTTTTGAAACTTGGCGAGAATGATTCCAAATTTGCATGTAATTTTTTCATATGTAGCATTTCTTCATGAAACTTCTTGTTAAGTAATAAAAACGTCTAAGTGTTTTGGGGCAGATTACAACAGATATGTATTATAAGCAATACTGATTAATAAAAATGATAATTACAAGTAGCTTTTATTAATTAAATAAATAAAGTAGATGAAAAATAATTCAATAGAGATTAATATACAATTTGTAGTATTTATATATTTTTCCGAGTATTTATGTAATTATTAAAGTTAAACGTCTGAAATACACAAGTTTCAATTTCTTTATCAGTTTTGATTCATTTTTGATGCAAAAGTCTGACGCACAAATCGGTTTATAATAATATAATTTAGTAATCATAGAGAAAGGTTATATTCAATATTTGAACGAATGATTACAATGAGCTAAGAATGCACTGTAATGCACTGAACTGAACAATGAGCTAAGAAGGCACTGTAATGCACTGAAATGAACTGAACTAAAAATGCACTGAACATTTTTCGAGCAAATAATTCCTATTTTATGATACATATGAAACATTTAAATGGACTCTGAAAACCAATCATTTTAAAATTTCTATATCATTTGTAACAGATTTCTGGAATATACATATTTTAATTTCCTTTTAATATATTTGAATGTAGGATGCAAAGAACGCGATTGAGGATTTTTAGAACAGGTAATTCAAATTTTTAATATATATGAGACATTTAAGTAAACTCCTTTTTAAAACCCTTTAGTACCACAGCATTTATTTATAAATATCAGATTACATTTCTACAGTTGCTTCTTTTCCCACGCTGGCAAAATATTAATCTCAGCGAAATGATTTAAAATGAAGAGTGTTAAGAAATTGAATTCCCACTCTTTTCTTTCAGGATTTGGTAAGCAGAAGATGATCATACTCTTTGCTCTAATAGCGGTTGTAGCCGCGGACACCATCAACCTAGATGGTAAGTTTAAATATTACCACAATAATCTTTTATACTTCTTTAGATGATGATTCCAAACATATCTATTTAAATTAAATAAATAATTTTTAAAAATTTACACATATATATGAATGTGTGTGATAATAGTTTTATTTCAATATTTTGAAGTACTTCAAATTTTAGTTTAATTATTGAATTTAAACAGTCAAAAAAAATGAGTCAATGTTTTCTCTTTAGATATACATTGTAAATAAATATACACTCCAATTTCGTTTTGAATTTTTCTGTTATAAACACCTATTAACTTATACTATAGCAAAAAATCAAAATTTGTAACAAAATAAATAATTCTAATTTAATTCCTTGTTTTGTTATTATCTGCAAAATTCTTTAAGTTGATCAGCTATTGGTTATAATTTGCAAGATTAAGTTTCGTTAATGGATTTACCACTGATTTTAGAATTATTCAGAGTAAAAATAAGTTTACTTTGTGTAAGGCATTCTGTATATATATCAGCAAAATAAATATTCGAAAATGATTCAGGTATTTATTTTGATTAAATATTATAATCACTGGTCCAAGTAGTTGCATTGAATAGAGATAAATTCTTAATAAATACTTCTATTTTTAAAGATAAAAAGCTAATGTAAGTTACAAAGGCAATTATTAAATTTTATTTTGTCTAGAGAAATCAATCAATGAAGTAAATGAAATTTTTTCGGTGATATTATATAACTATACATGAAATATCTTCATTAAAATCAACTGCTTCTTAATTAATCAAAAAACACAGATAAATCGTCATATTTATATTTCAAGTTTAAGTTAGCTTTTAAGCTAAACTTTCAAACTAAACAAATTTGATGAAATATTTATGAAGACAGATTTATTAGCAATGGATAGAAATGGTAAATGAGATTTCTCTTAAAAAGGAAATTTATACTTTTACCTTCTCTAAGTCAGTTAAACAAGTAAATAAAGCATGAACCCTTACAGATTGCACTTTTCAAATGAGAAGTAATCAGACTAAAAATGAGTTCAAGCGATTCACACAAAAATTAGCTTTATAACAATTTAATAAAGGATTTGTGTGAGTTACATAACGGAAGACAAATCCCATAATACTTTCAGATTTTGTAAAATTGAAAAAAATTTTTAAATACGTTTAATCTTTAACTTAATTCTTTAATTCCCTAATTTAACTTAATTCATAACTTAAATCCTTTAACTTAATTCCTATGTTTAATTTGATTGTTTGTAATAAAAATTTATTAAAATTTTATTGCAAAACCACTTTTGAAGCATTTATTGTAACATTATGTATCACATATTTATAAATTAAATAAAACATTTATAACATAATGCATAACACATTAATATTTGGATTCGTAATAGCGTCAATAATATTCATTTATTTTCGTCAGTTAGCAAAAAAAGTGGATTGGTATATATTAAGCATTACATTTACCGCAGCACACAATAAATCAATCTTATCATAAAAATGTAATTTTTATTGAGTTCGAAAGAAACCTTAAAAGGGCAATTCTCTCTCTCTCGCTTTTCCTAAAATTCGAAAGTTTTAGAAAGAATGAAAGAAATCAGCCCTCATTTTCTCATTGAAGATAGTTATGATGATAGCAAACAACAGACGTTATTCGTAAATGATCAGTATAGGTTTATTGCAAAAATGCCGGCATATTTTAGCATCATATCTTATAGTAATTATCGTTCATATGTTTGCATTTTTCTCAAAGTCACTTTCAAAATTAAAGAACTAAAATGAGTTACCATCTACAAGAGTAAAAAGAACTGTCACTGGAATTATAAATCTTGCATGAGGGAATCCTCTGAATTAGATTATATTATACTAAAAAAAGCAGTTTTTTGTATTGTAAATATACTCTATACATTGTAAATCAGTTTTTAGGAACACATTATTCTTTATTTTTTTACCTTAATTTTCCCAGCAAGCATGATAAGAGTTTCGCAAATAGGGTTTTTTTTTAAATATTTAATTTTTAAAATCATAAAAAACTGTATGTTATTATATGAGATTAGACTGTTATTGTTGCATTTGGATATTAAATTCTCTTATATTATTGATAGTTATAAATATGCTACTTTTCTATTAAGCCAAAATTAGTAATTTATGAAGAAAAAATAGTGATTTATTATGTGTGACTTATAATTAATTCTATAAATTAATCTAATACTAAAGATATTAATTTTGATAACCTTTATTGATTCAAAATACAAGTAGAATTTTTTGTTTGATTATCAGAGCAAAATTATATTTTCATTTGAAACACTGGAAAAGTATATTCGTAAGAAAAAACGTATTTTGACCTTAAATTATGTCCTTAAAATCATTTCGTATAAGAAATGTATTTATCTCTTTCATGAAAAATGCCACGCTGTCTATCTTGAAATCCTTCATATGGTTTTTCTCACATGAAATATCATATGCTAAGGTCACCATCCCAAACTGCAATTACCAGATAAAGGTATAAAAAGTAGATCTTTATCAAAGTAGAACTTATCAAATTTTTAAGAAGTTTGGAATGATATGATTCCTGAAAGAAATGATATTAATGTTGCAATTTGGGAGGCTAGTATTTTTTCTTCCAAATCTTCAATTAATTACTCAAAAAGCTAGATTTGATTTCTGGAGAATTCCCTAGTATTTCTAATAAAGAAATTCCAATTTACTTCAAAGGTTTTTAATTCTGGTTCTTTTACAAAAATGTTTATTTATGCATAGTGAGGACAATAAAGACAAATTGCATTTGATTTGGTTCTGTTTGTGATTCTATGATTATTTTTTTAATTTAAGATGTCTAATTCGATTTTAATCTACAGCTGAAAAATAGTTCCAAATCATAACAAACATCCACGCCAAAAATGAGAGTTTCACAAACTAATCTTCATTTAACCTTACACTATACCCTCTTCATTTCACAAAATGTCAAAATGATGAACACTAAGCAACCAGTAGAGTAAAGTACATAGAAAATTTGTAAAATAAATCCAGTTCTTTTAGATTTCCGAAAAGCATTAAAAAATATGCTGAATTTCAAGAATATAAAACTAAGTTTGGATTTTGTCAACTTGGTTGCTTCTAATCAAATCATTTACATAAATTACTCATCAAGATCGGAAGTTTATCGTACTTGCTATTAGTTTCATTATACAATAACAAATTACTTAGCATTGAATATGGTCGCAATAATGAGCTCTAAGTAAAATGATAATTCTGGTATATGCAGAAGTATTATAGGTTTTCTGCTTGATCCCATCATCTACTCCCATCCAGCATCTTCATCTAACTTTTAGATGCCTACTCTGTGCTAGGTACAAGGAAGTATGCTAGTGCAACAACATGTTACACGGAACCATGATAAGCCCTGATGCATAAAACTAACAGTTTTGAAAAGCTGAAAGTATGTAAAATATGAAATAATGGCTACAGAATGTTTGATAACACAAAAATAGGAAATTCGTTGATAAATTGCATATAGTCAATTTTTTTTAATTCAACAAGCGTTAAGGTAGGTCCTTTGTATTTTTAAAGAACCACAAATAATGTAACGTTTATAGAAAATTTAGAAAAATAAATTACGAAACATATTCCATTTTATTGCAAAAAAGCTAAAAATCGAGTCATTTTTTTAGATCTTTTGTATTGCTTTTTGTTATTGTTGTTGCATGTCCCTTTCGGTCTGTAGCGCTCCTTAAATACCCCCAAAATATCTAGCACCATCAAAGGATCGTCTTATAAATCTTACTTGGATAGTCCCAGGCACTCAAAGCTGTGTTCTGGTTTAGCTTGTTCAGTGAAACAGTTGGTACAGGTCTCGAAAATTTTAATGATCTGAGGTGACCAAGTCTAAAGCGGGAGAGAGTAGTGCATTGTAAAGATAATTGTATAGACTTTTACATACGTTTATAGAATATAATAAATATTTTTCATTTTTAATAAGATTTCATTTGAATAATTTTTAAATCTAATGAATGCTTAAAATTTAAATGTAAATCTTTTCAATTTTTCTAGAAAGACCCATGGAAAACCCTGACTTATTTGACGGTGATATGTTAGGAGTTGATCCTGATGTAAGTTAAACCTTAAAATCTATTAAAATTAAAGGCATTTGCTTTGAATAATTTAATATTAAAAATATGCTTCAGAAAATATTTAGTTACAATATTAATTTGTAATTATTGTAGACAATGTAAGTCAATTACATTTTTTTATATACGTTAGAATAAATCAAATTACACAATTTGAATAGCAAAAGTTTTAAAAATTACGTTTACAGTTTTCTGTTAAATATAAATAAATAAACATGTAATTTTATTTACTCTTAAAAAATATTTTCTTTATAAAAAATGTTCTTCAAATGTAAATTTCTGATGATATAATTGCATTTGTAAAATTAATTAGTAAACTGCACTTTTCAATTAAATAAATGGTTTTTTCTTAAATTAATAGCTAATAAATTAATGTTTTTTAACTAATAAATATTTACTTGTAGCTTCCAATTCTACATCGTAATAAAAGTTATCAGCTAAGAGGGAATTTGGAGAAATCTGTTTAATTGAAGGAGTTCGGTTTAATTTTTGCAACATTAACAATAACTATATGCTAAACTATATACATTTTTAAATTTCTAACATTATCAAATTTTCTACAGATGAATTTAGGATAAATAATAACAAAAGTAATATAAAGCAAAGTAAAGCGATACATAAAATGTCAATATCTAACAACAATATTTTCAATAACTACACAAATGTTTTCAATAATAAGTAAGTTAAAATAAAATATATTTTCTCAACAGAAGTAGAGACAGTTATAAATTAAATTAAAATTTGTAATTAGTAATTTCATATAACTCATCAACATCCAGTTGTTTGGAAAACATTTTTACTATCAAAATACCAAAACACAAGGATTTTTGTCTGTGAATATTTTAAAATTTCAATAAAAGCAGCTATAAGGGAGAATCCTAGTGTATATTTTTAGTAGTGTTATGAATAAGTGTGATTTTGTTACTATTTGGAAGCTATAATATAAAAGTAGTTTAATTTTTTCAACAAATTTTCAAATAATATCTTAATTAAAATAATTGTCTCTTGCAGGTTATCCAAAAATACCAAATTAAAACAATTAGGAATGAGAAAAAGTTTTTAGTTACTCGCTACTTCGTTTTTAAAATGAAATTTTTTATATAAAAATATATTCTTTTAAATTACCTTTTTCTGATATTATGTCATAGTTTCTTGTTGTAAAATAACAAATATTACTTTTTAGTTAATTAGAATTTTTTATATGCAAATATAAAGATTTTCCTTTTATTTAAAAGTTTTTATCACTGTTTAACGGTCATTAATTTTTAATTAAATTTTTCAGAATAAAAATGTTATACCAGGTTTTCAATTTCGATGGCCCGCCGGTAATGTTCCCTACGTAATCGATCCTTCTTTAGGTAAGTCATTCCGTTTTTTATTATGCGTGCTCAGTTGCTCAAAATTCAATTGATCAATTCAAAATAAACAGACAAGTTCTTTCTGTTTAATATATGAATTTTTTAAAATCATCTCTAGAAATTATTTAAGAAATTACCAATGCTCCAAATCGTAAAATACAGAGGAAAATAGAAGGGTATTATGATATTTTTATGTACATAGATACCTATGAGTGTGTACTATTATATATTTATACATTTAATTGAGACTAATATATATATATATAATATATATATATAGCTTAAGACTTAAAAAATACAGCATATTAGAAAACTAATTACCTGATTGAATGCTTCATTTGCCAGATTGGTTAACTCCATGGAACAAGAAGCTGAGAAAATGCTAAAAAATTATCTTATGTTTTTATTATTTATATACGGTTTTCGTAGTGTTAATTCTTATTATAAGTGATGGATTTGTTTTGAATATATGCACTTATATTTGATATACAGCTTTTTTTATTAGAATTTACACAATTCAAATTGGATTTAATTGATTGTTTAAGTGAAATATCTACATTTAAGGATATGGTAGAGCTTTAATTGCTGAAAATACATGCACATAACAGCAGAATTTTAAAAGCATAAAATATAAGTGAGTAAAACCTTCATGGTATATTAAACATTGTGTTTATTATATAAAGAAAAGAATGTGATAAATTAAATTTTATTTGTAAATTATAATTACAGCATACGCCAAATTCAAGAGTATTAAATGAATCTCAATTATGAAAATCAACATAACAAAAGACGGTATTGTGTTATCGAAATGGAATAAAAACAATAAGAATAAGAAACTAATATAAAAAATCTTAAATAGAAAAACAATGACTAAACTTTCAAAACAATGAAAAATTTTATATCATATACAATGAAATAAAGTAAATAAGTCGTTGGTTCACCTCGGACTCTTATAAAAATTATGAATCCATGTAGCATAAATTACTAAATTTTTCGGATATAATCCAATGAATTTATTGCCTAATTGTCTTTAATTTTCAGAATAAATCTCTTACATTTTAAGATCACTCTTCCATAGCTACTCAGATGTAATATATGAAAGAAAATGAGAATATAAGGTTAACAGCAAACTTAAAGACAATTCATATAAACACTTGGGTTGTGTACAAAAAAATTAAAGCAAAGAATATATAGGAATGGAATAATTAAGAAATAAATATGGAATATCGCACAATTAACAGTAAAACAATCTTCATAGAATGTCATATAATTTCCTTATAAATGTACCAGAAATGACTATCAAAATCTTCAGTTTATCAAAACGAGTGGTATGCAAAACCTGTTTATAAATGTGTGCGAAAGTAAAGAAAAAAATTATGCGTTGTCATAAATGTAATTAGTAGAGTAGAACGTAATTCTTACCATAGGTTTTATAGTCTGGAGAAAATTTCCTCCCCATCCAGATCAAGATCAAAATTGAGGGATAAATTTCTTTTTCTATCAGTTGTCTGAAAAGGATCATTTTGGAAACATTTATGGAGCTCTCACATGTAACCAATGAATCTTCCGCCACTGTATTGTAGACAGTTCAAATAATTCGATTCTAATGTTCAAAATAGTTAGTTAAGGCCTGCATTATTGTTTTGAAATTGCTCCAGTTTGAATAATGTTTATAGATTTAATAAATTTTCCAAAGATAAGGACTTCATTTCCATGTTAAAATGAAAGAAACCCTAGAAAATACCCGATCAACCTTTTCCATCGAAGTGTTACTGTAGCTGAAACTCTATATCTAGTTTTCATTTTTAAGAATGATTAAACCATTCAGAAAAATTTAGTTCTGCTGTTAGACCATTGTAATCAGAGCTTAAAATATAACATATGATCTTTTTAGAAAAATAAATTCTGCTTTTGATTTAAATTTTTAAAAAAGTACTCGAAACTTTCTTTGTTAACTTGAAAATAAATTTTCTGTATAAAGCACTTCAAAACCTGTATATTCTTATAAAACAAAATAACAAATATTTATTTTTATTTAACATTTATTTAACATTATTATTTATTTAACAAACAATTATTTAACAAATATTATAAGTAACGTATTCGTGTGTACATAATTTTTCTAAGTATTGTAGTTTTCTAAAAAATGTGTCTACACTTTTTAAATTTAAAAATAGTATATTTATTTCACTGTAAATTTAATAACAAATTTCTCGTATTCATTGAAACTCAAATTATCAAATGGATTTGGTTTGTCTAAGAAAAAATAACTGTTGGATGATCAATAGCGAAAACAAAAGTCTGAGTTGTAATACAATGTTTTTACAGTTAGAAATTTAAATCAATTTTCATTTTCTTATTTCAAAAACAATTCTAGCACCTATACTTTTAATATAACTTACAATTTAATATTCATACTAATCTTTTCATATTTATTTTTTCCAGCGCATTACACACCTAAAATTTTAGAGGCTATGCAGGAATTCGAAACTAAGACGTGTATCAGATTCAAGAAAAGGACTTTGGAAAGAAACTTCGTTAGATTGTTTTCTGGGCAAGGGTAAGTGTGCTAATGCGATATCTAGAGTAATAAAACAGTTTTGTCAATAGATTAATGCTCAAAGTTAAGAGAAATGTGGTTAGTTTTGCCAGAGTTGACTACAATTAATGTCTCCATCAATCAATAAATAGTTAATCACATAGGATTATTTTTAAAACATACAGTATGTATTAATTAGTAAAATGCTCAAAATCTCATACAACAATAAAAGTGTTCCTCATTGTCACTTAAGAATGTATATTATCGTAAAGTTTAGTACTATATTTTATAATAAAAAACTTTCCTTTTTCTAAATAATTTGTATAACAAATCAAATGTTGCTATTGCCTGAGAAACAGCTAAACTTGAAATATATCCGCATTAAAACAAAGACACGTTTGTATAAAACCTTAATTAGACCTGTTATTCTGCAAAGAAGAGATTTCTGGGCTCTGAACAGAGTAGAAAAATTTTTTTATTGATTTTTGAATCTGAACTTAAAAGTTTTCCTTCAAAAATCAATAAAAAATTTATATATGAGAATATTTTTAGACCAATAAAACCAGACAACATTAGGAGAGTAAACTATAACCATGATAAATACAAAAAGCATGGTGAACTTGACATTTTAAAGGTTATAAAGGTCTCTCGCGTTTGGAGGCTGGGCGACAAATTTCCAAATTAAGACACTTTCTCACCAAACAAAATCGCCTTCTTTAACATAGAGGGAAAACGACGAAGAGTAAGTACCCCAACAAAATGGCTTAATGAGGTGTAAAAGAACTTCAAAACGAAAAGAATGAATAGATGGAGGGCCATCACACGAGACATAGCTGTATGTTTTCCCCATCCAACTATATCTCGTGTGATGTCCCTCCATCCATTCATTGTTGGGGAAGCCATCTATTCATTGTTGGCCCTTCATCTATTCATTTATTGTGGCTCCATCTATTTATTGTTGTGTTGTTTGTTGTTGAAGACTGCTGCTCCAAAGCATCGGTCTTCATCAACAATAGGCTGCAGTACCAACGAAGAAGAAGTAAATTAATATTTTCCAATAAGATTTTAACAACCCGGCTAAAATTTCATATTATCATTTTTTTACTGAAGGTAATTTTATGAATAACATGAAAAGGCACATTTATAAATTACATAAAAAGCAGCTTTTAAAAAAATTTGATTAAGGAATTGCGAGGTAAACCAGCTTAGCTGGTTTTGCTTTCAAGACTTTGGTTCAACAGTTTGTGAGTTTGAATTCCACCTTAGGTTAAAATGTTTATAATGGTTCTGACAAAATTCATCTTTAAAATGTAGGACCTAGTTTAATTATCTCTTGTGTGATTAAATGATTATTGAAGACAACCAAATTAAATAGCTCAAGAAAATGAAGCAGTTAAATTCTCTTACAAAAAAATACAACTCTTAATACAATCCTTTCTCTATATATATCTATAATAATGAGTTTTATGAATTTTTGTAGAAATTGATTGGTTGGATAAATATATTAATGTGAGCATTTTTTTAAAACAAAATGATATTTTGGATTTTTTTTCATATTTATTATATAAAATGAAATAATATTTTGAATACGATTTCTTGTCAAATTTATATATGTGCATACACTTATTAGAGTAACTTTTTCAAAAAGTTCAGGTGAACTTTAAGGTAGATTTTAAAACATTTCCGATATCTAATTAAGAGCTATTTATTTAATTATTTATCCTATTTGCTTTCATATTTTAAATTCTATTTTTGATGTCAGTGTTATATAAAATAAAACAATGTTTTTAGCATTCCCTTTAAAAGAGAAACAATTGCCTAGTACCTTACTACATGAAATATTTTTTACAAAATTTCAATAAATATTCGTACTATCAACTAACAACAATTTACTTATTGATCCTACATGAACAACTCATCGTATGAGTTGTTCATTTGTTTGTTATATTTTGTTACATCTCATGGAGAAAAACTATAGATGTCTGCATTTCATTTCCACAACTAGTCGCGAATTGCTTACTAAGCATTTTATGTAGAAGTTGAATAGTGCTGAGTAAGAATGATGTTTATCAAAAAATTTTGAAGAAATTATCTTATAAGTTACTATACAATTAGATTCTTTAATGGTCACAAAATTTAAAATTTCAGTTTTCATGTCTTTTTGCATGAAGCAAATACTAGTGTATGCAAACATTTTGTCAAAGAAGACAAACTTTTCAATAAAAGCTATTGATTATGAAAGATACAGGTGAATATTAAAATATTGGAAACACCAGTAAATAGAAGTGGCATTTTTGAATGCAACTCGTGTTGTTGTTGTTACTTATGACACTTGGACATGCCATGCTCGCTATGCAGACGGCTATGCGAATTTAAGTCAGTAGGGTACATCTTTCGTTTAACCAGAGCACCATAAAGATGAAAATGTAACTTTACTCTAATTATTCCTCCGATAAATGGCACCACCAGAGGATCCACTCCCTCATTTTTAACATTGATCTGGAAGGGGAGGAAATTTTCTCCAGACTACCACACCCATCGTAACTACTCAACGATCAACCTCAGGACTTTCGATTTCCCAGCTTTAACGAGCACGTATATCGTATGTTGGCGGCATT
Source organism: Latrodectus hesperus (assembly GCA_037975125.1). Classification (NCBI taxonomy): domain Eukaryota; kingdom Metazoa; phylum Arthropoda; class Arachnida; order Araneae; family Theridiidae; genus Latrodectus; species Latrodectus hesperus. The sequence continues at coordinate 31,864,432 of CM075853.1, forward strand.
AGAAATCGAATGGGCAAAAGGCCGATGCCCTAACCACTAGGGTACCAAGGCCTTATGCAACTCGTAACCATCAAAATATAACAATAGCTACCAATTTTTTATAAATAAAAATTTATATATTCTGGTAATATGTGATAGTTTTATTGATGTTCGGTAAATCTTGGATTATTTAATAAAACGTAAAGTATCGGACCTCTCAGAAGCAAAATTGTAGAAGCTCGTCTAGCTCGAGCAAATACGACTGAAACATTTCAATTTTTAGGCATTTTGAGATGTACGATGTCTAAAGTCACGACAGCATACCCACAGCACGGCTAGACAAACTCGATGAAGCAAATAACGAACAAAAAGAGAAGCTTAGTAAAAGATAATGGTGTTAATGGAATCGAAATGGAGTTTGCGAAAAAACGAGCAACTGCAGCAAAAGTGTCTTCAGAGCTCATCAGCATCTGGTTTCTCCATTGATTACTTTTAAAAAGCTCGTTTAGAAACAGAACACTTACGCCAGAGCAGTTTCTTCTAAGTCACTTGCCACAGATATTAATGCAAAACGAAGGCTATAGGGGTAATCAAATATACAAACAAATTTTGCAACAGGGCCAAGAATGACCGATACCTCAACCTCTAGACCATGCTAGCCAAGTAATTAAGGCATCGGTCTACCGTCTGGAAAGGCTGAGTTCAATTTCCAATGCCACCAATGTCCCGCCGAGTACATGCGATATACGTGCTCGTTAAATCTTTGGAATTGAAAGTTCTTAGGTTGGTCGTTGAGCAGTTAACATGGGTCCAATTGTCTGGAGAAAGTTTCTTCCCCCTCCAGATCAAATTCAAATTTGAAGGAGTGGATCCTCTCGTGGTGCCATCTATCGGAGGAGTACTTAGAGCAACTTAGAACAACTCGTACTTTCACTTTTGTGGTGCTCTGGTTAAAACGAAAGACGCTCCATACTGACTTAAGTTTGCATCACCAACGCATAGCGAGCTTGGCTTGTCCAAGTGTCGAAAGTAACAACAACACAAGCAATTTTTATTACTTAGTGGTTACATCTCATATATTTCATTAACTGAACTACATATCATCAACGTACTTCAAACAAAATCTGTAATTTTATCTCTAATTGCAATTTGATGTTTTATTATTTATATTAATATAATAAATAACATTAGAAAAACATAGATATTTGTTCGTTGTATAGAAGCTATAATTGCATAGAAATTTCTGCTTTCAGATATGTGAAATAAATTAAATGGTGTTTCATATTGAACAACCTATTAATTGAAAAAGCTGCAGAAAGTCTCTCTTCTTGATGCTTCATCACATACTACCACCTGAGAATAATTGATTACTTTTAGAAGATTTTTAGAAATTAATTACTATCGCAAGTGAAAAAAAATCGGAAAATTTCCCAGCATCCATTTTGATTGATGTGTATGTATAAAAAGCAGTGGTCCATCTTCCATTTGCAATATATCCAAAACTGAACTTGAAACCTTCGATTTTTTTAAAAGTGCAATTTCCACTAGAGAAAATTGGTTCATGAACATTTTTAAATTAAATGACTATTATAAAAACAAATGTAATGAATTAAAAAGTAAAGGAATAGGAAGCATTTATGTATTATTGTCATTATATATTTTATTGTATTCATCAACGTTCATTTTTATATCATAAACTTCCAACTATTTCAACTTTAATTGTACAGGTCAAAATTAAATAGTTAAATTTGAGTAATTCAGTTATTGAGTATTAACTATAATACTCAGTAGATGAATTGCTCAAATTTACCATCAAAATAACTCAAAATACTCTTTGTTTCAACATTAATATAGTAATATACTATATCTTCTTCGAAGAACTTTTAAGAATGAGAAAGCAAATACTTCAAAGCCTTCGCTTTGTCGTTCGTAATTGGAAACAATTTGACTTTTTTCAATCTATGTGCCATTCTTGTCAATTTACGTGCCTATTAATCTATGGTTGCTCAGACCAGTTAATTGGAAATATAAAGCATGATATTAGGAAATAAAGGCTTCAAAAATAATTTATACGACAAGATTTTGAATCTTAACTGCATAAAATTGAATTCAAATGTGCTTTAACTCAACAGAGCATATTAGATTTTTCCGCACATGAAAAATAATTTTAAAATTAATCCATTTGCTCGTTTTGAATAAATATTAAATTAAAAATCAACAAAATAAGTTATTAAAGATAATCATAACTATTAAAAATATTTCACTCTTGTTTTTGCACTAGACATACACTTCGAAATTGTTTGCCTGTGGTAAGTTTCTTGCTAAGGTAGAATGGTACTAGTAGCAATTCAATTTAAGCTTGTATTTCTGGAATATCGTTGCATTAGCAAACAGAAGTCAAAAAGAACGGTTGTATTTTTAGTTCATGCATTACAAATATCTACTCCAGAAGTCTATTCGGACTGGGATTTCTTTCATAATCGGAAAAGAGAAATACAGTATCTGACTTAACAGTTGCTCAATGAAGTATTTTATAAACTCCATGAAGTTCTAAGTTCCTCGCAAATATGTAGAGTAAGGTAGTAATTCAAATGCTAACCTCATTATTTCATATGACATTTTTTCATCTATTTCGTCTAGTTTAGACATTTGCGAGCACGTCTAGACAATTAATGATACTTAATAGCTTCGATCTTCAAAAAAGGAGATGCATTTCAATAATTTGTGTAAGTCTATCCGCAAATATGCAGAAGAGGGTAGAAGCTCAACAACTAAACCTCACTGCATTATCAAAGTTCAGAATTAAGTGACAATTGATTATATTTAATGGTTTCGATCGAGAGAAATAATTAAATAGGAACATATGTCAATTATTTTGTAAATATTTATAGTTAGATGAACATTAAATGCGAGCAATGCATTTCAATCATTAAATCTTATCATGGTACTTCGCTTCTCACAGGTGTTACTCATACGTGGGCATGCTTGGTGGTGGGCAGCCTTTATCTCTTGGCACAGGATGCCGTCTAAAGGGCACCATAGTACATGAGCTAGGACACGTACTAGGATTCTATCACGAGCAGAACAGATCGGATAGAGATAATTATATCATCATCTACTGGAACAACATTAAGCCAGGTTCGTGCATTTATTCATACTTTTTCAGTTATAAAATATTTTATAAGATTTTCTATATAATATTTTCCTTTATGGGGAAAACTGAATTTTCCTTTTGCTCAACTTATAATGATTTTTAAAAATTTTAACTTATTAGTTGTTTTCAAGATTTATTCACAAGAAATAATCAATATTTTATTTTTATTCTGTTTTAAATAGTAAGAGTTCTAAGGGATATTTGTAGATTATGTTCTCCATTAATAACTAGAATACAAAGCTTCAATATTATGCTTCAATACCATAAATGACTTTGAATATTTTCAATAAGTTAAAAGAATTAAAAAAAATTTTCTTTTTAAGAAAAATTTAAAACATTTGACAAAGTTTATAATTTTTTCACCTATAATCACTAATCTATAAAAACAAAATCTCAACTTTCAATGCGTCACTGAGAATTATTTCTTTGCATTCAACTTTTCACCTTTTAAATTTATTTAATACTTATTAATTTATAAAATATTGAATGATTTAGTTAATTTTAAGCACTTCTGGTGTTCAATATTTTGTAATAAAGAATTTAGATTTTATCTTCTTGTTCTTTAAATACATTTTTTCTCAGAACAAGAAAATAAAATCTAAATTGCTTAATAATAATACTTGTTTTTCAAATGTATTTCTTTTTTTTTTCAGCATTTGTAAGTCAATTCCAGAAGTTACATTATTTGCAGAATCATTTACTTGATTACTTTGACTACAATTCCATTATGATTTTTGGCAATGCGGCTTTCTCCAGGGACAACAGATCTTACACTATGGTGGCCAGAAATGGATACCCACTCTCCGAACCATTTGATAAACCTGGTTTAAGTGCTAGTGATGTCAGACGTCTTAGAAAAATGTACTGGTGCGATGAGCCATGGCAGAAGAATAAACAATGATTCTTAAGCTAGAAATCCTGAAAGTGTTATGTATAATATGTTTGAATAAAATAAGAATTTATTTCCAATACTTGCACTTTCAGTTTACTTAAAATTTAATTAAATTAGAATATATTTTCCACTAATTATAATAAGTTAGGATTTAAGGGGACAGTAGACTACCAAAATGTGCAAAATCGACAAAAATATTGATTTTTCTTTTTTAGTTTATAAAAAAATATGAATTATTCTCTATATTATACAAAAAGAGTTTTTGATTTCAGTTAATTTTAGACAAAGTAAACAATGTACCACACCCCTTTTTCACGTTTGCTCGAAAACGTAAACAAGTAACCCAAGTACAGTGTATTTGAATAATAACTAATTTCCAATGAAATACATGTATTTCTAGAAAGTAAAAAGTTTTAAATATCACATTTTGGCTAATATTTGTTTGATTTACACAGTTAAAACTTGAAAAATTAAGGTATTTATTTTGTAAACAAATGGTCACGCTCATTTCCTATTATCTTATAGTATGCAAATATTTATTCTTCAAATCATTATTTACTCAATTTTTGTTTTAGAATGTGCTATATTTTTGCCAGATCAAAATTATTTAGTTTTTATCATTTGTATGATTTCGTCTGGCAACACTAATCTTGTTGATTTTTTGCAGTTATCAGTTTCATTTCACAGCTTGATTTCTGTTTTGATTTTGAAACTTGTTGTTCTCCCTTTATAAAACTGTTCTTTTCAGAACTACTTTCTCAAATAATATTATCTTGAATCGAACATTGTAATTTCCATCATTATGCATGCAATTAATTTAAAATGCAGGAAACCTAAAGGCAGACAAACGAAACTTGCTGAGATTGAATCAGCTCGTAAAAGACAATCAAAATTTGCTGAGGAAATTGTACCAAAGGAAGCAGTTGACTAAAATTTTCTTTTATAGATGTTAATGTTCCAGAATCTGTCCATTTACGTAATGATATTCCTTCAGCAAGTGGAAAAGAGTTTGTTCTTATGAATAAAAACTGCTTCTCCAATCTTCTAAGGAATTTGCGATGCACTAATTATGGTGTCTGCTCTTTAGATGTATCCACTCAGGAAAATTATGGTTTTTCAGTGAAACTAGAAATGTCCTGCAAATCTTGCAAAGAAAATTTTGGCTCAACTTTTTCTAATCCAAGAGAACCATACTCAAAAAAATTTGATGTCAATAACAAAGTTGTGGCATATTTTTTGAGCTTTGGAAAAGGCCATGCAGCCATGGAATAAATCTCTCGAACACTAGGATGTGCAAACAGGGATAAAAAAATATTTTCTAAATGTTTCTCTAATTTAGTTTGTAAAAAATGAAGAGTTTAGAGGTGAAATGTTAAAAGAAAGCCACGGTGCCGTTAAGAAAGCACATTTAGAATCAAATTTAAATTTAAATCCTAAGGATCAGTTACATATTTCTGCATCCTATGATGGAACTTGGCAGAAACGAAGTCATACTTCTTTATATGGTATTGGAATAGCCATTGATTCTCTCACAGGTTTAGTGGCTGACTTTGAAATCATGTCTAAGTACTGCTTCGAGTGTACAGTTGTATCTCGAGATCTCGGAGAAGACAGTGCTGAATTCCACATTTGGAAAGAAGGACAAAGAGAAAACTGCCAAAAAACTTCAGCGGATCATCTGGGAGCATGGAAATGATTTCTGTATCATGAAATTGAAAACGTTCGCTTTCATATAATATGTTGTACACAACAATCATATGTGATGGTAATTCTAAAACATTTATTCACTTAAACGAAAAGAAAATATACAGTGATATTCCAATTGTTAAAGAAGAATGTATTAATCATGTTGCGAAAAGACTTGGAATATCACTTCGTAATGTTATCAATGAATGGATAGTGAAAGGTGTCACACTTGGTGGTCGAAAGCAAGGCAGTTTAAAGGAAGAAACTGTTGTGAAACTCCAAAATTTTTATCGGAAACCAAAAAACGATAATTCTTCTGATATTCAAAAGATAAAAACTTCAATTTTTTGGGGGGGGGGCGACTCTTTAACATTATATGTCGACAGATAAAAAGTCCCAACATAAGAAATGTCCCATGGGACATTTATCATGGTGCTTTTATCAAAGAACTTTGATGTGCAATGAAATACCACAAAGTCACACACTGATGAAGACTAAACTTTCAGAAAAAGTTGTCGAGAAGATACTACCAGCGTAGCAAAGACTGGCTTCTAATGAAATTCTTCTTCGTTGTGCTTCTGCAAAAACTCAAAATGAAAATGAAAGTCTTCAGAGCTGTATATGGAAAAAATGTTCGAAAGATATATTTGTATCTAAAAAGATACTGGAGTATGCAGTAACTCTAGCCATCAGCGTGTTCAATTTGAGTTTTCAATACAACAAAACTACATGAAGGAGTGTTGTCTGTTCACACTTTAAAACTTGCAAAGAACATTTATGGAAACAATTACAAACCACACAGACAGTTGTCCGAAGGTGCATAGCCGGTCGCGCAAGAGTTACAAACCCCACGAAAGATCAATATATTGTGATTTTAGCCAAGCGGAACCATAGAGCAACCACCACACGGGTGACATCTATGGTTACAGCGTCCATTGGTAAGGTGATATCTGCAGCTAATGTACGCCGAAGATTACATATGAGTGGACTGAACGCCCGGGTACTTCGAGTTTGTGTTTGTCTATCCGTCCAATCAGGATGTGCATGATTTAAGTGGTGCCGGGAACATGTCAATTGGACCGTGTCTGACTGGGGCAATGTCATGTTTACTGATAAGTCGAGATTTGCTCTGGAGCCAAATGACAAGCGTATAAGGATATGGCGTGAACAAGGAACACGCAATCATCATTAGGATACCACACTGACTTGCACATCTTTAAACGGGGTTCTGTGATGGCTGTCCGGTATTGAGATGAAGTCCTGGAACACATTGTGACATTCATTAGGCTCCAGAGCAAATCTCGACTCATCAATAAACATGACATTGCCCCAGTCAGACACGGTCCAATTGACATGTTCTCGGCACCACTTAAATCATGCACATCTTGATTGGACGGATAGACAAACACAAACTCGAAGTACCCGGGCGTACAGTCCACTCATATGTACACTGTAGCAATTGGCCCTACTTTTGTTTTAATGGAACCATAGAGCTGACATCGTCAATGACTACTTGGAGAGTGAAGGGATTGCGCATATGGCATGGCCAGCATATTTTCTCGACCTTAATCCCATTGAAAATCTTTAGAATGTTCTTGGCCATGCTGTATCTTCAAGTTTCCCACCTCCAGCCACTCTTATTGAGCTTGAAATTGCTCTACAAGAAGAATGGCTATTGCTGAATTCTGCGGTGTTTGACCACCTCATTGAAAGCATGGTCTCAACGTGTAAACTTTGTATACAGATGAGGAAGGATCACATACCCTATTAATGTCCTTTTTTCATTTTATTCTGTTTATTTTAACTTTATACATAATTCTGCTTAAATCTCTAGTACGTCATTATCTGATAAATTACAAAAATTTAATATTGTTTTCATTTCTGTATATAATTAATCATTTTATTTAATACATAAATATGTATGCTACTTTCCTGCTAAATTTTGTGTCAATCAAAGCAGTATTTGTTGATTTTTTTGCATTTTACATCTTCGTGCTTAACTTTTGGAAGTGAGTTTAATCACATTTATTGCCATAAATAACTTTTTAATTTATATTTTAACTTGAAATTTTTCAGTTTAACTTAAACATATAAGCTTATAATATTTGTGCCAAATTTCAAGAAATTTGGATAAAAATTGAAATTAGTTTTGAAAATCCACTGTCCCCTTAAAACATGTAAGAAATACACCCTGGTAACTTTTCATTACCTAGTTACAGAAAACAGGATATATAAAACTGGTAATATAAATTCGTGAAATACAAAAAGAAATTTTAAAAAGTTTTAATTAAATTTTGCTGACGTTAATAGTTTGAACATTTTTCTTCTATTTATTGAAACGTGTCTCAAAAAAAAGGGCACAATTATTTTATTTAAAAAAGTATTCACAATTAAATTTAAATATTTAAAATATGAAAAAGATTCAAACACAACGTATTTATAAAAACTAAAATACCTATGGGGAACTGATAAACCAGGTTAGAATAAAACTGTAAATTCGTATAACCCAAAACAGTAAAGCTGCAGAACATAAACCAAAATCTAAAGGAGAATATAGATTGAAACAGCGGTAGTAAAACACACTTAAAGTCAAAAATACATAAAATAATGAACTAAGAAATTATCATATATATACTGCTAATTGCTGATACTACAACACTATGAAGAATAGCAAAAAAATTCTTTTAGATAAAAAAAATAGTATAACGGCAAGTGAACTAAATTTTTAAGTTGTTTGAATGTTTACAGGCTTGAGAAATCTGCAGAAAAATTGCTAAAATGGCTCTTACACGGTTAGGTATAGTGAAGAATTTATATTACACAATAGAAATGAACAACGTTGTCCATGATTCTTCAAATCAATATCACATTTCTACAACTATAACATCTAGCGAAGGAGGGTGAACAGTATTTCAATAACTCATTACCAGATATATAAAATGGTGAAAATGGACAACAATCAAATACCCAATGTATCAAAGAACATAAGGAAAGGAGATACAATTTGTGCTTCTGCCTTATTTTGCTTAAATATGGCTCTCCAAGTGTTTCAAAGATGGAGCACAACCAGTGGCCTCAAAACATCAAAAACATACCGATTGCTTTTCAAATTACCGCTAATCCAAATACCATATGTGCATGTAATGTATTCAACAGATACAATTGGAAGAAGTGTAAGGCATTTATGACGGTTTTAAATACAAAAATGTGAAATGCGTTCTCCTCAGTATCTTTAGACACGTATATAGTCACCAGAATACTCCACGTTGACCCAGGACAGTTATGAAAAGATAAAATTTTAGCACTTCAGTATCCAGCTTTGTCTTTGGGCATAACAAAATCATTGTCTGTGTCTATGTTGCATTGTTAAAGGAAGACAAAATGATGGTCACCATGTTGACAGTTCATACAGCTCCAAATGAAATATTACAAAATTTTTCACCGTTGCCTTGTGGTAGAACACGCTATTCACCGCGAAAGTTTACCACTGTTGAATCACGGAAAAATGATATTGAGCTTCTGCCTTTAACAAGCACGTTGTCGGGATAGATGTTTGAGAATTTTCCGGGTTTCTCCACTTGTGACATTTAAATATCGCTCACTGTCTGTGAATTATTGACTAAAACTAAACTCCATGGCCCGACAGCTCATGTGGGCTAAGGCCTACTGTGCCCATAACTGTTTTCATGACCGAGGGCCCTGGGGTGCGAAGCATAAGTCCCTGTTAGGTGGTCAGCCTAACGTGAGACCCCCAGTGGTTAATTCCCAAGCATGCTTGGTACTCAGTTAATCGACCCACTGAAGGGATGAAAGGTTGAGACAAACTTGCCCAGCCCGAGGATCCAACCTCGGACCTGTATCATGGGAGCGTGAAACGTTGCCACTAAGCCACCGGGCTTAGAATTATTGACTTGAAGGACATAAAAATGCCTTTCAACAGTCTAAGGCATTAAGCTACCCGAAGTTAATGTCGTTCTGTACGGGAAGGTACTGGACATGTTGCACCAACATGCTTCCCTATAAGTAGCCCAGAGTTGGGCTGTACCAGTTGGACAGAAGCAGCCGGGTGGAGTCTTCGTGATCTTGAAGCAGGGACCAAGCAGAAGTACATTGGTACTGGACACATTGCAAACAAACCCATTTCCTAACTAATGGTGCCTCTTATTGTACAGTTTCACAAGGTTTTTCTAACCGTTTGCAAAAGGAGCGCCTCAATCTGTAGTTTAATATAACACTTAGCAACTCATAGATTTTATGACACAGTAGATTTCGAGTAATATGAATGACAGTAACACGAAACGGTAATGCACATAATCGATAAGATTAGGTTCTGAGTCTATTAGATTATAATACTTTCGAGTAAGTATTTATTCTCTTTATTTGAAGAATAACACAGTATTCTAAGAAAATTCCAGCCTTAAAAAGAAACTTGCTAATTAGAAACCCTCTTACAATTTTTCTGTGTTGCATTTTAGAGGTCATATATTCCTCTTGCGTTGTCCTAATGCGCTAAACTGGAAATCCTTCTCATATGCAAACCTCTTTTCCTGTGATTTTGACACATGTGAGATCATTCCTTCCTGTTATTGCAATTTTAATGGCTAGGAATATATATATGCATAAATTAAAATTGCCGGCAAATTATTAGAACACGTATGTGAGAGTGAAAGATATAGTCAAAACTATTTATACGAAAAGTTTATTGTTTAGAAATGCAAATTAAATATGGAATTAATTGCATTTTTGGAAATGGTTAAAATTAACTGAAATAGAAATAAAAATTTTATAAAATTAAAAATCTGACGTGAAAAAAGATAAAAATAGAGATTAAATCTTTGAAAATAAAATATATAACAAAAATTTATGTATATATATATATATATATATATATATATGTGTGTGTGTGTGTGTGTGTGTGTGTGTGTGTGTGTGTGTGTGTGTGTGTGTGTGTGTGTGTGTGTGTGTATATATATTTATATATATGTATATATATATATATATATATATATATATATATATATATATATATATATATATATATATATATATATATACAGAGAGAGAGAGAGATAGCAAATAATCATAAAAGATCAATTTATGATGAAATCGAGAAAAATTTATTAAATCAAAAAAGAAATTTAATTTGAAGCTACTTATAAAAGAGACTATCGTGTTAAAACTTAATAATAGAAGTTCAAAAAAAATCAGTTTAAATTTCTAAATACTATCGCTAATTAACTATTGACAATCAAAATACTGTTAATTAAGATAATAAAATAGAAAACTCTTGAAATAAAAATAATAATTGCTTTTCGGTAAAGAAAATACTATACAGATACAGATCAAATCTAAAACCTTCTGGAATATATTTATGTGTATAATTCATATCATTAATCTATATCGAAAAGTTGCTTTATTTTCTTTACACCTGTAGAATTCTTAGCTGAAACCTTATGATAAAAGATGTAAGACAATTATGCTGCTTTCTTATCATAAAATAAACAGACCTTTTAATCATATGCATAAAATAAACAGACCTTTTAATCATATGCATAAAATAAACAAGCATTTTATCATAGTTAAAACAAGTTGAAGATAAACACCTATCATGTGCATGTATATTTAAATGTGTTTTTTCTGTATCACAGAAAAAATTATGATTTTTATTCCTTTTTTACGAGAGTTTATATATATAATTTTATGACATTTATAATATTTTTAAGACATATTCCACATAAATCAAAAATATTTAACTCATTTTTTTCTACATTTGACCCAATAATATGAGCATTAGCAAATGTTTGTATCTTTCAAAAAAGAATCGTGAAATTTTTTGCAAGTAATTTCTTTCGAAACCCAATATCATGTAATACACAGAGTTTCTCATTACAACGACGTTATACATCATGTTGTTATATAAAAGCATGGGAGAAATCTAACCAGCCTAGTTGAAAATTGGGAAAATCAATGAGTATAACAAACTAACAATTTAAGTTCCATAAATAAGTCATCCTAAAATAGTTTGTAAACTTGTACTTTAAACTTAAGGATATATTCATTTCAATTTTATTTTTTTTTACTTTTGAAATTTATTGTTTCAATAAAATACATTTTTTATCGTTCTGTAAAACTGAGAAATAATGAAGTGCTTCAACTTCTCTTTTCAAAATAATTTGAAAACATCGCTTTCTAAAAGCTTATTTTGAAGAAGATGGAAATAAGAACTCTGCAGTTGGTTTTCGAAATTGACAAGCCACAACATCAACATATCAGACAAAAAAATTTGGAATTCGTTAAAACAATGAAAATATTTCTAATTCATTTAAATGACTAAATAATCGTTTAATAAACATTCATTATAATGATTAAGTAATCTGATTAAACATATGATCTTAAAGAAAAACAGATACTATATAATTTCATTCTTTATAGAAAATACGTAATACTTAAAAAGTATCGAATGATCATTGATACATAAATATGCCTGAAATAAATTATAACATATTTTGCCTTTTGATTGTTTTAAAAAGCCTCTAATATCTTCAAACAATAGAAGAGTTGAAAATTTGCAAATATAAAAAAATCTAATTGTTAAGGTATGCTGAATGAAGAATAATCCTCATTATGCGTGTTAAAGGAGTTCAGTCTTTCTTCTTATGATATCATACGAACGTTCATACTGGTGAATTTACTTTAATAACTGAATTTTTTGCAAGTTGTTATGTTACAGATAATATTGTTTTTAACCTAGAATTTTCATTTCAGAGAAACGTTTGCTCAGAATTAAATATCTTTTTTTATCTAAATTATCTTGCTTCTTATTCAATTAATAAAAAACCGTTATAAAATAATTAACAAATCAATTAATATCTGAAATACTTTAAAGTTTTACATATCCATCATCTTTTAGAAAAGAACAAATTCCTTGATAAATTTCTTATATTTTTAAAATAGTAGAACAACCTGACATATATGCATCTTTAACGCTTCAATATATCCGATTAAAAAGACTGTACCATCAAAAATTATGTTCTCTATAATAATGCTCCCATATACTTATTCGAACCAATTCGATATTTTAAAAAAAATTAGCCTAATTTACTTGGTACGATATTTTTCTATCTAGAAATAAATTTTTCACTCATTATCGTTTCAGAAAATGAAAATGACTTCGACAATTTGATGTATGAATGATAAAATAACCAGTTCAAACTGGTTTTCGCAAGATTTGAGGTATCAGGTTTATTACACGTGGATTTATTATTTTCCATCATTATTTTATTGTTTTGTATTAAAGGTATATATTTTTTACATTTTTCTATAATGGAATAATGTTTTAGCATTTTACTAATGTAGGCGTTAAAAAAATATAAGAAAGGAAACAAATTTTAAAATTTTATTATGGCAAACACACATTATATAAAGATAATTTCTCTTGATTTATTATATACAAAAGAACAATTTTAAGGAATTCGTTTTAAAATTTTACTTAAATATGAAGATGTTGATATTGTAAAAATGAATTCATAGTTTTCCCTTTTAAATTTAACTTATGCTATAACTAAAAATTGTGACTATGTGATTCTATGTTTCTTTAAAAATTCAAAATGTCAGTTTTTAAGCAAATTATGGATGAAATATCTTTATCATGACCACAAAGTAATTAATTTAAAGCATATTATTTTTTAACTAGAATATTTGAAGAAAAAGAAAAATATGCATGCATAACCTTCACATTGGGCAGGATTTGCTTGCGTGAATAAAAAAATTAAAAAACAGAATTCTGAAATATTACTTTACCGGGATGAATAAATAAAATATTTCTGTAATGAAGCAAATACGATTAGCATATTACAATTATTAAATTATGAATATAATATATATGTATTTTACTAACTCTTCTTATTAAAATAGATATTTTATACTACATTGGCTCGACGAATATGCGAATAAAAACAGATGATTTTTCTAAGAGCAATTACAAAAAGTGAATATCTATGGATATAATAACAGGAATATTCAAACTCTTAAAATTTCTTGCAAATAATTTGATAATCAACTGCTAATTGCATTTCGAGAAGATTTTTAAGAGATGGTGAACCATATTCACTAATTGCAAAGGAAGAAATTAATGTGTGATTATTATAAAAAAAATATTGCAGGAAATTTACCTTCTATACTTCCTTACATATGAATTTTCATCTTTTAGTATGCTTTCAAATACAGCTTACGGATGTTGGAAATTTTATATTATATAATCTTATCTTATTAAATCATAGTTTGCTACCACATATAAATGGAATAGAAATTATAACATTACGTTTCTCAATTATATTCAAAATATACTTTCAGAAAAAAGTATATTTTCTCTTTATTCATGAATATATATATATCATATATATATATATATATATATATATATATATTATACTATATATATATAAATATAAACCTTACAAATAATGAATTTCAGAATTATTTTACTCATATTACAGTGCAAGATTAAATTTTAATATTAAATAATTATTCTGTTAAAATCATATAATTTACGTACTTTTTCCTTGCCCAACAGTGTATGTACCAAAGATAATAACACACTACATATGTGTAAGTGGTAATTCTAATGTGGTGTGTGGGAATGCTTTAAAGAGACAATATAACTTAGCAATTGGTGAGCCCTTCTTCAATAATTTATAATTTTAGAAAACACCATCAGAAAACATCATTTACACTAAAAAGCCAAATAATATTAGGACAGCATTATTTTCAAGATTTTTGTTTCCTTAAAAAATATTAAAATAAATTTCTTTCCTGAGTATTACATATAATGCATAAAAATATTTGCACTTATAAAAATATAAGCAGTGTATTTTTAATGCATGTTTGTGTAAAATATTAGGAAGAAAATCATTTGTTTACTAAGATTTGTAAAACAATTTCCGTATGATAACTCATGCGATTCGTATCTTACATTTGTATTCTATTATATTTAACTGCTCCTTGTGAACTAAATATCCATATAAGCTGATTCTTTTTAATCATTCAATACCCGTCTGCTCTCGGATTTCCACTTTTCAGCATGCAAAAAGCGGAAGTGAAGACAACTTATATAGCACAGGATCTAGTTGGTAAGCCATCGTTGCCCCTAAAGCAGCGGGTTCTTTGGAACATAGAAGCAAGGACCAACCAAAAGAGGCCCAGAACTCACCTGACGCTTCGAGAGATATCATTTCCCATGGAGGACATTGCAACCACTCTATATGTTTTACAGGAAACAGCCGCCATTAGCGAACACGATGAATCTACGGTCGAGTCGGAATTCGAACTCACTACTTTCCGATAACGTGAATGAACATTCTAACCAAACAAGGCACTGAGGCCTCGTATAAGACAGATAAAAAGAGCAAAAGAAGCATTACTATTTTTGAGCATTTTTCATAATAGAGTATTGTAATTTATTATGTTAAAGTATGTAGTATTATTTACTTAATATTTCATATATATATAAACATATAATATTTAAATACATTTTGAATTTATGACGTAATAATCACGTTAATATTGCATGTAACTCACAATTTTGAAGAGACATTAATTGTCATAATTACATACAATATTTAAAAATAAAATTAAATGTTTTTAAAAAAATTATAGTAAGTCCAACACATTTCTATAAATGAATAAAATGTTTTTGAAAATTAAGGGACAAAACTTAAGTTTAAAAGTATTAGTAAAAATCTTTATTCCGTCCAAATTACTTATATTTTATCAATACATCAATAGAAATAACTGATTAAATGTTAACACTCAGTTCGAATTATTTTTTATACGTGTGATGAGGTAGATATTACAAAATATTTACTCTTCTTATGTTCTAGTGTTTCATGATAGATTATACGTGTTTTTTAACCTAAAAGATCCTTTTTTCGTTCAAAGAAACTATATTAAAAATGAAAGGGGAATGCTGCTTTTCTGTTGCCCATATAATTTTCAGAAAATTAATCGAATATTTTAATTATATAGATTGACAGTTTTGGAAATTGAATGATTTTTGTAAGTACAAAAATTTTTTTAAATAAGTTACATGAACTCCTAAAAAGTACCATATTATGTGAAATCACATTGGGTAAAATACAAGAGAGAAAAATTAAAAAATGAGATTACGAAAAAACAAGATTATTGAAAAATTAATCTTTATAATTAGATAAAAGTAATTTGATTATTATTAAACTAATCAATTTGTAACTAATATGAAATCGAAGCAAATAAACGTAATACTTAATTGTATTTTAATTTAATTAATTCCCTTAATGATTTAATACATGAGAAATTGTTTCGGTTAAATAATATAGCATCTTCACTTTATGAATATTATTTAATATTCTTCCTCTCTAAATCATCTTTACAAAATTTTAATTTTGGTTTATTTATTGATTCTTATAAGGTCATTATATATAGAGTTCACTCAATGAAAATAAACTAATTTGCAGTTATCTTTTGAATTTTAAACATCTTTTTCAACTGAAGTTTTAACTGCATTCAAAAATATTATTCTAGATTTTAATTTAATTTTTGATTGCTCTTCAATGCTATTGTTCTCAAGACTACTTTAGTTTCTATTTTAGGTTGTGCCATTTCTATTTAATCCGCTTCTTGTTTCACTTGATTGCCTTGGAAGATATTGATATTCGTTTACTCTAAAAGCATTCGTCATCTATCGAATAACGAGCTGTAACACACAACCAGCATTATTTTCTGAAGATTGAAACATGCCTTCTACTTCAACTGAAGATGGTTAAACTTTCTATCAGCTTCAACTGTTGTTTCATTTAAATTAAGAGTCCCTTTCCAATTTGATATCCCCTTTCTCTTTTAAAAGACGATTCTATGTTTTAATTTTATTTCTATAAAAAATTATTTTCTCTTAAGCATTTTACTTCTTTAACTGACATACTTTAAAACTAGTATGTGATATTCCGAGAGTTGTAAGAAAAGAATAAATGACCGTCATGTTGCGTCTCGAAGTAGATTTCCGGTCATATGCTTAACCCCATGAATACCAAACTGCGTCATCACGATTTTATTCTGATGATGTCACAAGCGCCTCATGGAATTCTTGTTCAGACAGCAAATCTCACTCCTCATGGTGTTTTCCAATACAAAAAAAGAGAAGCTATAAATACAAAATTCATAATTTAATTCTATATATTCATGTAAAGTTTGAAAATATGTTCATCAGTCTTCCCATATTATTTTATGGTAATGCAGAAGTAGTGATACACAAAGAATTTCGCAATTTTCTTATCTCTTTAAAGTGAAACCGTATTATACAAGTGTTTCTGCACTTTACCCTATCGTGTTAAAATGAAACTGCTTCATAATCTGCCATATTATAATAGTACCTATACACTGTACTTTTAAAAATTATATTTCTGTTGATTTTTAACTATCAGTTTTTTCTTACTAATTCAAAAAGTCAGTGAAAATGTAGTTAAATAAAAAAATACTGAATACATATTTTAAATTTAATTATTTTTCTGAAGAGCACTGTTATTTTTATGATTTAAAATTAATTCCACATATATGTACTAGTTTTAAGAATTACAATTGTAATAAATAATATGCGATTTTCTTTAGTTCATCATCAAACTATTAAAGTAAAATGTAGATAAATAAAATAATTTTAAAAAATCATAATTATAATACTGTATTATCATTATAAATATATTTCACATAACAAGTTTAATTATATTTCCATAGCATTCTGTATTTTTAAAATGAAAAGAACTCACATATTTTGGATTATTGGATATAAATAAAAAGTTGTAAAATACCTTAAATATTAAATTTGATATAACTACATAATTTTTTGCTCAATGCAGCGCTAAAATGATAGCATGAAACAATGCAAATAAAAGTAAATTTTTATAATTGTCATTCTAGGTAAGTAACGTATTTTTAATTTATGTAATTTTCTCAGATTGTCATAATTTTAAGAAATAAAATTAGCCTGACTTACAAGTATTTGACCCAGTGTTGTTATATGAAAAATAACTGACATTTTACTTTACGAATTAAGCTGAACGTAAAGGGAATCATTACATTTAAATTTATTTAACTTTTCGCCATAAATTTCTTGTTGTTGTTACTAATGACACTTGGACAAGCCAAGCTCGCTATGCCTCGGCTATACGAATTAAGTCAATTCGTTTTAATCAGAGCACCATGAAGGTGAAAGTACGACTTTGCTCTACACACATGCCATAGGTACCCGTTTAAAGGGTAGGCAACCATTCACATCCCATTCCTTCAAAGAAAGTACAAAGACAGGATAGATGGCTAGAGAAAGTACATCCATGCTCGGACCGGGATTCGAACCCAGGACCTCCTTATCCGCAGTCAGGCACGCTGACCACTAGACACGTTGGGCGGAATTAATTTAATTTCATCTTAAATTTAATAAATCTCAATCAGTTTTTACATAACATAAGATCCGAATATTAATATAAAACTATAAATATAATGCAATGTTTAATTATAAATATTTTTAAAATATAGTGAAATGTTTTTCATAGCAATACACATTTATTCTATGATGATATCATTTCAAAGGTTCCCAAGATATAAGACACGCGAATATACATTAAGGCGTATTACATACATCCTAATATTATTTATTTTTATTATTTAATCAAATAGTATAATTCACTATTTCAGTACTAATTCCCAATTAATTTTTATAATAATAAATGATAAGTTATGTTTACAATATAATTATCACTTAAAACCTTACTTACTAGAGA
Organism: Latrodectus hesperus; assembly: GCA_037975125.1. Classification (NCBI taxonomy): domain Eukaryota; kingdom Metazoa; phylum Arthropoda; class Arachnida; order Araneae; family Theridiidae; genus Latrodectus; species Latrodectus hesperus. The sequence goes on from CM075853.1 coordinate 31,882,946, forward strand.
AATGTTACTTCAAATAATTTATATTTTAGTATCAGAACTAATTTATATGGGGTATATATGAAAATAATTATGTGGATCGTACATTCCATGTGTTGTACACCAAAAGATGGCAATTGTTAAAATATCTTAATATTATATATATATATATATATATATATATATATATATATATATATATATATATATATATATATATATATATATATATATATATATATATATATATATGTATATGAGTGTAAATATATTTCAATAACTTAATTAAATGTATTCAGAAAAAGTGTTGTGACATAATTTTTAATTTTATTATGTAATTTAAATGTGAGGATTTAAATACTTTTTATTTATTGAGTAAAGTTAATAAGCTCCATTTAATTAACTAATTAAGGAGAAAATATGAAATATAAAAATTATAAAACTAGTTTTTATAATACTATATTTAATGAGTATAGGTAGTACAAAAATTATATATACAGAAGATACCGGATGTTCTTTTATCTATGACAGATAAAAAATAAAATTGATGCGAGTAAATTGGCGTAAATATGTTTAGAAACGAGTACCTCATGTCCCCAAATGTCATTTTCCCCACACTCAGAGATAAGAAGCATGGTGGAATAATATAAAAACTTACTGTGCTGTCCTCTAAAATTACGTTTTGATCTGTTTCTGCTATTAGACATGAAGTTTGTCATTGCTTTCTTCTTGGCTGTCTCAGCAGCTTACGCTCTGAGGGACAATGGTAAGTGCTTTTTCAAGGAATTATAACTCATAGCATTTTAATCTTGAAAATGTTTAATAAAAGCTGAGTATGAGAGGACTGATAATTAAATAAAAGTAAACATAATTTCATGAGAAAAAACGAAGCTGAGTTTTGCTCTCATTATATTTGCAGAAGCAACTTAGACACACCATTTTTAAAGGGTTTGAATTTATTAAGAATAGTTTAATCAATGGTAAAGATGAATAATCTTCGATTTTAGTCTGATAATTTTTTACTGCCGCCAAGCATATGCAAGTTTTTTTTTCTTCTTTCTATGGCCAGACTGTTTTTTTCTGAATTAAAAATATAAACATAAGGCAGATATTTTAGTTTTTTGCTATTTTAATCTAATGTATGAAATATTTTTTAACTAAAATAAAAAGCTTCTGCAGCTGAGTTAGAGAAAGTGCCCAGACGTTTAGAAACTAGCTTATTTGATATCCTTACTGTAAAAACATTTTTCTCAAAAATGGGACACGTTATACTTTTACGAAGTTTGGGAGCATTATCCAATTTCTGGAATAAACACTGTGGATCTCAATATAAAACGTGGTTTAAAGTTTTATTGTTGTATTTTGCTGCTTTGGCTTACAAAAATTTACAGTTAGAAAAGATTGCAATAAAATAAACGAAAGGAAAATAAAAATAATCAATTTCAAATTTTTGTATTATAGTAATAAAGATAAAGTAAACCTCATTTGAACGAATAATTTTTCTGGAATTTAGAAATTTTTGTCATTACTATTGTGTTTAATACAATATAAATAAGGCTTAACAATTTTGTTTTATACTGTCGGTCGAAAATAGAAATCTTAATATAAGCGATAAAACATGCTTGGCAGTAATTCAAATAATTATAACAATATACATTTTTGTAACATTAATCTATTAAATTATTATAATAAATTTACAATGAAATTGTTGACATTTTGCTTTGAAAAACAAATTTACAGAAAAATAAATAAATTTGTACCTATACGAGGAGTATATTTTTTAACAACATGGTAATATTAATACTAATTATTATATAAATTATTAAATTATACTTAATACTAAGCAAATTCTTGTTTTAAAACAATTTAATTTCAGGACAATTTAGTTCTTGTTAATGATGATGTAATTGTAATATTCTACTATACATCATGTCTATAAATTAATTCAATAAATTAAATAATTTTATTGTAGCAATTTTAGACATGTTTTAAAATAAAATTTCCTTCCATGTATACATAAAGTACGTAAATGAAAAAGAAATTTATTTTTAAACATGTTTAGAAATTACTTTAATAAAATTGCTTAACTGCGCAATAATTGTATAATTTGTTGCAACAATACTGGTATATACGTCATTTCAAATTCTTCCTACTTTAAAAATACTGATGTAAAAAGTTTGATGTACGATATCACTTCTATAAATTTCTATCTTTTTTATATCAAGTCATAAAATAAGCCCATTTATACAATCCCTGTTGTAATGCAAAATATTGAATAAGATATTTTAAATACACAGAGTTGTGTTAAATTCAAAGCTTTAAATTAATTTGTTTCCTATTACAAGTCAGCTCTCAAAATTCAATATATAGGTATTGATCATCTTAAACAGAATAAAAAATTTTAAAAATAATTAGAAAAATATATTATGAAATCATTTATATTTTCAATATTTAAGACCTAAAATAGGTTAAAATCTGAAAAACAGAATTAGGAATCTAAAACTAATTACTAAATTCCAGGCAATTTATGTGATATTTCTCAGGCATTTTTTTGAAAATAATTTCTTTTTTTTTAGTTTTTATAAATTCAGAGATTTCTTAATCGATTTGTCTTAAGCTTAGCTGTGATTAAATAAATTTGTAACCATAAAGGTTTTGCTTCGTTTCAAATCAATTTATAATCATTCTTTTCAAATACTTTTATTAATAAAATAATCTTATATATATATAGATATGAAATTTTCGTAACATAAATTTTTACATTAAAACATTGGGTACTGCAAAAAAAAAATTAAAATCCGATATTAAAATTTATTATGATTACTTTTTATTAGAAAAAAATACTTGTGTGTGAAAATCCTCATGCGTATTTTTTATTACATACATAAGTGAAAAAATGAAATATTTTTAAAGTTAAAAGATATTTTCAAGTGATTTTGCCAAACAATCTTCATATTAAATTCGGGATAAGGCACTTTTAAATATCTGTATCATTTTATTAACTTTATTTTTTAAATGTAAATTTAATTCGTGTTCAGAAGGTTTAATGAAAATTAAAATAAATTGTATTATTTCGCATGAATTAAATATATTTTCAAGTCTTAGAATTTAGAATCAAGTTTTTTATTTGAAATCTTCGAAAGAATAATTATCTCTTTCCAGAGAGCGGACGTGTTGCCCTCCAGAACCCTGACCTCTTCCAGGGAGACATCCTCGGATTCGAACCTGGAGTAAGTTTTAAACTTATTCATTTTAATCATTGTATAAATCAAAAGAATATTTAAAATTTAACTGTTCCTGAAAAGTTTACTCAAAACTTAACTAGATTATAAACCTAATATTGTGTTACTTTATTCAATATCAGAATAATTTTCAAAGAAATTCTATTTATTCTAATACTTTTCAGAAATTAGAAGCTTCCTTTAAAATTACAGTTAATATATATTTATTATTCTCATGCACGACAGAAAATATTTGTGTGAATAGAACTTACAGAAAAATTTTTTATTTCAAAATGAAATCCTGGTGTGAATCTTAGATTTTAAATAACAGCCAAATCTTGAGAAAATTTTTATGCAAAGTGTGTTTCGTATAATGAAACATAGTAAGTAGATATATTTTAGTAAATACATACCACATTAATCGAAGTATGAATTTTTCAATTTATTTTCATATTTTTGTTTAATTTTTTAATGTAATTTATGAAATTATATATTAATTTTTCATTAATTTCAGTGTAAAATAGATGGAATAAGTAACAAATTATAATGAATCAATAATTTTTTTCCAGTGCTCTTATCAATTTCTATATAAAGATTTATCTTTATTTCCTTAATTTATTTTCTTCTTCCCATCATTAGGACAGGAACGTCATTCCCTACACTCAAATGCGATGGACTGGAAAAAAGATCCCCTACGTCATTGACAGAACTTTGGGTAAATATAATTTTGATGCAAAATACATTATACTGAAAAATGGCTTGATTTTTCATTTCTCCAAAAAAATTGTAAGCAAACTATTAGTTCAAATTAAGGAATGCATAAAGAAGGAAGCGTTTATCAAATAAATAGATTTTTTTATTTTTCTTTACTGTATATCTTACATAATATGTTCTAATGTAAAAATTCAAATTTAGTTTTAATCAAATGACATTTTTCTGTTAAAAACTCGTGTGTTTTTATATTATAAGATAAAAGATATTATAAGTTTTTATATTATAAGACTAATTTAAATATATTTCTTTAAAAAATTTGATTCCTTTTAAAAATTTATTTTCCTGATTTTAAAAATTTATTTTTGTGTAAAATTTTAATGGGCTTAATCAAAATTTTATTGGCGCAAAAATGATATAAGGAAATAATTAGAGCTAAACGTGCAGATAATATAATTAAGTATAAAAATTCCAGATAACACATTTATCTTAAAAGGTTAAATAAGCTGAATAACTGTAATATAACCTATCAATAACACAATGCTTAATAAATTAAAAAAAGATTTTGAATATTGGCGTAAGCAAGGCATTAGTCAAAAGATTTAAAGACATTTTTTTACAAACATTGCAATTATCAATTAAGAATTCCATTAATTAATGATATTTTTAAAAATTTAAATCGCCTTTGCTGATTTAAGGTAATTATAAAGTGGATGTTTTTTCTTGTCTTTTTCTTTTGGGTTTTTCTTCTTTCCTATTGTTAAACATTAATGGCTTGAATCAATGCAAAACGGTCAATCTCAAGCCGATACTTTAGTCTTTATATAAGAAATCGTTTTATTAACAGAATGAACTTCGACAGTATTCTTAGACATTCGATGGTGAGCTTCGCCTTGTTTGCTGCCGCTCAAAGAATGCGATTTGAAGACAGGCAGCATATTCGTCAGAAAGTCGGATTTACGAAGCCGTCTCAACTCGACGTGACATAGAGGAAATGTTTTATGACGTCATGGATATTTTAAACCAATGAAAATTGTATTAATGTGACGTAGCCTTAATCTCAACTAGAACGAAAGAGATAACCACTAATAAACGTTAATAAATGCCCCTGTTAATAATTTCACAATGCTGTAGAATTGAATTTTGCTTAATCAAAAACTATAATTTTACCCATTTCCTTTTTATTCTGATACTTTTAATGACTTTGCAAGGTATTTCTATCAAAGTTCATGCTACGATAATATGAAATAATATTCATAATTTCACAATGCGATTATTTTAAGTCGGAAATCACGCTTATTTTTTCAAAAAACTTACAATATCTTTTCATAAATTTAATTTTGATTTATATTACATAGTTTTTTATTTATTTATTTATTTATTTTATTTTATTTATTTTTTGTTACAGCCTCACAAACTGCCTTGATCTTGTCTGCAATGAACGATTACCACACCAACACCTGCTTGAGATTCGTCCCTAGGACTACTGAACGAAACTACATTAAGCTTTTCTTGGGTCAAGGGTAAGTTTCATTCAACAAAATAATATTTAGGATTTTGAAAAGTATATTAGTTTATGTTAAGTTTGTGTAAATACAAAATATATGTCTATTTTGAATCATTGCATAGTTTGTTTAGTTTTAACATTGTTCATTAGGAAAATCTTTGAAACTTCTAAGTAAAATGAAGCTGATTAAAGTCTTTATTTAATTTCGTTCATTACAAGCAAAATTTGATATACTAAATCAAAAACAAATCTAAGTATTTTTAAGAAAATTCTTTCTGGAATAAATATATTTAATACACGAGAGTACAAAACATATATTTTCGCTTCAATTAACATATTTTAGGCAGTGAGGATTAATCAGCTTTACATTTTTATGATGATATTTTGCGAAGTATTAGGTTTAAAACGTGTAAGTTTTAACAGTGTGTATGCTGTAATCGTGTAATTAAGTTTTAACATAATATATACATGTTTACATTATTTTTTCTACTTTTCTGCTTACTCGTATTTTTTTTTTATTTCCTTGGTTTAATTCTTTTATATTTTTATTTTCTTCTGAAATTTTTTATATTCTGACTCACTTGAATTTGGCTTTGTTTTTGATATTTTTTTGTATTTGATTCTATTTTTTCTATATTCTTTTACTGTCTTTTCAAAATAATTCTCTTTTTCTTCTTATATTTCCTTTATTTGATAATCTTCGTTTATTCTTACAATTCTTAATACTTAATTTTTTTACATATTCATATCTTTTCTCCTCAATTTTTTTATTTTTTAACTTTTTACGTTAAGCAAATGTTTTCAAATTTAATTTCAACTCTTTAAAAATCCGGAGTAAGAGACAAAAACAAATTTAATATTTAAGGCCCAAATCTTTTGACCCACTTAACTTACTTCTAATAATTTAAAGCGTAAGCGAATTGAAATTTAATATTTGTACTCAAAGTTTATATGACGGATTATTGACAAGGAAATTTTTTACTTGAGATCTTTTGCAATCAACTCAAGTAAGAAATTTACTTAATCGAATTTTTTAATCAAAATTTAAAATTTGTACTCGAAGTTTAAATAATGTGGATTTTTGAAAATCAAGTATAGTTAACTTCTGCAGTCAACTGAAGTAAAATTGTTGACTTCATTGAATTAGTGTATAATGCTAAAAAAAACTTTCTAAAAAAATATTTCTTACCAACAAATGCTATGTTCCTCAGTTGCTATTCCTACGTTGGTATGATTAACCGAGGAGAACAACCTGTTTCCCTTGGAAACGGATGCCACTACAGAGGAACCATCGTCCATGAGCTTGGACACGCCATCGGTTTCTTCCACGAGCAGAACAGGTCAGACAGAGACACCTACTTGACCATCTACTGGCAAAACATCCAAACAGGTAATTTCAGCAGCTCCATAGAATAATCTAAAATATAAAAACAAATAGGGGGCACATAATAGTTGGACTTGTTTATAGACTAACTTACAAAGTTCAATAAAATAAAATAACTTTTTTTAAGAACATGTAAAAATATTTTAAATATTATGAGCATAAACATTGCTTTTTATTTTCAAAACATTTCTCAAAAATCCACCTTAATTAAAGTGACGATTAATGTTTTGTTTTCATTCTATTTTTTGAGCTGCGTATTCTGGAAATCCATAAATAACAGAAACTTCAAATATAAAATAAAATTTGAAAATGAAAATCTTTTTCAAGAAAACACATTTTAACACACTTATTGTGCATTCATAAATGTGTATTAAATTATATACCTGGATGCTATAACAAATTCTGAAATTTTCAGAAAACAAAAGGATGTATATCAACTTAAAAGAATTTTTTCCAGTATTTAAGATATGCGAAATATATGTGTACTACATTATTCATTTATTGTATCTAAGTACTTTTATGATAAGTGTCTAATTATTCCGGAAAATACATTTAAGTATTCTGACATAAATATTGATTTTTGTTTAAGATGTTTGTGTGTGGAAAAAGTCAAAATAATCCTTGATATTCTGTGACTGGAAAATATGATTTTGGTGTCATTTAAATTTACCATTGATGCAATTTGAGAAACTTTGAATGTCATTAAAATACATAGAGGGTAAATAAACAAAAAAAGAAATTCGCGAAATAAAACTTACATTACCAGATAATGTAAAAATTTGATTTTTATCAGAGGAATTTCCTTCAGATTATTTATATATTTTATATTTTTATTAAAAACAACAAAATACTTAATAACTTATTCTTATTGTTAATTAGCTGTAATTCTACCAAAAAAACAAGTGATTTCAAGAAATACATCATCACCAAAATGTTGGACTTAAGCAAAATGATGGAATTAAGCAGAAAAAATTATGCAATTAAGCAATTTAGATACATGTGAATAAATTTAAGATTTATAGCTAAATTTTATTGAATAACTTTTTGTAGCGAATTTTAAAATGTAACAAAATTTTGAAAGTTTGAATGATTTTATTCTTATATTATATATATAACAGTTATAATTTGTTTTTTTTCTATTGAATAAAGTAATTGATATTAGATATACCCGAGGTTTATCATGTATTAAAGAAATGGTCTTTGTAATAGTGCTGTCTGATTTTATACCAGCAACTGTTGAAAACCAATGTATGATTGATGCGTTCCTGCTTTATACATGCTATTCTGTATGAGGAGTGTTTGAGAATTTTCTGTTATTCTTCCTTTTCGTCATTTGGTGCAGAATTTTACAAAGTCCTCTCCGAAAGCTAAACCTGATCAATAATATAAAAAACTTTCAAAAAAATTCACTTGTTAATTATCTCCAATCAATTAATATTCAAATATATTTTACTATTTTCATATATATGACACTATTAATTTCTAACATTTAATAGTCTGTAATAAAAATTGGAAAAGTCATTTGAAAGTAACATTAATGCATTGTCTTTTTTGACACTGTAGGTATGGAAACCCAATTCGCTCTCCTGAAGCCACATGAGAATCTCTTGTTGACCACTTTCGACCACGATTCCATCATGTTGTACGGTAACTATGCCTTCTCCAAGGACGGCAGATCCCTCACCATGGTCGCCAAGAACGGAAAGCGACTCTTGGAGCCTTATGACAAGAACGGAATGACCTTCAGTGACATCACCAGAGTCAAGAAGATGTACAACTGCTAAGAGCATTTACGTTTTTTTACAATAAAGCAAACTAATTACGTGTCTCTTGACTTAATTCTCTTTCTTGCATGTCTCTTATATGTATTTCTCAAAGCCAAGACATTTTTATAGAATTTAATATTGGTGACAAAATCCATTTTAAATTGCATTTTTCAATTATACACAAAATAATTATTGCCACAAAGACATTTCTTAGTACATGACTTCCATAATGCTATTTTGTGTTTAGTTTTGTTTCTTCTTGCAACAGAAGGAATTAATTAAATCTTTTTTATATTAAAATTACACATAAAAGTCCATATTTGAGCTATAATTTCTACAACAGCCCAATAAGTATGTAAAACTATAAAATTCTTTGAATTATAAAAATCAAATAAAATTGGTGGAATCAGGATTTATTTTTCCCTTTTAATGACATCTTTTGGTTAAATAAGTAAATTGTTTTTGAAAACATTATACTACAATAATAGCTAAAAAAAACTAATAAATTTTCGTATCTTCTAATTTGACGTTTGCTTTCAGTTTAGTAACCAGGCCATAATTCTCACTTTAATAAACATCGTAATATTTGGAATAATATCTTTTTCAATATAGCCTTATATTCTCGTTGCAAAATTATTTTATATTTGAATAACTAATGCGTATTCGAAAGACTTTATTTAACATATAGCATTAAAATAATCATCCAAATGATTTTGGAAATATACACATATCTCATGGTGACAAATCAAACAATAAAGTTAATAATTAATCTGTTAATTATATAGTATTTATCATTGACACATAGTCGAAATCGATAACAAAAAGTAATCATTTTATTTTATTTTTTGAAACATACAGAGTTTTGAAGCTTTATATAATTGTAATTATATAATTTATCAATAGTCAATCTACTATAATGATTATTAAAACATAAGAGTTCATCTGAAGGATAATTCTGTCGTTGATGATGATAATGGATTCCTATGGTCAATTGATCACAATAATTATTAAGACAGTCAGTAGTTTATTGAATATCTTTAATAAAAAAGATATAAGGATCATAATTATAAAGCTTATGATATACTCTTATCGTATAATATAAGAAAATGTAAATAGTTGTGAAATAGTTTTTATTGAGGCTATAGTGTTTTAAAAAGTACACATTAAAAACACAGAAATTATAAGTGCGTATATAGAAATTATGAATAGATTTTATAACTGTGATATTTATATTATTCCTGAGTCTATTCCATGTCTAAGTACGAAGTATGCATGTTAATGTACGACAAATGTTGTGTGTGTGTATATATATATATATATATATATATATATATATATATATATGTATATATGTATATATATATGTATATAAAAGGCTACTTCTGCTACCATATCTTGCTTTTCTATTATGGTCCTTGGAATAACTTCCTTATTTTTACTATTCCAAGCAATTTTGAAAATATTTAAATCAAAAATGTTGGAATTCACTTTCATCAGTAAATAAAACATCATACCATTATATGTTTTAATTTCTTTTAATTTCTTTTCTATAAATTTGTTAAAGTGAGTTAACTTATCCTCAAGTTAAAAAAATTCGATCTTCAAAATTCCCAGCTAAATAACCATTGAATTTTAAAAAAAAAACTTTTTTCTGTGTACAAAAATTTTCTTCGGCCAGAACGCTGATAATTTTAGCATTCACTGAATAATTTTAAGAGAAATCGTTTCCCTAAAACTTTTTGTCTATAAATTTCTGGTTCAGAGCTGAGTTAATTTAGCTTGTCAGACTTTGTATAGTAGAATGTGTATGCGTGGTTTCTTATGAAAGTTTCTTTTCATAAAACTTTTTATCACACATTGTGCAACAAAATTATGTATAGTTACTAATTTCGTAACAATTAGAATAGATTTGTATCTGTTTTAAAGAAAAATAATATATATATATATATATATATATATATATATATATATATATATATATATATATATATATATATATATATATATATATATATATATATATATATATATATATATATATATATATATATATATATATATATATATATATATATAATACATCTTATAAAAAATAAATCACATGCCTAAAAACTCTTTTTGATTTTACTGAAAAATAGATAGATTTAATGTCAATGGGATTTCTATAAAAATTTTCAAAGTATACGAAAAATTTTGAAAGTCACTGTATGTGCGAAAAATTTGGCAACCTATTATAAATATAGTAGAAGCTCGTTTTTACGAGCTTCTAATTAATGAATATTCATGACTTTACAAACGAATGCCTGATTCCTAAAAGTGCCCTATAGAATTAATGATAATATACCATATTTAATAGTTTTCCATTTATGAACTAAATATTTTTTAAAAAATTTCCCTATAGTGAACTCGTTTTCATGAATCTTTTGCTTGAGCATGTCTTATTTTCTATACTTTTTTAGTTCATAGTTAAGAAACTTGGACTATTTTCATTGTAGAATCTTAAATCTTTCAAATAGATATTAACTAATTAAAACTGTAGATTCTGAAGTCCAGAATTTTTAAAGCACTCCCTGTGATATTTCTTCCCTTTAATATAACTTTTACCTTACACCCCATGTATCAAAATATAAACAATAGCATCAAATTCGAATATCATAAGGTCTTTAACAAGAAGTTATCACGGCTATATGGAATTTACATTCCAGGGGCAATGCGTTTGGAATAATAAATTTGCAGAAAAAAAGGATATCTAGGCCATTTTAAGAAGCAGGCGTTACTAAAAATTGTCGTAACTAAAAAAATTTAGATAAACATTTATTTGATATCTTGAGTAAGGATTATAGTTATTCCTCAAAGAACTTCCACAAAACAACTATTGCCAGAAATTTGACTTCAGTACTTTGTAAATATTGATTCAGATGTAATTTGTATCCCAGAAGTATCAAGTTTGTCAGGGTCTGCTACAATGTAATAACAACTTTGCTAAAGCTGTCATTATAAGTTACCATCATTGACAAACGACATGTTGGTAAACTAAGTACCCATGTTCATTTCATGAAATAAAGATTGTTCTCTAATACAATGCTAGTGTATCAAAATATCTATGTCATTGCTTGCATTTCTTAGAAGAAATTCATTGATTGTAAACATGAAATGCCTCATTTCCAAACATTACTGTCTCTCATGAGGCTTTTTTTGTAAAATGTATTAGAGCATGATATTACTTAATCATGCTTCTTCCAATAAACTTTAAAATCATTTTTTGAGGAATTTTCGCTAATTTTTTAGGAAGAAAACTACAAGATTTCCTTTTAAAAAATACGGGAAATTTAATCAAGTCTTCATGCAAAAGCTTTCAAAACAATATTTATTATGCATATAAAAACAATAACTTTTGCAAAAAATGTTCAAACCTCATGGTTTTTCAAATCTATATTATTTGTTGATGATGTACATATATTACCTTTATATATATATATATACACACACATACATACATTTATATATACATATATATATATATATATATATATATATATATATATATATATATATATATATATATATATATATATATATATATATATATATATATATATATATATATATATATATATATATATATATATATATATATATATACCCAAAGAAATTAATAATCATGAAATTTCTTTACGAAATTCATACTCCTTATAATATGCGTAAACATTTTTCAAATAAATGTAAAAATTATTTGCAACAAAATTAATAGTAATTGATATTTCCAAAATTACAACTGAAAGAGCCAGGTGTTATTTTATCCCACACACATAATAAAAATCAAAGAGTAAGCTAAAACATAAATCGGTTAAGCAAAATTCACCTCATGTCATTTTCCCTGCAATCAAAGATAAGATTGTTATTAGAATAATATAAAAGCGTATGGTTAGAACACGAAATTACTTCTTGATCGGGTTCTGGAATCAAACATGAAATCTGTCATTGCTTTGCTCTTAGCTGTATCGGCAGCCTCTGCCCTTAGGGATAATGGTAAGTTCTGACCTATAATATTGACCAATAATTTTACTCAGCTAAAAATTCTATCATGTAAATATGCATTATTCGAAACCAACTCCCCGTACTAGTGATGCAATAATGAATGTTAAACAATATAAATCACTAACAATTTTGCTGAAAGAAAACGAAATTAAAACCATTTATTTTATCATTTGCTGATCATATAACAAAAATTAATTCACCTCTCCTTACAAAATGTTTAATTTAATTAGATAGTACAAATAAAATAATAAAGTTATTTTTATTATTTTATTTGTACTATCTTATTATCAAAATAAAATAATAAAGTTATTTTGATTCACAATAACAGCTATTTTTCGACAGTTTTCCTAAACTTATTGATTGGCAGTATAGCAGAATGGCAGTATAGCAAAAAAATATTGGCAGTATAGCAGAACATTTAAATAATTTTTATTTTAATGTAGAATCATACCTCTTCTAGTATTTTCCAAAGTTTTTTTCCCCTAAATGGTAGAAAAATAAAGACAATATATCATATTATTTAAATAGCTTTGTGTTTTTGATATTGTACTCCTTTCCGCCAAGCGCATTTGCCAAAATTATTCTTGTCTCACATTCAGTATTGGAAAATGTCAATACTTTTACATTACAAAGCATTTTATTAGTTAAAAGATATTTTTTTATAATTGACGTGTTTATGTTTTAAGAAATTGCATGCTGCTTAAAAAATAAACTTAAAACAAATGTTCTTCAATTTAAAATTTTCATATTATAGAAATTTTGGTAAAAATGATTTGAAAAAGCTCCATGCATTAATATCTCCTCATTTCTAAATGTAACAGACAGTTATTTTTGAAATTTATGCTCTATAATTTAAAACAAATAAACAAATTTTACTGAAAAGCTCCATTTCATTTAAGAAGTATTTTCTTTGTAACTAATCAAGTAAAATTTTAACTCGATTCAAAAAATAATTCAAATAATTGCGATTAGATTTGCTTAAAATTTCAATTTGTATCAATAAAATTTTCAAATCACATTTTTAATGATCAAAATAAAATCAAAACCTTTTTTGATATAAGCATTGCCTTTTTGATAAAAAATACAAAACCCGTTTTTTATATATAAGAGTATTTCAACTGTTTTTTTTTTTTAATAATTATGGAATGTTTCATGATTTTAATAAGAATCTATTTAATATATTGCAATTTTACACTAATTATAAATAATTCGAGTATGGATGACAGATAATTAAATTTAACTTTTAGATTTCTTATAAACTTTGTTTAAATCTAATAAAAAAGAAAATTATTAAATATTAAATTTGTAAAAAAATTAATTTTATAATCAGCATCTTAATTATTGTAAATCATTCATGTTTAATTGATTTCCTTTATGAAAATGTGGAAATGAAATGAAGTCCTAAGTACTGTTGTTCAGAAGTATATGGTATTCTAAACATTTTAGAACTGATTAAGGAAAATACCTAGGGACTCAAAAAATCTTAATATTTGGGAAAACTGGTGATACATTATAAATGACTTTTTTATATTAAATATAATATGAAAATTATTGTGTTTTTGGAAATAAAAATTGATGTAAATTTATTATGTAATTTAGCAAGAGAAGATATAAATTTAGAAATAACAAAAATCAATAATCTCTAATCGAAAACATTTTTCGGGTGTCTTTCAAAGTTTAAAAAATTTGAATCTTGAAATTTAACTAAAAAAAGTTAAAATAAGATCATGTTTAAACCCCTAAGCCCATTTAACTCAATATATTTTATAAAATTTAAGAACTAAAATCATATCACGTATTATTTTACAAACTTTCCAAACGAGATTAGCATCTTATTACTTTGGCTATTTCAATGACAAAAATGATTTGGAAACTTCTCAACTCCAATGTTATCATTACAATATTCTGAAAAAAATGTCACCGAATGTGAAATCTGATTTTTTTATTATGTTCATTGTTTCTTACAAAAATATAAAAATATATATACTTTTAACAATAAAATGCTATTTTTACAGTATATTTGGATAAGCTTCATTTGGAAATAAATTGTATGCTTCCACATATATAGATAATTCTCAATGCCATAATATATTTTTAAATGTCAAAGCTTGTCCATTTTGTCTTTTTGAATTATTTATTTGAATTATAGTCCATTTGAATTATTTATTGTTTTATTGTCTTTCATTTCTGTATATAATTAATCATTTTATTTTATACATAAATATATATGCTACTTTCCAGCTAAATTTTGTGTCAATCAAAGCAGTATTTGTTGATTTTTTTGCATTTTACATCTTCGTGCTTAACTTTTGGAAGCGAGTGTAATCACATTTATTGCCATAAATAACTTTTTAATTCATATTTCAACTTGAATTTTTTCAGTTTAACTTAAACATTTAAGCTTATAATATTTGTGCCAAATTTCAAGAAATTTGGATAAAAATTGAAATTAGTTTTGAAAATCCACTGTCCCCTTAAAACATGTAAGAAATACACATTGGTAATTTTTCATTACCTGGTTACAGAAAACAGGATATATAAAACTGGTAATATAAATTCGTGAAATACAAAAAGAAATTTAAAAAAGTTTAAATTAAATTTTGCTGACGTTAATAGTTTGAACATTTTTCTACTATTTATTGAAACGCGTCTCAAAAAAATGACACAATTATTTTATTTAAAAAGTATTCACAATTAAATTTAAATATTTAAAATATGAAAAATAAAGATTCAAACACAACGTATTAATAAAAACTAAAATACCTATGGGGAACTGATAAACCAGGTTAGAATAAAACTGTAAATTTGTATAACCCAAAACAGTAAAGCTGCAGAACATAAACCAAAATCTAAAGGAGAATATAGATTGAAACAGCGGTAGTAAAACACACTTAAAGTCAGAAATACATAAAATAATGAACTTAGAAATTATCATACATATACTGCTAATTACTGATACTAGAACACTATGAAAAATAGCAAAAAGATACTTTCCGATAAAAATAATAGTATAACGGCAAGTAAACTAAATTTTTAAGTTGTTTGAATGCTTACAGGCTTGAGAAATTTGCAGAAAAATTGTTAAAATGGCACTTACACTGTTAGGTATAGTGAAGAATTTATATTACACAATAGAAATGAACAACGTTGTCCATGATTCTTCAAATCAATATCAGATTTCAACAATTATAACATCTAGTGAAGGAGGGTGAACAGTATTTCAATAACTCATTACCAGATATATAAAATGGTGAAAATGGACAACAATCAAATACCCAATGTATCAAAGAACATAAGGAAAGGAGATACAATTTGTGTTTCTGCCTTATTTTGCTAAAATATGGCTCTCCAAGTGTTCCAAAGATGGAGCACAACCTGTGACCTTAAGAGATCAAAAACGTACAGATTACCTTTCAAATTCGATTGCCA
Source organism: Latrodectus hesperus (assembly GCA_037975125.1). Classification (NCBI taxonomy): domain Eukaryota; kingdom Metazoa; phylum Arthropoda; class Arachnida; order Araneae; family Theridiidae; genus Latrodectus; species Latrodectus hesperus. The sequence goes on from CM075853.1 coordinate 31,898,978, forward strand.
AAAAATAGCGATATGTGCATGTAATGTATTCAAAGGTAAAACAAAAATTACCTTTGAATACATTACATGCGCATATCGCTAATCCGAACACGATATGTGCATGTAATGTATTCAACATATACAATTGTAAGAAGTGTAGGGCATTTATGACGGTTTTAAATACAAAAAAGTTAAATGCGTTCTCCTCAGTATATTTAGACACGTATATAGTCACCAGAATACTCCATGTTGACCCAGGACATGTATGAAAAGATAAAATTTTGGCACTTCTGTATCCATCTTTGTCTTTGGGCATAACAAAATCATTGTCTGTGTCTATGTTGCATTGTTAAAGGAAGACAAAATGATGGTCCCATGTTGACAGTTCATACAGCTCTAAATGAAATATTACAAAATTTTCACCGTTACCTTTGTTGTAGAACACGCTATTCACCACGAACGATTGCGACTGTTGAACTACGGAAGAATGATATTGATCTTCTGCCTTCAACAAGCACATTGTCGGGGTAGATGTTTGAGAATTTTCCGGGTTTCTTCACTTGTGACATTTAAATACCACTCACTATCTGGGAATTATTGACTCGAAGGACATAAAAATGTCTTTCAACAGTGTAAGGCACTAAACTACTCGAATTTAATGTCCTGCTATACAGGAAGGCACTGGACATGTTGCACCAACATGCTTTCCTATAAGTAGCCCTGACTTGGGCTGTACCAGCTGGATAGAAGCAGCCGGGTGGAGTCTTCGTGATCTTGAAGCAGGGACCAAGCAGAAGTACATTGGTACTGGACACATTGCAAACAAACCCATTTCCTAACTAATGGTGCATCTTATTGTACAGTTTCACAAGGTTCACCTGACACTGTTTTTCTAACCGTTTGCAAAAGGAGCGCCTCAATCTGTAGTTTAATGTAACACGTAGCAACTCGTAGATTTTATGACGCAGTAGATTTCGAGTAATATGAACGGCAGTAACACGAAACGGTAATGCACATAATTGATAAGATTAGGTTCTGGGTCTATTGGATTATAATACTTTCGAGTAAGTATTTATTCTCTTTATTTGAAGAATAACACTGTAGTGTCTGTTCTGTAGAAGAAAGCACGACTCGAACAAATACAAACATTTATTTAAAAATTAATAATTAATAGTATTGTATATTAAAATTATAAGTAATAAAAATTTGATTATGGCCCTACACGGCCAACAGAACAAACACCCAAGGAGAGCCAGCTAAACCTCCGCGTTCGCTGGTCAATGACAATCTCTTTCCGCTGGAGCGGACTCCCTCCTCTCCTCTCTCCTAATGACTACAGCGCCATCATGTGAAGAGAATGAGGAGTATCCTAACACTACACCCTTCCCGCAAGTTTTGGGTTTATGTTCCACATAAACACATAACTGAATTAAACATGTTAGGATTCAAAAGGATAACACAGACTTAATAATATTTTTGCAAACAAATAAATAAATATTAAACATAAAATAAATATGAACTCTGAATTAGGAAATAATTATAGGTGTATCAAAAAAATTATTTGCAAATGAGTTACTTAAAATTCACAAGTATGCATAGAATAATCAATATAATAATATGTATATAAAAAGATATAAAAAAAATTAAAATAAATCTGTCCACTAAATATATATAAATTGACATTAATGTAAATAAACAATATACCAGTAACATTAATGTAAATAAACAATATACCAATACAATTAATGTAAACTAACAATATACCAATACAATTGATATAAACAAACAATATACCAATACAATTGATGTAAGCAAAAAATATACCAATACAATTGATGTAAACAAACAATATACCAATACAATTGATGTAAACAAACAATATACCAATACAATTTGTTAGAAGACTCCGGAATCAATAAATATAAACTTGATCACCCAACTTAAATTCCTTAGGAACAGTCCGGTGATTGAAGTAGTCGGTGTAGGGGCTTGTTGTTTTCCAGCAGCTATCAATGAGGCTTGTTCGACGGCTCTTTAAAATTTTCTTCTGATCTTGTAAATAATCAACAACAGATTTACTCATATTTAATGGAATAGAGATTTCACCAGTCCAGCTTGAATTCAAAATACTTAAAGGTCCTCTTGCTTCTCTACCGTACAAAAGCTTGAAGGGAGAAACGTCAGTAGTGCAATTTGGCACTTCTCTGTAAGCGAAGAGTAAATAAGAGATATGTTTATCCCAATTGCTGGGGTCTGATCATATGACGTGATGAAGAGAGTTCTTCAGAGCTTTATTATATCTTTCAATTAATCCATTGCTGGCAGCATACGCTGGCACTGAAAATCTAGGAGAACATCCTAATCGATTAATAAATTCTTGTGTTAGTTTAGAAGTAAAATTAGTCACTTGATCACCGGCAATAACACTTGGAATACCAGTTCTCATAAAAATCTCCAATAGCGCATCACAAGTTGCTTTTGCTGTTAGAAAACGTAAAGGAATTGCCTCTGGCCATCTCGAATGCTGATCCATCAGTACTAAAACATATTCAAATGTTCGTATTCCAAGTCCACTGATCCATTCTAAGAAATAATTTTTCAGTTCATAAGCAAAATCTCCCCAGTTTATTTCTGGTTTCTTATGGTGCTTCGTGAAGAATTGTCTAAATTTTTTTGGGGTCATTTTATACCTTTTGAGAAGTAAACTTTTTACTTTGTCGTAATACTCGGTGACTTCTTCCTCTTCTCCTGCAATAATTTGTACAACAACATACGGCAATAATCCGATTAAATGCGTAACCCAAAGTTCTTTTTTAGTTTCAATTCTCTTAGATTGCCTTTCGAAGAGGACAAGATATAAACTTATATCATTTGTTATGGGATCAAACTTCTGTAAAATATTATTTAAATCTAATTTCACCTTAATATGAAAATCATTACCAGTATTTCGTAAGTTATCTTCACCTGTTCGTTCCTTTCCCATTAAACTTAGTTTTTGAAAGTCGAATTCCATTTCTAGTTTTCGTTTTTCTATTTCCATATTCCCTTTTCTTCAATTTCTTGCAATCTTTTCCGCTCTTCAATTTCATTTCTTTTTCGCTCTTCAATTTCATTTCTTTTTCACTCATCAATTTCTTCGTTTCTTTTTCGTTCTTCAATCAAAAAATTTAAGAATTCTTTAATGAAATCTTCGTCGAAGTTTTTGCTTTCTGTTATCAATTTATTTAGTTCGTAAAGTGTTCGATTCGTAGCATTCTCAATGTCTAATTCCATCGCAATATTTCGTAAATCTTCTTTCTTTCCATTTGCCATTTCAGTTACTTGTAAAACACAAACAGTCAAATAAACAAATTCACAGTTCCGATTCAGATTATGTCAGAATCGTCAGCTCGTAATCCTGCCGGCTGCGCCAGTGTAGTGTCTGTTCTGTAGAAGAAAATACAACTCGAACAAATACAAACATTTATTTAAAAATTATAATTAATAATTAACAGTATTGTATATTAAAATTATAAGTAATAGAAATTTGATTATGGCCCTACACAGCCAACAGAACAAACATCCAAGGACAGCCAGCTAAACCTCCGCGTTCGCTGGTCAAAGACAATCTCTTCTCTCCCCGCCAGAGCGGACTCCCTCCTTTCCTCTCTCCTTATGACAACAGTGCCATCATGTGAATAGAATGAGGAGTATTCTAACACTACAAACACGGTATTCTAAGAAAATTCCAATCTTAAAAAGAAACTAGCTAATTAGAAACCCTCTTACATTTTTTCTATGTTGCATTTTAGAGGTCATATACTGTATGCATATACATAGCACAGTATTAAGACTCTTGCGTTGTCTTAATACTGTGCTAAACTGGAAATCCTTCTCATATGCAAACCTCTTTTCCTGTGATTTTGACACATGTGAGATCATTCCTTCCAGTTACTGCAATTTTAATGGCTAGGAATATATACGAGGGTTACTCTGAAATTTTTGAGATACGCGCTGACGAGAATTTACAAAATAAAAATAACGGTTTAATTTTAAAATACAAAGTATTTTAACACATAAGACGATTTTTTACTGACTTACTTCAACTTGTTTAGCGTGGAATAAATTCTAAACAGAAGAGAAAATAGAGTTGACGCAAGAACATTTTCGCGCTATGATTTTCTACGACTTCAAAGCATGATTAAATCAAGAAGAATGCGTTCAACGGTTGCAATTAGCATTTGGTTATGAATCTCCAGCTCGTGCGACTGTATTCAGATGGTTTAGAGAATTTAGAAGAGGTCGCAATTTTCTTCAGGATGAAGAACACACAGGAAGGCCACCGTCGGCAGTAATCCCGGATAAAGTGTCTGCCATACGAAAAATGCTAAAGGGTGATAATCGCTGTACCTATCAAATGATACAGAAGGAACTTAACATTGGATCCGCAGCATACACAAAATTATTCATGAATAATTACATATGAAAAAAGTAGTTTGCCGTTGTGTTCCACATAATCTAAATGAGCATCAAAAAGAGGAGCGTGTCAGAATCAGTAAAGAAACTCTTAATATGCTGAATGATGGTGGCCACCGCATCATTTCTAAAATTGTAACAGATGATGAAACGTACATACCGTTTTTTGACGTTCCAACACGTCAAGAAAGCAACGTATGGGTCTTTGAAGATGATCCCACACCGACAATGGTGGAAAAAAAAGCGCTCTGAAAAAAGTGATGTATGCCGTTTTCTTCAGAAGTACAAATTGGTCAAAGCCATCAAGTTAGAAGGATAGAAGACAGTAACAGCAAACTGATATACTACTTCACATACAGTCAGATTAACAGTTGAGTTTCTTAAACAAAAACAAATTAAAGTGATCGAACATCCACCGTATTCACCTGATCTAGCATTGTGTGACTTTTGGTTATACTTTAATCTAAAAAAGAACTTACGTGGACGTCGTTTTCATTCAGAAGAAGAGATTGATGTGGCTATAAATGCACGTTTTTCATCTATTTCAAGAAATGAATGGCTTGAGGCATTTAATCTGTGGAAAATTCGTCTACAAAAGTGCATTGATGCTGGAGGAGACTACTTTGAACACACCTAAAATTTTGTAATTATAACTTTAAAAACCTAGTTGTATCTCAAACACTTCAGAGTGACCCTCCTATATATGAAATAAATTAGAATTGGAGGCAAATTATTAGAACACGTATGTGAGCGTGAAAGATACAGTAAAAATTATTTTATCATAATACGAAAAGTTTATTTTTAAAAAATGCAAATTAAATATAGAATAATTGCATTTTTGGAAATGGTTAAAATTAACTGAAATAGAAATAAAAATTTTATAAAAGTAAAAATGTGACGCGAAAAAAGATAAAAATAGAGATGTGTAACAAAATATTATATATATAAGTATATATATATATATATATATATATATATATATATATATATATATATATATATATATATATATATAAATAAATATATATATATATATATATATATATATATATATATATATATATATATATATATATATATATATATATATATATATATATATATATATATATATATATATATATATATATATATATAAACAGAGAGTGAGAAAGATAGTAAAAATATTCATAAGAGGTCAATTTAAGATTAAATCGAGAAAAATTTATTAAATCTAAAGAGAAATTTAGTTCGAAGCTACTTATAAAAGAGAGTATCGTGTTAAAACTTAATAAGAAAAATTAAAAAGAAATTTATTTAAATTTCCTAAATACTATCGCTATTTAACTATTGGCAATCAAAATACTGTTAATTAAGATAATAAAATAGAAAACTCTTGAAATGAAAATAATAATTGCTTTTCGAAAAAGAAAATATGAAAATTATAACTATACAGATACAGATTAAATCTAAAACCTTCTGGAATATATTTGTGTATATAATTCATATCATTAATCTATATCGAAAAGTTGCTTTATTTTCTTTACACCTGTAGAATTCTTAGCTGAAATCTTATGATAAAAGATGTAAGACAATTATGCTGCTTTCTTATCATAAAATAAACATACCTTTTAATCATATGCACAAAATAAACAAGCATTTTATCATAGTTAAAACAAGTTGAAGATAAACACCTATCATATGCATGTATATTTAAATGTGTTTTTTCTGTATCATAGAAAAAATTATGATTTTAATTCCTTTTTTACGAGAGTTTATATATATAATTTGATGACATTTATAATATTTTTAAGACATATTCTACATAAATCAAAAATATTTAACTCATTTTTTTCTACATTTGACACATTAATGTGAACATTAGCAAGTGTTTGTATCCTTCAAAAAAGAATCAATCACCTCGTGAAAAGTTTTTGCAAGTAATTTCTTTCGAAACCTAATATCATGTAACACACAGGGTCTCTCATAACAAAGCCGTTATACATCATGTTATATAAAAGCATGTGAGAAATCTAACCAGCCTAGTTGAAAATTGGGAATATCAATGAGCATAACAAACTAACAATTTAAATTCCATAAATAAGAAGTTCTACTTTAAACTTAAAGTGCTACATTTTATATTGTAAAGTTGTAAAGTTCTACTTTAAATTTAAAGAAATATTCATTTCAATTAAATTTTTTTTTTTACTTTTGAAATTTATTGTTTCAATAAAATACATTTTTTTATCAATCTGTAAAACTGAGATATAATGACGTGCTTCAACTTCTCTTTTCAAAATAATTTGAAAACATCGCTTTCTAAAAGCTTATTTTGAAGAAGATGGAAATAAAAACTCTGCAGTTGGTTTTCGAAATTGACAAGCCACAACATCAACATATCAGACAAAAAAAATTTGGAATTCGTTAAAACAATGAAAATATTTCTAATTCATTTAAATGACTAAATAATCGTTTAATAAACATTCATTATAATGATTAAGTAATCTGATTAAACATATGATCTTAAAGAAAAACAGATACTATATAATTCCATTCTTTATAGAAAATACGTAATACTTAAAAAGTATCGAATAATCATTGGAACATAAATATCCCTCATATAAATTATAACATATTTTGCCTTTTGATTGATTTAAAAAGCTTCTAACATCTTCAAACAATAGAAGAGTTGCAAATTTGCAACTATTAAAAAATTTAATTGTTAAGGTATGCTGAATGAAGAATAATCCTCATTATACGGGTTAAAGGAGTTCAGTCTTTCTTCTTATGATATCATACGAACGTTCATACTGGTGAATTTACTTTAGTAAATGAATTTTTTGCAAGTTGTTATGGTACAGATGATATTGTTTTTAACCTAGAATTTTCATTTCAGAGAAACGTTTGCCAGAATTAAATATCTTTTTCTCGTTCTAAATTATCTTACTTCTTATTCAATTAATAAAAAACCCTTATAAAATAATTAACAAATCAATTAATATCTGAAATACTTTAAAGTTTTACATATCCATCATCTTTTAAAAAAGAACAAATTCCTTGATAAATTTCTTATATTTATAAAATAGTAGAACAACCTGACCTACATGCATCTTTATTGCTGCGATATATTTGATTAAAAAGACTGTACCATCATAAATTATGTTCTCTATAACAATGCTCTCATATACTTATTCGAATCAATTCGATATTTTAAAAAAAAATTGCCTAATTTTCTTTGGACGATATTTTTCTGTCTGAAAATAAATTTTTCTCCCATTGTCGTTTCAGAAAATGAAAATGACTTCGGCAATTTGATGTATGAATGATAAAATAACCAGTTCAAACTGGTTTTCACAAGATTTGAAGTATCAGGTTTATTACACGTGGATTTATTATTTCCCATCATTATTTTATTGTTTTGTATTATAGGTATATATTTTTTACATTTTTCTATAATGGAATAATATTTTAGCATTTACTAATGTAGGCATTAAAAATATATAAGAAAGGAAACAAATTTTCAAATTTTCTTATGGCAAACACACATTATACAAAGATAATTTCTATTGATTTATTATATTCAAAAGAACAATTTTAAGGAATTCGTTTTAAAATTTTACTTAAGTATGAAGATGTTGATATTGTAAAAATGAATTCATTTTCAATTTAACTTATGCTATAACTAAAAATTGTGACTATGTGATTCTATGCTTCTTTAAAAATTCAAAATTTCAGTTTTTAAGAAATTTTGAATGAAATATCTTCATCATGACCACAAAGCAATTAATTTAATGCATATTATTTTTAATCTTTTATATGAATTTTCATCTTTTAGTATGCTTTTAAATACAGCTTACGGATGTTTGAAATTTTATATTATATTATCTTATTTTATTAAATCATAGTTTGCTTTGCTTCCACATATAAATGGAACAGAAATTATAAGATTAAATTTTTCAATTACATTCAAAATATGCTTTCAGAAAAAAGTATATTTCCTCTTTATTCACATGTATTATCATGTACACACACACATATATATAAATATATATATATATATATATATATATATATATATATATATATATATATATATATATATATATATGTATATATATATATATATATATATATATATATATATATATATATATATATATATATATATATATATATATATATATATATATATATATATATATATATATATATATATATATATATATATATATATATATATATATATATATATATATATATATATATATATATATGTATATATATATATATATATATATATATATATATATATATATATATATATATATATATATATATATATATATATATATATATATATATATATATATATATATATATATATATATATATATATATATATATATATATATATATATATATATATATATATATATATATATATATATATATATATGCTTTAGAATGCATTAGAGAGACGATATAACTGAGCAATCGGTGAGCCCTTCTTCAATAATTTATAATTTTAGAAAACACCATCGATGTTACAAGTACTGAATGTTTGAAATAACATCCAAATGGACAGATTTTGTGATTTTTTTTGAGTACTAATTTTCATTATATATATATATATATATATATATATATATATATATATATATATATATATATATATATATATATATATATATATATATATATATATATATATATATATATATATATATATATATATATATATATATATATATATATATATATATATATATATATATATATATAAATATATATATATATATATATATATATATATATATATATATATATATATATATATATATATATATATATATATATATATATATATATATATATATATATATATATATATATATATATATATATATATATATATATATATGAATGTATATGTATATAACAAGCACAAAATATTAACACTGAGTATATAAACTGCTAGCAAATTTACAATAAAACGCCAAATAGCACAGCATTATTTTTTAGATTTTTGTTTCCTTAAGAAATATTAAAATAAATTTCTCTCCTAAATATTACCTATAATGCATAAAAATATTTGCAGTTATAAAAATATAAACACTTTGTTTTTAATGTATGTTTGTGCAAGATATTAGGAAGAGAATAATTTTGTTTACTAAGATTTGTGTAAAAAATTGGTATGATAACTCATGCAATTCGCGTATCTTACATTTGTATTCTATTTAACTGCTCTTTGTGAACTAAATATCCATATAAGTTGATTCTTTTTAACTTTCAATTCCCATCTGCTCTCGGATTTCCACTTTTCAGCATGCAAAGGGCGGAAGTGAAGACAACTTATATAGCACAGGATCTAGTTGGTAAGCCATCGTTGCCCCAAAAGCTGCTTCCTTCTAACTTGGAAGCAAGGACCAACCGAAAGAGGTCCAGAACTCACCTGACGCTTCGAGAGATATCATTTCCCATGGAGGACATTGCAACCACTCTTCATGTTTTACAGTATACAGCCGCCACTAGCGAACACGATGAATCTACTGTCGAGTCGGGATTCGAACTCGCTACTTTCCGATAACGAGAATGAACATTCTAACCAAACAAGCCACTGTGGCCTCGTATAAGACAGATAAAAAGAGCAAAATAAGCATTACTACTTTTGAGCATTTTTCATAATAGAGAATTGTAATTTATTATTTTAAAGTATGTAGCATTATTTACTTAATATTTCATTTATATATAAACATATAATATTTAAATATATTTTGAATTTATGACATAATAATCGCTGTAATATTGCATGTATCTCACAATTTTGAAGAGACATTATTTGTCAAAATTACATGCAATATTTAAACATTTATTTTTTTTTTAATTTCTATAAATCAATAAAATGTTTTTGAAAACTAAGGGAAAATGTTAAGTTTAAAAGCATCAATAAAAATCTTTATTTCGTCCAAATTACTTTTGTATTTTATCAATACATCAATAGAAATAAATGATTTAAAGTTACCACTCAGTTGAAATATTTTTTATATGTGTGATGAGGCTGATATTACAAAAGATTTACTCTTCTTATATTCTAGTGTTTCGTGATAGATTATTCGTGTTTTTAACCTAAAAGATCCCTTTTTCGTTCAAAGAAACTATATGAAAAATGAATGGGGAATGCTTCTTTTCTGTTGCTCATATAGTTTTCAGAAAATTCATCGAATATTTTAATTATATATATTTACTTACATAATTGACAGTTTTGGAAATTGGATGATTTTTGTAAGTACAAATGACCGTTTTAAAACGAGTTACATGAGCTCTTAAAAGTTACCATATTATGTGAAATCACATTTCGTAAAATACAAGAGAGAAAAATTGAAAAATGAGAATACGAAAAAACAAGATTATTGAAAAACTAATCTTTATAATTCGATAAAATTAATTTGATTATTATTAAGCTAATCAATTTGTAACTAATATGAAATCGAAGCAAATAAACGTAATACTTAACAGTATTTTAATTTAATTAATTCCCTTAATGATTTAAGTTTAATACATGAGAACGTTTTTTCGGTTAAATGATATATCATCTTCACTTTATGAATATTTAACATTCTTCCTCTCTAAATCAAATTTATTTATTGATTTTTATAAGGTCATTATATATAGAGTTCACTCAATGAAAATAAACTAATTTGCAGTTATCTTTTGAATTTTAAACAAATGATAAGTTATTAACTTTACAATGCTCTTCAATTCTATTGTTCTCAAGACTACTTTAGTTTCTATTTTAGGTTGTGCCATTTCTATTTAATCCGCTTCTTGTTTCACTAACAGCCTTGGAAGATATTGATATCCGTTTACTCTAAAAGCAATCGTCTCCTATCGAATAACGAGCTGTAACACACAACCAGCATTATTTTCTGAAGATTGAAACACGCCTTCTACTTCAACTGAAGATGGTTAAACTTTCTATCAGCTTCAACTGCTGTTTCATTTAAATTAAGAGTCCCTTTCCAATTTAAGATGCCCTTTCTCTTTTAAGAGACGGTTGTATGTTTTAATTTTTATATCTATAAGAAATAATTTTCTCTTAAGCATTTTACTTCTTTAACTGACATACTTTAAAACTAATATGTGATATTCCGAGAGTTGTAAGAAAAGAATAAATGACCGTCATGTTGCGTCTCGAGGTAGACTTCCGATCATCTGATTATGCCCATGAATACCAAACTGCGTCATCACGATTTAATTCTGATGATGTTACAAGCGCCTGATGGAATTCTTGTTCAGACAGCAAATCTCACTCCTCATGGTGCTTTCCAATACAAAAAACGAAGCTATAAATACAAAATTCATAATTTAATTCTATATATTCATGTAAAATTTGAAAATGTGTTCATAAGTCTTCCCATATTATCCTATGGTAATGCAGAAGTAGTGATACACAAAGAATTTCCCAATTTTCTTATCTTTTTAAAGTGAAACCGTATTACACAAGTGTTTCTGCACTTTATCCTATCGTGTTAAAATGAAACTGCTTCATAATCTTCCATGTTATAATATACCTATACACTGTACTTTTAAAAATTATGTTTCTGTTGATTTTTAACTATCATTCAGTAAAAAGTCAGTGAAATTGTAGTTAAATAAAATAATACTGAATACATATTTTAAATTTAATTATTTTTCTGAAGAGCACTGTTATTTTTATGATTTAAAATTAATTCCACATATATCTACTAATTTTACGAATTAAAATTGCAATAAATAATTTGCGATTTTCTTTAGTTCATCATCAAACTATTAAAGTAAAATTGAGATAAATAAAATAATTTTAAAAAATCGTAATTATAATACTGTATTATCATTATAAATATATTTCACATAACAAGTTTAATTATATTTCCATAGCATTCTGTATTTTTAAAATGAAAAGAACTCATATATTTTGAATTATTGCATATAAATAAAAAGTTGTAAAATACCTTGAATATTAAATTTGATGTAACTATATAATCTTTTGCTCAATGCCGCGCTAAAATGATAGCATGAAACAATGCAAATAAAAGTAAAATAATATAATTGTCATTCTAAGTAAGTAACGTATTTTTAATTTATGTAATTTTCTCAGTATGTCATAATTTTAAGAAATAAAATCAGCTTCACTTGCAAGTATTTGACTCAGTGTTGTTATATGAAATATAACTGACATTTTACTTTACGAGTTAAACTGAACGTAAAGGGAATCATTACATTTAAATTTATTTAACTTTTCGCCATAAATTTCTTGTTGTTGTTACTAATGCCACTAGGACCAGCCAAGCTCGCTATGCCTTGGCTATGCGAATTTGTGTCAATTGGAGCGTCTTTTGTTTTAATCAGAGCACCGTGAAGGTGAAAGTACGACTTTGTTCTACACACATGCTATAGGTACCCATTTATAGGGTAGGCAACCATTCACACCTCATTCATACAAGGAAAGGACAAAGACAGGATAGATAGAGAGCGAAAGTACATCCATGCTCGGAGCGGGATTCGAACCCAGGACCTCCTTTTCCGCAGTCAGGCACGCTGACCACTAGACAAGTTGGGCGGCATAAATTTAATTTCATCTTAAATTTAATAAATTTTAACAAGTTTTCAAATAACATAGGATCCAAACATTAATTTAAATCTATAAATATAATGCAATATTTAATGTAAAATATTTTAAAATACAGTGAAATGTTTTTCATAACAATACACATTTATTCTATGATGACATCATTTCAAAGGTTCCCAAGTTAAAAGATACACAAATGTACATTAAGGCGTATTACATACATCCTAATATTATTTTATTTTTTATTATTTAATCAAATTATATAATTCACTATTTCAGTACTAATTTCCAATTAATTTTTATAATAATAAGTGATAAGTTATGTTTACAATATAATTATCACTTAAAAATTGACTTACTAGAGAAATGTTACTTCAAATAATTTATATTTTAGTATCAGAATTAATTTATGGGGTATATATGAAAATAATAATTATGTGGATCGTATATTTCCTGTGTTGTATACCAAAAGATAGCAATTTTTTAAATATCTTAATATTATATATATATATATATATATATATATATATATATATATATATATATATATATATATATATATATATATATATATATATATATATATATATATATATATACACAGTCCAGTCACATTAATGTGACCACCACGTACTTTCCACGTCAGAGTTAAATAACCAATCACAGAAGGCAGGTGGCAGCACAGTGCAGTTGAGCATATATAAAGGGTGTGTGAGAGCTTCGGAAAACATTTCAATCGTTGGCGTAATGCTGAAACGAAGCGATTTATCCGACGTCCAAAAGGGCATGATCATTGGCTTTCGGGCCAAGGGTGGAAGCATTTCCGAAACGGCTGAGTTTGTGAACTGTTCGCGTGCCGCCGTGGTAAAAGTGTGCCGTGCATGGCAAAAGGGGACTGTCCAAAATCAGCGACTTGGCAAATGTGGTGCACCACGGGCCATAGATGACAGAGGCGAACGACGGTTGCGGAGATGCGTTCGGGCATATAGACGGGCTACCGTTGAGCAACTGACCACCAAAATGAACCAAGGGGCTACCAAAAGTGTCTCCCAAACTACTATTCAGCAAACATTGCTGCGTCTGGGCCTCCGAAGCAGACGCCGGGTTCGTGCAACTGTGCTGACTGCTGTTCATTGACGGCGAAGGCTAGAATTTGCCCGCCAGTACAGCAGCTGGACGTCCACTGAGTGGCGACAGGTTGCGTTTTCAGATGAATTGCGTTTTATGCTCCATCGGACAGATAGACGTTGGTGTATAAGGCGTGAAACCTCTGAAAGGAACCACCCTGCAACCATTGCCGGAACGGTCCAAGCTGGAGGCGGGAGCATTATGGTCTGGGGAATGTTTTCCTGGCATTCTCTAGGTTCACTGATCATTGTGGAAGGCACGATGGATCAATACAAGTATGCATCTGTCCTTGCGGACCATGTCCACCCCTACATGCGCATTGTTTTTCCTCAGGATGATGGCATCTTCCAGCTTGACAATGCGAGGTGCCATACAGCTGCCAGTGTACGTGCGTGGTTCGAAGAGCACCAGGATGAGTTTACTGTCCTCCCCTGGCCAGCAAACTCACCTGACTTAAGCCCAATCGAGCATCTGTGGGACCATCTCGATCGAGTTGTTCGCGCCATGGATCCTCAACCGCGTAATCTAGCTCAGCTGGCCACGGCATTAGAGTCGGCATGGCTCAACATCCCAGAGAACACCTTCAGGGACCTAAGTGACTCTCTTCCTGCACGTCTCGCAGCAGTCTGCTCTGCGAAAGGTGGTTATTCTGGCTTTTGACAGATGGTCACATTAATGTGACTGGACTGTGTATATGTATATATATATATGTATATATATATATGTATATATATATATATATATATATGTATATATATATATATATATATATATATATATATATATATATATATATATATATATATATATATATATATATATATATATATATATATATATATATATGTGAGTGTAAATATATTTCAATAACTTAATATTATATATTC
Source organism: Latrodectus hesperus (assembly GCA_037975125.1). Taxonomy (NCBI): domain Eukaryota; kingdom Metazoa; phylum Arthropoda; class Arachnida; order Araneae; family Theridiidae; genus Latrodectus; species Latrodectus hesperus. Next base: position 31,914,014 of record CM075853.1, read on the forward strand.
AGAAAAAGTGTTGTGACATAATTTTTAATTTTATTATGTAATTTAAATGTGAGGTTAAGTTAATAAACACCATTTAAATAAAGTTAATAAACACCATTTAATTATCTAATTAAGACGAAAATTTGAAATAAAAAAATTATATAACTACAGCATGTCTATAAATTAATTCAATAAATTAAATAATTTTATTGTAGCATATTAAGACATGCTTTAAAATAAAATTTCCTTCTCATGTATACACAAAGTACGTAAATGAAAAAGAAATTTATTTTTAAACATGTTTAGAAATTACTTCAATAAAATTGTTTAACTGCGCAATAATTGTATAATTTGTTGCAACAATACTGATATAAACGTCATTTCAAATTCTTCCTACTTTAAAAATATTGATGTAAAATAAAGTTTGATGAACGAAATCACTTCTATAAATTTCTATATTTTTTATATCAAGACATAAAAATAAGCACATTTATACTATCACTATTGTAATGCAAAATATTGAATAAGACATTTTAAATACACAGAGTTGTTAAACTCAAAGTTTTAAATTCATTTGTTTCCTATTACAAGTCAACTCTCAAAATTCAATATATAAGTGATGATCATCTGAAACAGAACAAAATTTAAAAAATAATTAGAAAAATATATTATAAAATCATTTATATTTTCAATATTTAAGACCTAAAATAGGTTATAATCTGAAAAACAGAGAATTAGGAATCTAAAACTAATTACTAAATTCCAAGCAATTTTTTGATATTTCTCTGTCATTTTTTTGAAAATAATTTCTTTTTTTTTAGTTTATATAAATTCAGAGATTTCTTAATCTATTTGTCTTAAGCTTCGCTGTGATTAAATAAATTTGTAACCGTAAAGGTTTTGCTTCGTTTCGAATCAATTTATAATCATTCTTTTCAAATACTTTTATTAATATAATTATCTTGTATATATATAGATATGAAATTTTCGTAACATAAATTTTTACATTAAAACATTGGGTAGTGCAAAATAAAAATTAAAATACGATATTAAAAATTATTATTATTTTTTATTAAAAAAAATACTTCAGTGAAAATCCTCATGCATATTTTTATTACATACTTAGGGAAAAAATGAAATCTTTTTAAAGTTATAAGATATTTTCAAGTGATTTTGCCAAACAATCTTCATATTAAATTCGGGATAATGCACTTTTAAATATCTGTATTATTTTATTAACTTTATTGTTTAAATGTATATTTGATTCGTGTTAAGAAATTATAATGAAAAGTAAAATAAATTTTATTATTTTGCATGAATTAAATATATTTTCAAGCCTTAGAATTTAGAATCAAATTTTTTATTTGAAACATTCGAAAGAATAATTATCTCTTTCCAGAGAGCGGACGTGTTGCCCTCCAGAACCCTGACCTCTTCCAGGGAGACATCCTCGGATTCGAACCTGGAGTAAGTTTTAAATTCATTCATTTTAATCATTGCACAAATCAAAAGAACATTTAAAATTTAACTGTTCCTGAAAAGTTTACTCAAAACTTAACTAGATTATAAACCTAATATTGTGTTACTTTATTCAATATCAGAATAATTTTCAAAGAAATTCTATTTATTCTAATAATTTTCAGAAATTAGTAGCTTCTTTTAAAATTACAGTTAATATATATTTATTATTCTCATGCACGACAGAAAATATTTGTGTGAATAGAACTTACAGAAAAAATTTTTATTTCAAAATGAAATCCTGGTGTGATTCTTAGATTTTAAATAACAGCCAAATCTTGAGAAAATTTTTATGCGAAGTGTGTTTCGTATAGTGAAACATAGTAAATAGATATATTTTAGTAAATACATACCACATTAATCGAAATATGAATTTTTCAATTTATTTTCATATTTTTGTTTAATTTTTTAATGTAATTTTTGAAATTACATATTAATTTTTCTTTAATTTCAGTGTAAATTTGATGGAATAAGTAACAAATTATAATGAATCAATAATTTTTTTCCAGTGCTCTTATCAATTTCTATATAAATATATCTTTATTTCCTTAATTTATTTTCTTCTTTGCATCATTAGGACAGGAACGTCATTCCCTACACTCAAATGAGATGGACTGGAGGGAAAGTCCCATACGTCATTGACAGAACTTTGGGTAAATATAATTTTGATGCAAAATACATTATACTGGAAAATGCCTTTATATTTAATTTCTCCAAAAAAATTGTAAGCAAACTATTAGTTCACATTTAGGAATGCATAAAGAACAGGAAGCGTTTATCAAATAAATAGATTTTTTTTATTTTTCTTTACTATATATCTTTCATAAAATATTTTAATGTAAAAATTCAAATTCAATTTTAATCAAATGACATTTTTCTATTAAAAACTCGTGTTTAATTAGACTAATTAAAATATATTTCTTTAAAAAATAATATAAATAATTACTTTTCTGTGTAAAATTTTAATGGACTTAATCAAAATTTTATCGGCGCAAAAATGATATAAGGAAATAATTAGAGCTAAACGTGCAGATAATATAAGCAAGTATTAATTCCAGATAACACATTTGTCTCAAAAGGTTAAATTAGCTGAATAACTGTAATATAACCTATCAATAACACAATGCTTAAAAAAATTAAAAGATTTTTAATATTGGCGTAAGCAAGGCATTAATCATAAGATTTAAAGATATTTTTTACAAATATTGCAATTATTAATTTAGAATTTTATTAATTAATGAAATTGTTAAAAATTTAAATCGCCTTTGCTGATTTAAACTAATTATAAAGTGGATGTTTTGTCTTGTCTTTTTTCTTTTTGGTTTTTCTTCTTTCCTATTGTCAGTGTATTAATGGCTTGAATCAATGCAAAACAGTCAATCTCAAGCCGATGCTCTAGTCTTTATATAAGAAATCGTTTTATTCCCAGAATGAACTTTAACTGTATTCTTAGACATTCGATGGTGAACTTCGCCTTGTTTGCTGCCGCTCAAAGAATGCAGTTTGAAGACAGGCAGCATATTCGACAGTAAGTCGGATTTACGACGCCGTCTCAACTCGACGTGACATAGAGGAAATGTTTTATGACGTCATGGATATTTTAAACCAATGAAAATTGTATTAATGTGACGTAACCATGATCTCAACTGGAACGAAAGAGATAACCACTAATAAACGTTAATAAATGCCCCTGTTAATAATTTCACAATGCTGTATAATTGAATTTTGCTGAATCAAAAACTATAATTTTACCCATTTCCTTTTTATTCTTATACTTTTAATGACTTTGCAAGGTATTTCTATTAAGTTCATGCTACGATAATAGGAAATAATATTCATAATTTCAATACGATTATTTTAAGTCGGAAATCACATTTATTTTTTTCAAAAAACTTATAATGTCTTCATAAATTTAATTTTGATTTATATTACATAGTCTTTATTTTGTTACAGCCTCACAAAGAGCCTTGATCTTGTCTGCAATGAACGATTACCACACCAACACCTGCTTGAGATTCGTCCCCAGGACTACTGAACGAAACTACATTAAGCTTTTCTTGGGTAAAGGGTAAGTTTCCTTCAACAAAATAATATTTAGAATTTTGAAAAGTATATTAATTTATATTAAGTTTGTGTAAATACAAAATATATGTCTACATTGAATCATTGCATAGTTTGTTTAGTTTTAACATTGTTCATTAGGAAAATCTTTAAAACTTCTAAGTAAAATGAAGCTGATTAAAGTCTTTATTTAATTTCGTTCATTACAAGCAAAATTTGATATACTAAATCGAAAACAAATCTAAGTCTTTTTCAGAAAATTCTTTCCAGAATAAATATATTTAATACATGAGAGTACAAAACATATATTTTCGCTTCAATTAACATATTTTAGGCAGTGAGGATTAATCACCTTTACATTTTTATGGTGATATTTTGCGAAGTATTAGGTTTAAAACGTGTAAGTTTTAACAGTGTGTATGCTGTAATCGTAAGTTTTAACATAAATAAATGAATATATATCTATATTATTTTTTCTACTTTTCTCCTTATTTTTCTTTTATTTCCTTGGTTTAATTCTTTTATATTTTTATTGTATTCTGAAGTTTTTATATTCTGACTTCTGACTCACTTGAATTTGGCTTTATTTTTGATATTTTTTTTGTATTTTATTCTATTTTTTCTATAATCTTTTACTGCCTTTTCAAAATAATTCTCTTTTTCTTCTTATATTTCCATTATTTGATAATCTTCATTCATTCCTACACAATTCTGAATTCTTAAATTTTTTTACATATTCATATCTTTTCTCCTCAAATTTTTTATTTTTATAACTTTTTACCTTAAGCAATTGTTTTCAAATTTAATTTCAACTCTTTAAAATTCCGGAGTAAGAGACAAAAACAAATTTAATATTTAAGTTTCCCAAATCCTTTGACCCACTTAACTTCTAATAATTCAAATCGTTAGCGAATTGAAATTTAATATTTGTACTCAAAGCTTATAAGACGGATCATCGACAGTCAAGTGTTATAATCTTTTGCGAAACTCAAGTAAAAAACTTTACTTAATCGAATTTTTTTTAAAAAAATTTAAAATTTGTACTCAAAGTTTAAATAATGTGGATTTTTGAAAGTCAAGTATTATAATCTTCTGCAGTCAACTGAAGTAAAAATGTTTACTTTATTGAATTAGTGTATAATGCTAAAAAAACTTTCTAAAAAAATATTTCTAACCAATAAATGTTATGTTCCTCAGTTGCTACTCATACGTTGGAATGGTCAACGTAGGAGAACAACCTGTTTCCCTTGGAAACGGATGCCACTACAGAGGAACCATCGTCCACGAGCTTGGACACGCCATCGGTTTCTTCCACGAGCAGAACAGGTCAGACAGAGACACCTACTTGATCATCTACTGGCAAAACATCAAAACAGGTAATTTCAGCAGCTCTATAGAATAATCTATAATATCAAGACAAATGGGGGCACATAATGGTTGGACTTGTTTATTGACTAACTTACAAAGTTCAATAAAATAAAATAACTTTTTTAAGAACATGTAAAAACATTTTAAATACTATGAGCTTAAACATTGCTTTTTGTTTTCTTTTGGTTTATTCACTCAAAACATTTCTCAAAAATTCACCTTAATTAATGTGACGATTAATGTTTTTTTTATTCTATTTTTTGAGCAGCGTATTCTGGAAATTTATGTATAACAGAAACTTCAAATGTAAACTTTTTTTATTCCAATGGTGGGCACACTTGGGTGACTAACCCTATGCCACAACAAGGCCAGAAACTGCTACTCATTTATCGTTACCCAGCGGGCACCTGTGAACCAAGTCACGGAGGCCAGTAGCGTTACCCGCGCCATACCACCACAAACCCGTTTATAGGGTGGGCCACATTCATGCCACATCACAAAAGAAAGGACAGAGATACGCAGAGAGAACAGATAAGGAAATAAACATCCATACCCGAACCGGGATTCGAACCCGGGACCCACAGCTCAGGAGTCAGGAACGCTAACCACTGAGCCATCGGTCGGCAAATGTAAAATAAAATTTGGAAAACAAAATCTTTATCAAGTAAACACAGTTTAATACACTTATTGCGCATTCATAAATGTGTAATAAATTATAAACCTGGATGCTATCACAAATTCTGAGATTTTCAGAAAACAAAAGAATGTATATCAACTTAAAAGATTTTTTGCCAATATTTAAGATTTGAGAAATATATGAACTACATTATTCTTTTAATGTGTCTAAGTACTTTTATGATAAGTTTCTAATTATTCCGGAAAATACATTTAAGTATTCTGAGATTAATATTGATTTTTGTTTAAGATGTTTGGAAAAAGTCAAATAATCCTTGATACTCTGTGACTGGAAAATATGATTTAGGTGTCATTGAAATTCGCCATTGATGCAATTTGAAAAACAGTGAATGTCATTAAAATACATAGACGATAAATAAACAAAAAAAGAAATTCGTGAAATAAAACTTACATTACCAGATAATTTAAAAATTTAATTTTTATCAGGGGAATTTTCTTCAGATTATTTATATATTTCATATTTTTATTAAAAACAACAAAAATCCTAATAACTTATTCTTATTGTTAATTAGTTGTAATTCTACCAAAAATAAAACAAGTCATTTCAAGAAATACACCATCACCAAAATGTTGGACTCAATCAATTAAGCAATTTAGATACATGTGAATAAATTTACGATTTATAACTTAATTTGATTGAATAACTTTTTGTAGCAAATTTTAAAATGTAACAAAATTTTAAATGTTTGAATGACTTTATTCTTATATTATACACATAACAGTTATAATTTGTTTTTTTTTCTATTGAATAAAGTAATTGCTATTAGATATACCTGAGGTTACCTTATTAGATACCTTGAGGTGATACTTGAGGAGTAATACCTGAGGTTTATCATGTATTAAAGAAGTGGTCTTTGTAATAGTGCTGTCTGATTTTATATCAGCAACTGCTGAAAACCAATGTATGATTGATGCGTTCCTGCTTTATACATACAATTCTTTCTGTATGAGTGTTTGAGAATTTTCTGTTATTCTTCCTTTTCGTCATTTGGTGCAGAATTTTACAAAGTCCTCTCCGAAAGCTAAACCTGATCAATAATATAAAAAACTTTCAAAAAAATACACTTGTTAATTATCTTCCAATCAGAATAATCAAATACATTTTTTACTATTTTCATATATATTACATTATTAATTTCTAACATTTAATAGTCTGTAATAAAATTTGGAAAAGTCTTTTGAAAGTAACATTAATGCATTGTCTTTTTTGACACTGTAGGTATGGAAACCCAATTCGCTCTGCTGAGTCCACAACAGAATCTCTTGTTGACTCCTTTCGACCACGATTCCATCATGTTGTACGGTAACTATGCCTTCTCCAAGGACGGCAGGTCCCTCACCATGGTCGCCAAGAACGGAAAGCGACTCTTGGAGCCTTATGACAAGAACGGAATGACCTTGAGTGACATCACCAGAGTCAAGAAGATGTACAACTGCTAAGAGCATTTACGTTTTTTTACAATAAATCAAATTAGTTATGTGTCTCTTGACTTGTATCTCTTTCTTGCATGTCTCTTATATGTATTTCTCAAAGCCAAGACATTTTTATAGAATATAATATTGGTGACAAAATCCATTTTAAATTACATTCTTTACTTACACACAAAATTATTATTGCCACAAAGACATTTCTCAGTACATGACTTCTTGAATGCTATTTTGTGTTTAGTTTTGTTTCTTCTTTTGCAACAAAAGGAATTAATTAAATATTTCTCAAATATCAAAATTACACACGAAAGGTCATATTTGAGCTATATTTTCTACAACAGCCCAATAAATATGTAAAACTATAAAATTCTTTGAATTATAAAAATCAAATAAAATTGGTGGAATCAGGATTTATTTTTCCCTTTTAATGACATCTTTTGGTTAAATAAGTAAATTGTTTTTGAAAACATTATACTTCAATAATAGCTAAAAAAAAAAAACTAATAAACTTTCGTATCTTCTAATTTGACGTTTGCTTTCAGTTTAGTAACCAGGGCATAATGCTTACTTTAATAAACATCGTAATATTTGGAATATTATATTTTTCTATAAAGCCTTATATTCTCGTTGCAAAATTATTTTATATTTGAAAAACTAATGCGTATTCGAAAGACTTTATTTAACATATAGCAGTAAAATAATCATCCAAATGATTTTGGAAATATGCACATCTCTCATGGTGACAAATCAAACAATAAAGTTAATAATTAATCTGTTAATTATATAGTAATTATCATAGGCAATTAATCGAAATCGATAGCAAAAAATAATCATTTTATTTTGGTTTTTGAATCATACAGAGTTCTGAAGCTATATATAATTGTAATTATATAATTTGTCAATAGTCAATCTACTATAATGATTATTAAAACATAAGAGTTCATCTGAAAAATAATTCTGTCATTGATGATGATAATGTATTCCTATGGTCAATCGATCACAATAATTATTAAAACAGTCAGTAGTTTATTGAATATCTTTAATAAAAACAGATATAAGGATCGTAATTATAAAGCTTTTGAGCTATATTGTTATCAAATAATATAAGAAAACGTAAATAGCTGCGAAATAGCTTTTATTGAGGCTACAGTGCTTTAAAAAGTACTCATTAAAAACACAGAAATTATAAGTGCGTATATAGAAATTATAAATAGATTTAATAACTGTGATATTTATATTATTCATGAGTCTATTCCATGTCTAAGTACGAAGTATGCATGTTTAAGTACGATAAATGTTGTGTGTGTGTGTGTGTGTGTGTGTGTGTGTGTGTGTGTGTGTGTGTGTGTGTGTGTGTGTGTGTGTGTGTGTGTGTGTGTGTGTGTGTGTGTGTGTGTGTGTGTGTGTGTGTGTGTGTGTGTGTGTGTGTGTGTGTGTGTGTGTGTGTGTGTGTGTGTGTGTGTGTGTGTGTGTGTGTGTGTGTGTGTGTGTGTGTGTGTGTGTGTGTGATCCCAACAATTTATCATTTAATAATAATTCTAACAATGGTGAATAATATTTATTATAATCTAATTTATTTTAAACTACTATGTTCAACATTTCAATCAATAGTAACAAAATTTAAAATTTAAATAAATGCTTTAAAAGAAGTATAATATTTTTAATTATTTTTTGTTAAATAACTGTTTGAAATTTATTGCAGTTGTGATAAGAATGTATAGGAATTATAATTATTTTACTAAAAAACTGACCTTTACGCCTGAATAAAAGAAAAACCATTAAATATACATTTAAATTTATAATCTCGTGGTTCTCAAAGATGTTTATGTTATTACAAATTATAACACAAAAATAATATTATAGATATTAACGACGTATAAGTCACTTTTTAACAAAACTATATATTTTAAGATTAATTATAAACTTTATTTTATAAAAATCCTTAGACAAAAATAATATTAAAATATTACTCTACTAAAGTTATCGTACACTTAAAAATGTTTATCAATATAATAATAAATAATATAATATTTCAGTAAATCACTATTTGATAGGACAAACTTTAGTATTAATGACTACTTTTATGCTGCTAAGTATGAATTCCCTAGATTCTTTTGTTACTTTAACATCAACATTCCTCAATTATATATTTTTAGATCAAACTTTAATTTCATATTTTCAAGTTCTGACGAACGAATTCTCAACAAATATGCTTTTTTGGGTTTAAATTTGACAGTTGAACTGGTGTTTCAAAAACATTTTTGCGCATTTATAGACTCTCGAACCGTAAATTATAATGATTATTTTAGACTTAATTGAAAAAAAGCTAAATTATTTCCAACATCCGTATTTCAAGCTAATTTATTTAAAATTTTCCATAAGAGAATTGAAATAAAAATTAGGATTCATTATATAATTAAAACAAATTTCAAACACACACACTCTCTCTCTCTCTCTCTCTCTCTCTCTATATATATATATATATATATATATATATATATATATATATATATATATATATATATATATATATATATATATATATATATTTATTTATTTATTTATTTATTTATTTATTTATTTATTTATTTATAAATGGCTACTTCTGCTACCGTATCTTACTTTTCTATTATGGTCCTTGCAATAACTTCCTTATTTTTACTATTCCAAGCAATTATGAAAATATTTAAATCAAAAATGTTGGAATTTACTTTCATCAGTAAATAAAACATCATACCATTATATGTTTTAATAGTCACTACAATCGATTAATCTTTGATTCATCAAATTGTGAATAATTAACATCAGGTGTTGAAATTCCGGTGATATATAAACTACTTTTAGATCATTTTATACGGTTTTTCCCCTACCTAATTTAACATCCGTCAAAAAATTCCATCTTAAAAATTCAATGCTTATTTAGCATTGAATTTTCAAAAGAAAACCTAAGCTCTTCCTTTTTTTCTTATAAAAGTTTTTCTTCTAGAGAAACATTTATGGACCTCACATAATCTGAGTATAAATAATTTTGAAGGAAATAGAAGTAAAAATGTTTCATTAAATTTTTGCATATTTCTAACGTAACTTTTTATTTTTACAAATTTCTTTTCTATAAATTTGTTAAAGTGAGTTAACTTATCCTCAAGTTAAAAAATTCGATTTTCAAAATTTCCTGCAAATAACCATTCAATTTTCAAAAAAAACTTTTCTTTTTTTCTGTGTACAAAAACTTTTCTTCGGGCAGAACGCTGATAATCTTTGTATTCATTGAATAATTTTAAGAGAAATTGTTTCCCTAAAATTTTCCTCAACTTTGCAGCATTTTTTATTTTTACAAATTTTTTGTCTATAAATTTCTGATTCAGAGCTGAGTTAATTTAGCTTGTCAGACTTTGTATAGTAAAATGTGTATGTGTGTGGTTTCTTTTTATAAAACGTTTTATCACACATTGTGCAACAGAATTTGGTATATAGTTACTAATTTCGGAACAATTAGAATAGATTTGTTACTATTTTAATGAAAAATAATTTTTGAATGTTTTATGTCTCTTTCCTTCCTCTCTGCAAGTTATTTTTAAAAACTAAATAACTAAATAAACGAACAATGTAAATAAATATCAAAAGGAAACAAATTATTAGATGTCATGAATTCGAAATTGAAGCAAATTACAATGGAATGCATAAATTTATGTAAAATATTTATGAGTACAATTTCACTTTTGTAATATATATATATATATATATATATATATATATATATATATATATATATATATATATATAATACCTCTTATAAAAAATAAATCTCATGCCTCAAAAAAATCTTTTTGATTTTACTGAAAAATGGATAGACTTAATATCAATAGGATTTCCACAAAAATTTTCAAAGTATACGAAGAATTTTGAAAGTCACTGTATGTGCGAAATTTTCGGCAACCTATTATAAATATAGTAGAAGCTCGTTTTTACGAGCTTCTGATTAATGAATATTCATGATTTTACAAACGAATGGCTGATTCCTAAAATTACCCTATAGAATTAATGATAATATACCTAATTTAATAGTTTTTCCTTTATGAACTAAATTTTTTTAAAAAAATTCCCTAATAGTGAACTCGTTTTCATGAATCTTTTGCTTGAGCATGTTTTATTTTCTCCACTTTTTTTAATTTATATTTAAGAAACTTGGATTATTTTCATTGGAGAATCTTAAATCTTTCGAATAGAGATTAACTAACTAAACTGTAGATTCTGAGGTCCAGTATTTTTAAAGCAGTACCTTAATATAATTTTCACCTTACACCTCATATATCAAAATATTAACAATAACATCAAATTAGAATATCATAAGGTCTTTAGCAAGAAGTTATCACGGCCATATGGAATTTACATTCCAGGCGCAATGCGTTTGGAATAATAAATTTGCAGAAAAAAATGATATCTAGCTCATTTTTAGAAGAGGGCGTTATTAAAAAACTGCCATAACTAAAAAGATTTAAAAAAATATTTATTTGATATCTTGAGTAAAGATTATAGTTATTCCTCAAGGAACTTCCACAAAACAACTGATGCCAGAAATTTGCCTTCAGTACTTTGTGAATATTGATTCAGATGTAATTTGTATGCAAGAAGTATCAAGTATGTCAAGGTCTGTTACAATGTAATAACCACTTTGCTAAAGCTGTCGTTATAAGTTACCATCATTGACAAACGATATGTTGGTAAGCTAAGTACCCATGTTCATTTCATGAAATAAAGATTGTTCTCTAATACAATGCTAGTGTATCAAAGTAACTATGTCGTTGCTTGCAATGCTTAGAAGAAATTCACTGATTGTAAACATGAAATGACTCATTTCCAAACATTACTGTCTCTCATGAGGCTTTTCTTGTAAAATGTATTAGAGCATGATATTACTTAATCATGTTTCTTCCAATAAACTTTAAAATATCTCTATCTAAGGAATTTTCGCTAATTTTTTAGGAACAAAGCTACAAGATTTCCTTTTAAAAGATACGGGAAATTTAATCAAGTCTTCATGCAAAAGCCTTCAAAACAATTTTTATTATACATATAAAAACAATAACTATTGCAAAAAATGTTCAAACCTCCTGGTGTTTATATATATATATATATATATATATATATATATATATATATATATCCCAAAAAATTAATAATCATGAAATTTCTTTAAGGAATTCATACTCTTTATAATACGGATAAAAAAATTTCAAATAAATGTAAAAATTATTTGCAACAACGTTAATAGTAATTGATATTTCCAAAATTAAAACTGAAAGAGCCAGGTGTTATTTTATCCCACACAGATAATAAAGATCAAAGAATAAGGTAAAACGTAAATGGGTTAAGGAAAATTCACCTCATGTCATTTTCCCTGCAATCAAAGATAAGATTGTTATTAGAATAATATAAAAGCGTATGGTTAGACCACGAAATTACTTCTTGGTCGGGTTCTGGAATCAAACATGAAATCTGTCATTGCTTTGCTCTTAGCTGTATCGGCAGCCTCTGCCCTTAGGGATAATGGTAAGTTCTGACCTATAATATTGACCAATAATTTTACGCAGCTAAAAATTCTATCATATAAATATGCATTATTCGAAACCAACTCCCCGTACTAGTGATGCAATGAAGAATGTTGAACAATTTAAATCCTTAACAATTTTGCTGAATAAAAACGAAATTCAAACCATTTATTCTATCATTTGCTGATCATAAAACAAAAATTAATTCACCTCTCCTTACAAAATGTTTAATTTAATTAGGTAGTACAAATAAAATAATAAAGTTATTTTGATTCACAGTAACAACTATTTTTCGCCAGTTTTTGTATAATAAAAAAATATTGGCAATATATCGTAATATTTAAATAATTTTTATTTTAATGTAGAATCATACCTCTTCAAGTATTTTCCAAATTTATTTTTTTCTCCTAAATGATTGAAAAATAAAGACGATATACCACATTGTTTAAATAGCTTTGTGTTTTTGATATTGTACTCCTTTCCGCCAAGCACATTTGCCAAAATTATTCTTGTCTCACATTCAGTATTGGAAAATGACAATAATTTTACATTACAAAGCATTTTATTAGTTAAAAAATATTTTTTATAATTGACGTATTTATGTTTTAAGAAATTGCACATACTGCTTAAAAAAGAAACTTAAAGCAAATGTTCTTTAATTTAAAAATTTCATATTATAAAAATTTTTAAAAATGATTTGAAAAAGCTCCATCAATTAATATCTCCTCATTTCTAAATGCAACATACAGTTATTTTCAAAATTATATGCTCAATAATTTAAAACAAATAAACAACTTTTACTGACAAGCTCCATTTCATTTAAGAAGCATTTTCTTTGTAGCTAATCAAGTAAAATTTTAACTCGATTAAAAAAAATTCAAATAATTGCGATTAGATTTCCTTAAAATATCAATTTATATCAATAAAAATTTTCAAATCACATTTTTTAATGATCAAAAAACAGAATCAAAACATTTTTTGATGTAAGCATTGCCTTTTTGATGAAAATACAAAATCCGTTTTTATATATATATTTCAATTGTTTTTTTAATAACTATGGAATTTTTCATGATTTTAATAAGAATCTATTTAATATATTGCACTTTTACACTAATTTTAAATAATCGAATGTGGATGACAGATAATTAAATTTAATTTTTAGATCTCTTATAAACTTTGTTTAAATCTTACATTAAAGAAAATTATTGATTATTAAATGTTGTAAAAAACAAATTTTTTAATCAGCATCTTAATTATTGTAAATAATTCATGTTTAATTGATTTCCTTTTTATGAGAATGTGGAAATGAAATGAAGTCCTAAGTACTGTTGTTCAGAAGTATAGTATTCTAAACATTTTAGAACTGATTAAGGAAAACACCCAGGGACTCAAAAAATCTTAATATTTGGGGTAACTGGTGATACATTATAAATGACTTTTTCATATTAAATATAATATGAAAATTATTGTGTTTTTGGAAATAAAAACTGATGTAAAATTTAGCAAGAGAAGATATAAATTTAGAAATAACAAAAATCAATAATCTCTAATCGAAAACATTTTTCGGGTATCTTTCAAAGTTACAAAAATTTGAATCTTGAAATTTAACTAAAAAAAGTTAAAATAAGATCATGTTTAAACTCCTAAGCCCATTTAACTCAATATATTTTATAAAATTTTAGAACTAAAATCATATCGTATTATTTTACAAACTTTCCAAACGAGATTAGCATCTTATTACTTTGGCTATTTCAATGAGAAAAATGATATGGAAACATCTCAACTGTTCTGAAACTTCTCAACTTCTCTCTGTTATCATTACAATATTCTAAAAAAATGTCACCGAATGTGAAATCTGATTTTTTTATTATGTTCGTTGTTTCTTATAAAAATATAAAAATATATATACTTTTAACAGTAAAATGCTGTTTTTACAGTATATTTAGATAAGCTTCATTTGGAAATAAATTGTATGCTTCCACATATATAGATAATTCAATGCCATAATTTATTTTTAAATGTCAAAGCTTAATTTTGTCAGAAATATATTGATAAAAAATTTTTAAAAAAATCATTCAATTATTTTGTTTATTGCTTTTTTAAGAATCAATATATTTTTCTATATGAAATAATTAAATAGTAATTTATCTCTGTTTCCATCTCTTTTCAGAGAGTGGACGTGTTGCTCTCCAAAATCCCGACCTCTTTCAAGGAGATATTCTTGGATTTGAACCAGGTGTAAGTTTTAAAGTTTATTATGTGGAAATTAAAAGTATCTATTCAATTTAATTGTTGAATATTCTTACTAAAACGTTTTATGACCTCTCAAACACTGGGCTCCGAATGTAAGCTTTTATGGGAGTGTATGGCGATTGGCTTTTAAGGTATTCTTTTTATATATCTTAAAGTTTGCTTACAAATCCAAAATAATTACCAAAATTTAATCTCATAAAGGTTGCATTTAAATGTCACTTTAATATTAATAATCACAGATCACTGCTAGCCAGTAAAACTGCAACACCGTAAAGAAAGGATCTCACGAACGGCAAAATCGCATGAAAGGAAGAAAAGTTTGGAATATGCAATAAATTATCATTTCAGAAGAACTTCGCAAGAGGACAAACCACATCTATATCACAGCATAAAGGAAAATGTAAACAATAGATTTTTTTATTTGGAAGTGGATTTGTAATGACTAAATTTCCTCAGAATATATTTTATACCTTGTACAAAAAGAAGAAATGCTTACCTGCAAATGCCAATATTCGATAGAAGTAGAACCATAGTATAATAATTGTATAGAGAGTGTTAATTATCATTTCGTGATACTATCGCTTTCCTCAGTCGAAATCCAACCAGTGTTAAGTGAGTAAGAAATCAATGAGTTGCAAGGAATATAATGAATGATATGCAGGATATCATCACCCTCCGATGAATAACATTCATGTCAACGTTAATATGTGAAGTCTAAAGTCCTTCAGCTGGTGTGGCGTGGATGTGGAGAGGAGTGTCCCAACTCAGGTGTGACCTTGTCACCGTGGTTCAAAATTACGAGCCACTTGGTGATCGGAGATTATTCCAAACCCGTTAACCTAAAGGTACAGTCCGGGACTCGCCTGCACCACCTGTATGTATGAATAACACTCGAGAGGTCAGAAATATTGTGAGATTAGCCTTATGAGTTCGTAGAACCACATATTGGGATCATTAAACAAGAAACTATCATGTTTGCATCACACCTCGTATCCAAGAGTACTGTATGACAACATTTGGATCAGCATGGTAAGAGTTGCTTCGTCTTCCTTTGACGACACATCATAGAGAATATCGATAACTCCGGTGTGCCCAACCACAAAGCTTGATACAGAAATTATAGTCAGACCAGTTTACAGCATTGTAATTTCTATATACGTATCTTGTTGTACAGAGAAGAACGCTCATCATCCAGTTGCATTCTACATTCGTCATTGAGAACCAGCTCCTGTTGTGATAAAATGGATTTCCATAAAGTGCTCCATACTCATATCACAAATTTTGATCAACAGTTATTTGAACAGTGATCAACTTATTACTGTCATCTTAAGTCTAATGACTGTGTTTGTCTTCGTTTCCTAAGAAACTTCAATTCACATTTGAAGATGACAAAGCAAGAACACATATTCCACGTCCTGTTTCAACTTTATTCTATACAGAGAGTATTCGATTGAGATCCTGGTCTACAAGATTTCCAGACTCCTCAGCGGCTGAAAAGTCATCAATGTTGTTGAGAGACACTCCTCAACTGTAACAGATGCTAAAGTATAGCATAGTCTTAAAGAAGCATGGAATGAGTAGACTATTTCAATCTTCTAAAGCATGTTCGATTTCTTATCACGAGCGATGGCCAGTTTAGCTGTATGGAGTGTCAACTGCATCTACTAATTTTGCAACTCTTAAGCTGCTTGAAAATTTAGTATTTTTCTGTTCATATAATTCTGTTTGCGTTTAATAAATTTTTTGATTTGCTTTCTTTTATGCTGTTGCAATGTAATGACCAGAAATGTATGCACGCAGAAAGATATTCGCTTAATAAACAGCAACACAAAAATTTTAATTTAATGTTCTGACATAAATATGTCAAAATAAGAATTCTTAACTTATCAATACAAGCATTTTTAAAATTTTATAATTCACTTCAAAAATAGCAGTTAAGATTTAATATAAAAATTTTAACTCAGAATGTGTGTGTATACAGAAATCTATTTTAAATTTTGTTGTGTAAATATGCTTAAAATCGTTTTAATATTCTAAGATAGGAATATCTGTATCAGGAAGGAAGTTTTTAACTTATAAGAGACGTAAAAAATTTTGAATTTTGTTTTAGTACGTATCGGAATAAGGGAGCAAAGTTACATCCTTTGTAATTCTTCTATTCTAACTTCCAGCGTTCTTCTTTAACAATGATATTTTTGTCATCATTCATTAGGACAGGAACGTCATTCCCTACACTCAAATGCGATGGACTGGAAAGAAGATCCCATACGTCATTGACAGAACTTTGGGTGAGAAGGTTTTTATTTAAAAAATATATTATTGTAATAAAATATCAAATTATTATTCTTTTAATTTTGTACCAAAATTTTATTTAAAACATTTATTCAAAATTGAAATACATAAAAAACGTTAATATTAATAAAAGGGTAAGTTTATCTGTTTTTTCGACGTTATATTTTTTAAATATACTAAAATTAAGAAATACTCAAATACCAGATGAATATGCTCAGTTTTCTTCATTAAATCTGAATTTTGTTCAAAAATTTAATCATATTTTGAACAAAAATGGTGAGAATAGCTGTAAATGTTTTGAATACACTTTGATTTGACAATGATGTAATTTAGAAAGAACTAGTGATAATTTCTGATATGAAGTGAAAGTAGTTAATAAAATTGTGAAAAAATTATAAAATTGAAAAATTCATTTTGAAATTGTACTGTAAATGAAGAAGTAGTGCATTTTTTTATATTTACATCTAGTGATCAAGTTAATCTTCCATTTTTGCTTAGAAAGTTTAAAATTTACATAAAATTCAATAAATAGAAGGATAGGTAATTTAACAGCTGGAAAGACATAAACATTTTGATTTATACCTCATCATAATTGAAAGAATAAATTGACAAAAGAAGTTAATTGAAATTAAAAGCTATCCCCACTTTATCTAAGTCAAATTTCTTCACAAAGTTCTGCCATCAATATTGTTTCCATTTCATCCTGTTTATTTTCCAGATTGATTAATAGACAAAAAATTTATTTTAAATATATTAAACTCTTGTTTTATATAGCTGTTAATTAATAGCTCAATAACCATCTCAAATCGAAAGCTTTCTAACCAAAAATCCTTGTTTATTTTGTGTTGACAATAGTACTTCAACACTCATTTTCCTCTATTCAACAGATGCTATAATTAAATTAAAATATGTCATTCCACACTAATACAAGATTTTATGAGTATGACTAGTCATAAAAAGAAATATAATTTCAAGATAGTTTGAAATATTCGTACTGAAAATTTGAAAGAATATGTTAAAAATCTCCTAATGGTATCCCATTGCTAGTAATTATATGTATTTTTCTTAAAATAAAAATTTTATTTAATTTTACAAATTAATTACTGTGCATTAAATCATTTCTATTCACTGACTAATTTTAATCCCACTGTCGATTTTCAATGATATTTTACATTTCAGCCACTCAAACTTCTTTGATTTTGGCTGCTATGAATGACTACCATATCAACACTTGTTTGAGATTTGTACCCAGAACCACAGAACGAAACTACATCAAAATTTTCTCTGGACAAGGGTATGTAATATCTGGAAAACATTTTAATAATAATTAACTTTGAGTTAACATATTAAATGTTACAAAATAATGTGAAACAAATACATATCAAACCAAAGTTTAAAGATTTCCTCTGCCATAACTATAAAACCGGCGCTGACAAAATTATAGCCGCCATTATATGTGATGTTTCGTTAAAAATGGGAGCCAAATAAGAAGCAATCCTAACACGTTCGCTTTTAAATTCCATGTTCAGAATTTGAGCGGTCAGAATGTTGCGTGTCATATTAGAATTCAGAATGTTGCGTGTCATACTAGAATTCAGAATGTTGCGAGTCATACTAGAATTCAGAATGTTGCGTGTCGTACTAGAATTCAGAATGTTGCGTGTCATACTAGAATTCAGAATGTTGCGTGTCGTACTAGAATTCAGAATGTTGCGTGTCGTACTAGAATTCAGAATGTTGCATGTCGTACTAGAATTCAGAATGTTGCGTGTCGTACTAGAATTCAGAATGTTGCGTGTCGTACTAGAATTCAGAATGTTGCGTGTCGTACTAGAATTCAGAATGTTGCGTGTCTACTAGTAATAAAATTTTCATGACATATATATATGTAATAAAATATTTTTAAAAATTGATTGCATGGAAATATAAAAATGTCAACGAACATTTTGAGCCCATGTTTTAAAAATCTGCCTTTTATTATTTCAGCATTATTCGTTTTTACTGTTGTTCTATTGTCCATGTGTTAATGGCTTGAATGAAAGGAAAACGACTTCTCAAATCGATGCTTTTCTCCTTATTTAAGAAATCGTTTTGTTAACAAAATGAATTTCGACGATATTCTTAGATATTCGATGGTGAACATCTCTTTGTTTACTGCCGCTCGAATAATGTGACTTGAAGGCAAGCTGGTTTATATTAAAAAAGTATAAAACTCATTTTATATTATGGATCAGATTTACTGTACGGTCACCCTTGGCGCGTTTCTTTTTGACGCCAAATTTGACGAACATTTTTACTGGAAACCAGGCAAACTAGTACTTTGGCAACCCTATTTGTCATCAATTTCTCATGAATATTTACCAATTTAAATTCATTATAAAATTTAATCAAAAAATATTATGGATAATTTAACATATCAACTTTGTTATTTTACTATTGATGTTTAAAATCTATAAATCTGCGTTTTTTGTAAATTTTGTAAAATTAGTCGAGCATATTGTTAGATGCCAACAATGTATGAAATATTTGTCACTATTTCAGCCATTTTCCTCCTTCCGTTTTTCCCGATCGGAAATTCGTCATACGGTCAACCTTGGCGACTTTTTGAAAACTTCGCCAAGGGTGACCGTACGGAAAATTTTTACCTAAATTTTTTATTATTAATGTAAGCATTGCCTGTTCTTTATAATCATGTTATTTGTATAAATTTAAGAACATTATTGAAAATATTTAAGATTTTAGTCCATAAGATTCTACTTCGAATTCAAGAATATTTCGGATTTGTTTAACTTTAAAATTTATATGCGTATTTTTTTTAATATACCAATTCTTGGTAACTACTAAACTATTTATGAACAGTTATTGACTCTAGTCAACAATAAAATCTTTTTCAATGTTTTCTTCATAGTTGCTACTCATACGTTGGAATGATCAACCGAGGAGAACAGCCAGTTTCCCTTGGACCAGGATGTCATTACAAAGGAACCATCGTCCACGAACTTGGACACGCCATCGGTTTCTTCCATGAACAGAACAGATCAGACAGAGACACCTACTTGACCATCTACTGGCATAACATCCAAACAGGTATGCTTAGCTAAAATCTTACAACAATGTCTTTGCACGGAAATTATAGAAGTATATATATAATATTTTATCAAAAATTACCCGAAAAGGTCATACCTACTTAATTCTTTTAACAATGTAGTTACCTATAAAATTATTTTATTGTATTTTATTTTTATTTTACCATTTCCATATTTTTCAGAGGTAAGACATAAAATGTATTTGATTAAATTTTATAGATAGTGGTGAAAAGAAAACTAGTTCAGCTTTCATTCCCTTAAATACCATAAAAGGAGGTTCTCGAAACATCTAGCCATAGAAAGCACCATTGAAGCATTAATACGACAAATGACATTTTAACTGTGCCAATTCTTCTTTGGCATTAAGGCGGATTCTTAACCTGTGGGGTGCGACCCCTTAAGAGGGCGATATATATATATATATATATATATAGTATATATATATATATATATATATATATATATATATATATATATATATATATATATATATATATATATATATATATATATATATATATATATATACATACATATATACATATAAATACATATATATATATATATATATATATATATATATATATATATATATATATATATATATACATATATATATATATATACATACATATATACATATATATATACATATATACATATATATATATATATATATATATATATATATATATATATATATATATATATATATATATATATATATATATATCAAAATCTTTTATTATTTTATTTAATTTAGTAAGTTTTGATTAAGAAACTTACTGAATAACAATAAATTTAAAATTATTTTTGTATTTCTTGCAGAACTAAGTTTCTCAAAGAAAGGTTTAATATTTGAAATAGACACACATTTTCAATTTTTTTCATATATTTAGCATAGATCTCTATTTTGTCTTCAAAGAAGTCACTGCAGAAAATCCAGCTTCACAAAAGTAAAATATTGAAAATGGTAATAGAATGTGAAATTTCCTTCGTTTTCAGTACAGAAAATGTATCATCTACTCCTGTCCAAATTTCAAAAAGGAATTTTATACTAAATTTTTCAGTT
This sequence comes from Latrodectus hesperus, assembly GCA_037975125.1. Taxonomy (NCBI): domain Eukaryota; kingdom Metazoa; phylum Arthropoda; class Arachnida; order Araneae; family Theridiidae; genus Latrodectus; species Latrodectus hesperus. The sequence goes on from CM075853.1 coordinate 31,935,316, forward strand.
TTATTTTTCTACAATTTCAGGAATTTATTACTAAATGGTTTCAGTACTGGTGAATCTAAATTTCAAGTATTCTTGAGACAATTTTCTTGATTTTTTCTTCGGATCAACATTTGTCCTTCTAATGCTCTCTTGCCACCGCTTAAAAATTTACCCATGTTTCTGAACAAATCTTCCTCCATGAATATTTAATACGGTGAACTGCAATTAATACAAAATGCATATATAGCGATAAAAGGATCGACTCGAATTAGACTGCCAGAAATTGAAAATAGTGTTATCGAACATTCTTCTTCTCCCTATAAGAAAACATTTGCTCACATCTGCAAATGATCGAGATGGAATATTTCCTCTAATCCAAAATTTTCGAGACAAATCGAAATTTCTCTCGAAACCACGAGAATGTGCAACATCGTAGACACAAAAGCAGATTCCGGTGCAAAATGATACCACACCGGATTCTTCTTTTGCCAATGCTGGAAATTTGTGTTGCTAAATGTCAAAAAGAAGCTCAGTATTCTTGGTAGTTTGTAAGGTTTTAAGTTAAACTCGTGGTGTAGATTTAGCGCCAAAATACTCAAAACAGATTATTATTGTATACATTTTACTCTGTACACACAGGGGAAAGTGCCGCGAGCACCAATTATGATTGAAAATTGAGACTTGAATAATGAAAGATTAAGAAACTTTGCATTAAGGTGTTAGAAAAAATTGAAAATCTTTTCATTTGATATGTTTAGGTATGGAAACTCAGTTCGCTCTCCTGAAGCCACATGAGAATCTCTTGTTGACTCCTTTCGACCATGACTCCGTCATGTTGTACGGCAACTATGCTTTCTCCAAGGACGGCAGATCTCTCACCATGGTCGCCAAGAACGGAAAGCCACTTTTGGAGCCATACGACAAGAATGGATTAACCTACAGCGATATCCTCAGAGTTAAGAAGATGTACAACTGCTAAGACCATTAATTTCATAATAAAAAATTGATTATTTATACGCTTTTAGATTTTATTGCAAAGTTTCTTTACAATTCGAACACATTTTACATGAAGGAAAGCAGATCTTGCTAAAGTGAGACATTATCACATCCACGATACTTTCATAGTTATATTTAAATATCATTTAACTATCACCTAATTAACATGTCTTTTCCAAGTGACCAATTCAAAGACATTTCACACCTTAGTGTCTGAAGCTGCTAAAACTAGATCTCCAAACAATATACAATTTTTAAAGCATTAACTATTTTGACTTCAATTTTTCCTCTTTTATTCAATAATAATATGTGATTTGTCAATGGAACACAAGTAAACTTAAGATGACATTAACATGGTTTAAAATATTGCAAATAATCCATCATAATATATTAAAATTTTAAAGTGCATGTACATTTTAATGAACTATGATATACTTGACAAGGAAATGTTTTCAAGAAAGCATTAAGATTACATAAACAAAAAATAGTGTCTCTATGTTTAATAAGGAAATTTTAGCTCATTTTTTTTATTTTAACTGTATCATTAACTTTACTTTCGAGGTAAAGATGGCACCCCCACTGGGTGCCCCACTGTATAAGTTGCCATCACATTCTCCCCTTGTAGAGCTGCCGGACATTAAAAAAATGTTATTAACCTACAATATATATAATTACTTAACCTAAATGATTAGTATAGAAGGGGATTCAAACACAAAAAGCATCGAAATAGTGCTATAACTCGCAGAGTAAATTGAATGTGCTAAAGATATTATTTCCAAGATGATGAAAATGCAGTTAATGTACTTCCAGCTTAAATTATTTTGATTACAATTATATATGACTTTAATGAAAATTATAAAAGTTCAGAGACTTTTAATTAGAAAATAAGAAATTTGTTTAAATAATAAATAAAAAGTTAAAGAATTTCAATAGTAATAAAACAAAAATTTTAAAAATAAAAAATTACCCAAATCACACATTTTTTCCTGTGCAATTGCTGAAAATATTCACTAAATTATTTTCTCTATCATTATTCACATATATATAGTTTAAATTTCAAAAATTCTTAAAATAATTCAACACATTCTATCTAAAGTCATAGAAACTCAGTTGAGGTTTTTAGTGAAAAGTTTTAAGTGTTGCTTTTTTCATACGCTGACAAAGTTATATGTAGTAAAATTATGTAGTATCTCGTAAAATTTTATTTACATAACACTATGAAAGCGAGTTGTATGAAATCTAAGTAATTAGTAATTTAAAGCACTTTCTATACAAAAATAAATCCGATATATTTACGAAATCATTCTTACAGCAATTATATCGATTTTGTTACAATACACTAAAAAACAGATCTGCAATGAACTGGAATTCGAAACAAATATGGCTTTATAATACGGCTGGCTCATAAAGCAATATACAATAAACCTCTGTTATTTTAACTTCACAAACACCCTTTTGAATTCATCTAATATAACATATTTTATGATGGGAGAAATTCACTAAGCATAAACTTAAGAGCTTACGTTCTTAATTTTGCTCGCACAGTAAAGGACTTTGTACCCATTTACAATTGGCCATTAAAATTGCAATACCAGAAATAAATAACAAAGTGTTATTATATTAGAAGTAACAAGCAACTACATCTTGAAGAAATTTTGAAACATACATTCTGAGAAATCTATCCTCAGAACTACCACATCTGGCGGCAGTAACAAATACGCGCGGTCTAGGACTTAATAGACAAGACCTGGTTCAAGACCCACTATTAGTACTGGATTTCTTCAGGGTGAATGAACTCATGGACCTGAATTAGCACTTCTGGTCACGGGGAGGAGAAACAACAATAACACACTCGGGTTTTAAATCAAACAAAAATCACATGATTTATACAGTTGCCCAAACACACATAATGCCGCAATTCATCGACCATAGTGAGTAGCATACGGTGATGAACCAGTCCATCAAAATCCACTGATCAGATGCTTTCAGAGATCTACAAAATACACTAGCCCAGGCAGCAAAGGAACATTTTTTGTATGAAGTAAAATTAAAAAAGACTACACATTTTCTGATCAAGGTGGGTCCGGAGCTCGTGACACGTTTGTACAATCATTAGTGCCTTGTGGGCAACACATCTCTCTTCTCGAAAATAGAGGGCCTAGAGACACAGTAAGGTTTTTGTACCTATCTTGTACCCGGTATCAATTCAAATTTTTACAATGACAAAGGACAATCGATAGTCCTTTGCTTTGCAAAATTTGCTATACTTTTGTAATGTACAACCCTTAAGAAACTGGTCATATTGGTACTTCATTTGTATGTTCATTTTGCTCCTTACATTCAATTTGAAGATTTTGACTTCTATGTATATAACTTGTTTATTTTGTTTCCATGTGATGGTGTGCCCTGCTACTTGCTCACTAGGTTAAAATGTAAAGATTTCTTTTTATTGTTTCGTCCGCTAAAATGCTAATCCAAAAGCCTACTGTACTAAAAACTTCTGACTCTCAGCAACATTTTTAATTTGAATGCAGTCACTATGAAAATTGCTTGTAATATACTTAGTCAGTAATTTTAGACTACCGATTCTGAAGAACTTAGAGAAACAGATAGAAAAAGTACACAAAAATAAATATCCTTATTAGAGAAAACGCTCAAATCTGACTGATTTAAAAGATAGTATTTTAAAACTTTCCTTTAAATCTTTGGGTTTGCGAAAAAAAACTATTTGTGACCCTATAAAAAGAAAAGAAAATTGTAACATAGCAACTGATATCGAATTTCATTCAATAGTCCAGAATCCAAGTTCGATACCTTATCGAATAATTTATCATGATACTGAAACGTGCGCCGCCCATATTGTCTAGTGATCAGTATGCCTGACTACGCATAAGGAGGTCCTGGGTTCGAATCCAGGTTTGGGCATGGATGTACTTTCTCTCTCTATCTATCCTGTATTTGTCCCTTCCTTGTATGAATGAGGTATGAATGGTTGCCTACCCTATAAACAGGTTTTTATGGAATGTGTGTACTGAAGAAGTCGGACTCCACACCAAATATGGTTCAGTTGGAAAAGTGGAGCAGCACACCCCATATTGCCAGCCTAGCTGGCACACGACAACAACAACAACAACTGAAACGTGCAAGCTAATTTAACCTGAATACTCGTCCCCCTTTGTGCATGTTTGTGTATATATACATAGACACACACACAGATATATATATATATATATATATATATATATATATATATATATATATATATATATATATATATATGTATATATATATATATATATATATATATATATATATATATATATATATATATATATATATATATATATATATATATATATATATATATATATATATATATATATATATATATATGCATGTGATTATAGTTTAATCAGATGTAAAACTGAAAGCCTATAGCAAGTGCATCGATTATCTCTCCATCCTTTCTCTGTATCTATGGTTCTATTTCTTTTAATTATGTGTAATGCAACCACATGCTTATATAAAAACTATTCGAGGTCACTCAGAAAATAATCATCTACTATGAATCAACGATTGCCTATTGGAAATTACTTAAGTAACTAATTCTTTGTACTTGCGTGAGTTCAATTAAGTACTCCCTCTTTCATTTGGATATACTTTAAAAAAAGTTTCTCTATTAATCTCTTGACCCAGTTCTGTACCAAAATCTATTATGATAAGTTCTAAGGAAAACCTTTACCTTGGATTCTAACCCATGGCCTTTTCTCATTTGACCTTTTGTAAGAGCACTCACACAGATACTAGTTATTGCCCTCTATTCTCTTTTTTTTTTTTTTGTAATCTCATTTGACACTCTCTAGAATTAAATGATTTTTCGCAAGTGCATGATTCATTTCATCCAAGAAAATGAAACTACACTTTATTCTTATATATCGAGTGAAAATGAATTCTTTGAAATTAAAGTTATGTTCTCTGTAAAAATTGTATAAATGTGATAGTAGTTTAAAATATACTTATATTTATCATAAAAGCACAAAAATATATTTATAATACAAAAAAATAAATTTTCAATAACTTTAATTAATTTTAAGCATCGTTTTATATTAAACATTTTTAATAGTGTGCAATTGTGTCAATAATTTGTATTACTGATTGCCAAACTTCAGCTAAATTGTAAATAAAAACTTAAATTTCATACAGCATTTACAAAGTAGTAGAATCACTAAGAATATATATATATATATATATATATATATATATATATATATATATAAATATATATATATATGTATATATATATATATATATATATATATATATATATATATATATATATATATATATATATATATATATATATAGATATATATATTCAAATTCATTTAAAAAATTATATATATGAAAATTTTTCATATTCATATTTACTTTAATTTATTTTATTTAATTAATGAAGAATATTAATAAGCAAATAAGGAAATATTGTTTTCCTTTTTTTGTCATGTTTTACACTTGCGGTCATATTTTGCTTTAATTTAACAAAAAATGTTTTTATGAGATGTAAGTATATTTTTAATGGATTCATCGCCTTAAATGTTAAAAATAATTAAATCATTTACAAACTTTTGTTAAAATATATTATGCTGTTATTAAATCCAACCACATTAATATGCAATGGTTATTTTTTTTACTAAATGTAACAAGCGCTTTTAAAATCACTTTTCAGCATAAGTATTCTGAAGAATTCAGCCCTCCTTATTACACTTTTTTTTAAATTTAATAATTCAAACAGAGATAGAGCATTAAAGCCTGACCTTTACTTTTTATATAACACTGAAGTCCGAATACCATAGAAACATTGTCTCATTGATTTTAAATCAGGTTTTTCGTTCTAAGAGCTGATGAAAGCTTTACTTTTTCTGAACATTTAGATTTTCCGGCTTTAATTATTTTTGGTCATTTTAGTTTTTTAACTGTCTTTGTGAAAAATCAAATTTCTCAATTCTTTATACTGTTTATGATTTTGATTCTTTAATGACATAACTTAAAGATATTTTTCAATTTTCAAATTTTTTTCACTTGTTTAATTTTTTTCATTTGTTACTCTATAAAATTCGCTAGCTTTAAAGCACATTTTTGAAGATCATAAATTATTGCTCTGAAAATAATAAATTGACTTAATACATTTTTGCCATCATCCTTGTAATTTTAATATCTTAAGCCATTTTATAAATATTGTTTTAGAATAATCGTTTGAATACTCATCAACGAAAATTTTATCGAGGCTCTTTTGATCTCAGAGGAAATATTTTCTTTTTTTCAGAAATATTTGGAAACAATATTCACTTAAAATAGCTTTTTGTGCTAAAAAAATTAATTTCAAATTTTTTAAATTTGATTAACATTTGTCCTCAGAATATTTAGACATCTTACCATTTCGAAATTCGTGAAGGCATTCATTAGCAAACTTAAATAATTTAGTAGCAACTCTAGCTTATATAATTTAAAGATTCCTTCTCGAATGCTTCAGTATAATTAGTGTCGCCATACCTCCTTGTAACAATTAGTTGAAAAGGTACTCTAAATAACGTTTAGCGAGGGGAGGGGAGTGAGTAGAGGTGCGGCCGCCGATCACTTCTTTCAATCGGAATTAGAGTGGTTTGTCCACTTGTTGTTTAATACACACCGAAGGAAAGGTACTTTCTGTAGGTCAGTTCAAAATATGGACATGAATGGAGTGTGAGAATAGACTTTTCTCTCGAGAGAAAAAGAATATGACATTTTTATGGATAATTGTCTTTTGCTCCTTATTTGTATCATATTCCACTGGTAAGTTTGTATATTTTAAATTTTATGATAGTGATGTTTCACATTACTGTTTGAGAAATAACTCAAGATTTAGAGAAATGAATTTGTATTCAATATTCAACTTTATTGCATCATTAAAGAAATTAAATGCGTAATTTAGTATAAAATCTGATAGCTAACGTTTAATCGAATAATTTTCAATTCACTGAAGGATATAGATGGTTTAAGAATTAAGTATTAAATTTGACCAATGCATTTTATTGGTCAAATTTTGCTTATTAGTAAGCCATCAGCATTTTAATGTAAGATATTGATGCACATATTTGTTTCAAATTATTAAAAACTTTATCATAGTCTTAAGTACTTTTATGTATATATTTTAATTATTTGAGAAATTTTGTAAGATGGAAAGCAAGAAATGTAAACAAAATAATAATTTAATGTAAATTATAATGAAAAGAAAAATTAATTAAACATAATAAATTCTTATATATTTTATTCAAAATTAACCTCTAATTTTAAATTAAAATTCCTTTAAATCATTTAAACTTAGTTAAATTAATATTTATTCAATTAAGTTTAAATGATTAAAAATTAGAATTTGATTAAACTAAAATTTATTTAAAACAATTATTTAATTTATTTATTAAACTTAAATAAATTAAATTCCATATTAAAAAAGAAGTCATATTTTACTGTGGAATTTCTCAAAAACACAATCCATTTAGTTAGAATAATTGATATATAAAAACATTTATTAAATTTTTGAATAATTTATACTATGTTATCTAATTAAAATAATTTTTACTTTTATGATAAAAGATACTCGAAATTATTTTCTTATGTGTTCACACAATATTTAATTTAGAATCATTTTCATTGAAGGATGCAAAAGCATTCTTGTTAATTTTAAAGACTGGTTTCCAAATTAACAGGATTTTTTTTTTGACTGTTGAATTTTTATTTATTAAATTAAGCTAGATGTCATAGTAATTTCACATATGATCAACATATGTAAAGAGGATATTTTATGAGTAAACATTTAATTATGTTTAGGAATTTTCATTAGGTTATTATTTATAACGTGTCAGGGGTCATATGTAAAATTGACAAAACTATTATCAATTTTACAAACTTTAAATTAATTTTTAATGTTTATTTATTTTATGGATTTGTATTGACAGTATCGAAAGAAAAGAAAATTATGCTTTAATTCATATATTTGACTATCAAATATTTTATAAGATGAATGAGATTAAATGATTTCATTAGATCAGATAGTTTAAGCGAGATATATAGGAATCACTTAATTATTTTAACTATAATACTTTTAATTAAAAGTATTGTGGTTAAAAAAATTGAATCAGAATATAAGCTTAGCAAATTATTGAAAATTAAAGATAGTGACAGTTTTTCAAATCGTTGAAACTACTGTTTCGATTACTATCTATCCATGATTACTTTTTGGGGCCCGCAGTAGCTGGTACTAAGAAACAAGACTATGAGTCCCATTCCAAATTTCGTGGGTTCGAAAAATTACCCAACCGAAAATCGTCATAATGAATGTCTGAAAGTAAATAAAGGTCAAGTATTCATAAACTTCAGGTTCTTGACGTTGGTGAAATGTGGAAGTTTTTAGAAAATAATACTAATCCAGGTGTAAAATCGCCAACTGATTAGAATCAAAACTTTAAGGCAATTGACTGTGTTTTGCATTCGATTGACCAAAGTATATAATCTGAGATTCAGAAATGCACTCTCTGAAAGGTTCTATGTTTGATATGAGAATGTACTCGGTTTTTCAAATTTTTTTCACTCTGTAGTTCTATTGGGAAATTCCACTTGATATTTTGTAATTTATTCTTATTAAATTTTATTTTATTACTTATTCATGGAGACATTTAAATGTAAAAGAATATTTCAAAACGCAATAAAATTAGTTAAATAAAATTATATGCAAAGAAAATGGAAATTCAACATAAACATTCCAAATAATTTAGATAAAGAAAGAAAAAAATTAAAAAGAAAAAATGCGTAAAAAGGTATAAATTAAAATCAGTGTAGAAAACAAGCTATCAACTGCAAATATAGTCATAAAGTTCCTTAAAATTTGAAAAAAGGCTATTTAATTCCTTTCAAAAATCATATTTTAAGAACAATTTTCTTTCTCAAAATATCAATATAGAAGGGAAATATTTATTTAATGAATTCTGAGGGTATAATTATCATATATAACAATAAGTAGTCCCACCGGTTGATGCCATCAAATAAAGTTATATTATCTTATGATAAGAGAGAGAGAGAGATTTATGTTATAATGCGTCAGAGAGGGAGCATATATAAAAATAGCATAAAAGGGATATAAATTTTACAAAGGTGCGATACCCCATTTTCCACTTCGTTTCAAATGCTTCAAGTGTGGCTGCATAGTTTGTTCTTTGGTACTGCTGAGTAAGTAATCTAATAGTTAAAGCTCAAAGTCTTTCATATGACATGCACAGCGTTTTACTTTTAAAGAGGACATTTTATAGATGATGAATGATATTTCCGTATCTCAAAGAGAGTTTTTCAGGTAAGATTGGAAATCAATTAAACTTTTATTCCAAAAGACTTGCAGAAAAGTTAAGTACAACATCCGTCTTTCATGGTTCAACAAGGGCTGAGATTATTTTTTTTGTTTCAAAGAGTGTGTTTTTTCGACTAAGACTGGTGACATTTACATTATGCGCATTTAACTTTGGCATAGATGCCGTATAATCCTGGATTACCAATTCTGAATTTTTTTTGGCGATGAAGAAATGTTGACAAATGTACAGTGACGTGCGCGATGACGAAAATACTAAAGTGGCCAAAATAGAACTTTCTGCATAATTTTTTATAAATCTCCATATCTATGACGTAATAAAAACCAGGTTGCGAGATATATAAAAATATCCGCCAAAATATCACCAAATTTAGAATTTGGCATCCTGGATTATATGGTATCTATGCCTTTCAAACTAAAACTTAAAGGTATTTAAAACTTGTATTTTTGATAAAAATATCATGATGAAGCCAATGCATTTAAGTACTTTCAGCTAAAAATTATTCTTTTAAACCATATTTCATAGTATAACAGCTTATATAGCATTTTATGTTTTACACTATGTATGAATATTGTATAAAAATTGAAATTAAGAAATTATTAATATTGTCTAATTTATTAATAAAACCACTTAACTTTAACCATCAATTGTTTTGCTTCCTGATAATTGGGTAATCAATTTTAGTTAGTTTGAAATCACTGTTAGATTATCAGTCGGATATAACAAAAATAAACAATTTAATGTATTCATATCTGTTAATCAATCAATGTCAGTTGTTTAGTATGAAGTTTCACTTGTGTCAGCCATTCCAATTATAATCAAAAATCCAATTCACAAGTGGAAAGATGTTATATCTTGAGCAAATATTTTAAAACGTAATTAAATGTTATATATATAAATAAAATGTTATTTAAAACTTTACAAAAATATTAAATAAAATGAGCTATCATTTAAAACTATTTATTCTAAATGATGGCTGCATTTGTTTAAAGTGTTTACAATATCTTCAGCGTTTAAAATTTTTTACTGTTTTCACAATTTTTATTTAGATGAGTCTTTTGATGAATTGTTAGTAATGCTCTAACACAACTTGCCCATTGACAATAATACTTCTTCTTATTGGTATGAATAAGAAAATTCTTTTAGCATGGATTCAACTTGACTTAGTGGTAGCTTGGTCATACCCATTAGAATGTTTAGTCACGGGCTCTTTTGCAGAAGCTGTTGGTCAGCGAGAAATATGTGCTGCTTTTCCGGCTTCAAATTATAGTTAAATCTGAGTGGATATTTGGGAAGCTTCCTCGCTTTGTTTTTCTTAATGACACGCAAATGTAGAGCATTAACTATGAATTGTGCTATAGACAAGTAACACTTGCCAAAAAAATCAGACTTGCAAAATTTTTGTCTTCTTAATATATATATATATAATTGCGAAAATTGAAAAGTAGAAGAATATAGATAAAAAAATTTAAGTGTTTAGCAATATATATATATATATATATATATATATATATATATATATATATATATATATATATATATATATATATATATATATATATATATATATATATATATATATATATAGATATAGATATATATATATATATATATATATATATATATATATATATATATATATATATATATATATATATATATATATATATATATATATATATATAAACTAAACTCCATGGCACGACAGCTCATGTGGGCCAAGGCCTACAGTGCCCACAACTGTTTTCATGACCAAGGGCCCTGGGGTGAGAAGCATATGTCCCAGTTAGGTGGTCAGCCTAACATAAGACCCCCAGTGTTTAGTTCCCAAGCATGCTTGGTACTCAGTTAATCGACCCACTGAAGGGAGGAAAGGCTGAGTCAACCTAGCCCAGCTCTCATTATTGAACCTCGGACCTGTGTCATGGGAGCGTGAAACGCTGACTAAGCCTCACCGGGCTTCTCTCTCTCTCTCTTTCTTCTCTCTCTCTCTCTCTCTCTCTCTCTCTCTCTCTGTCTCTCTCTGTCTCTCTCTCTCTCTCTCTCTCTATATCTATCTCTCTCTCTCTCTCATATATATATATATATATATATATATATATGCTGCTTTTATTTCGCTAATGATGTGGATAATGAGGAATAATATGAAAATCTTATTTTAACGCAAGACGTGTATTATGGAATTAAATTATAGAAAACAGAAAAGCACATAAATTTTATTTTATTTTTAAAATAAATGTAACAAAGACAAATATTTTATTCAAAATTTTCAATTTTCAATTTTTTACAAGATTTTTCATTGTTACAAAAGTATCCATATGGTTGTATTTTTCCTTCAACTTCAATAATTTCATTTTTCATTATTTTTTAAAAAAGAATAATTAAGTCTAACTACTACTAAATGTCTGTTTACAGTGATTAAGGCTACTTTCTATATAGATATTAAATAATAATATATAGTAAATAGTCTTTAATTTTTTCCTTGTTCAAGAAAATGTAACTTCAAAGCAGATTATTTGACACCCGAACCTCTTAAACAGCAGGAGACTCTTGATTGGTATTTTAATACAATAACTAAACACTGTGTTGTACTCAGTTTATCGATCCTCGAATGCATGAAAGGCTGAATCAACCTTGCCCAGCAAGGGATCGAATCTCGAACTTGTGCCTTGGGAGCGTAAAACGCTACCACTAAGTCATCAGCTTCAATTTAATACAATCAATTATATTTTTCAGGAACCGCCTTTTAAAACTTTCTTCTGTAATTTTTTTTTATTAATAATGATAATATAATTAAAAAAATATTTGCAATTATATGACGGTTTTTTCTTTTGAAAGAAGGTTTATTACATTATTGATTTGATTTACTTTTGTCATTCCATTGCGCATAGTCTACCCTTTTAAATTTCGCTGTAAAATACTTATACATTAGTTCTGCAAAGAGAATTTTTTTCAAACTAGAATGGTATATCCTCTTATTGGCGATCTTTACTACTTTTTTCTTCGACAAGACATAAAAAAACCGTATATAAGACATAAAAATGACGTAAAACATGAGAGTAAATCAAATCCAGCAACAAAAAATTCCAAAAAAGTAACAAAAATTGAAGCTGCGGCTTCATGCGTTAAGTTGTTCCAACTGAAAATACTATAATCAAAACAAAGAATGGCAGATTTGGCGAGAAATCCCTTGGGAAGGGATATATCACACCTATACCAATTTTTCATATACAGTGACTTGTAATTATTTTATTGTAAGAGAGAAACTGGAAAATCTCCCAAGCATAAAGCTGTATGATGCTCCAATTTATAATGCAACGACAACACCAATATCCCACTGTGAAACAGTAGTTAAGATTGGACACATGACCATCGATTATAAAGAGGGTTGTCGGTTAGATTCGTTTCTAATCATTATGTTAGATCAAAAGGTCTAATTTAACCAAGATTAAGCTTTAAAATGAATTATGAGCCCTCAGAAACGTCTAAAACCGATGTGGGAATTCAACCCAAATACAGTTGCATTGAAGGCTAAAATGCTGATCATTCAGTTATTTGTTAAATTTTATGGCTAGTTGTCAAGACAGTAATCATAATTTATGTATTCTAACATTTTTCATGCTTATTGACAGTTAAACATCTGAAACATAGTTAGAGAATACATATTCATGTAAAATCCAAGTTTTCAGCTGTGACAAAAACTGCATCAGATCATTGTATTCGCATTTCGCATATTATATTGTAAAAAAAAATTTGAAACAGTTTCAAATTATAACAACAATTTATTACAAATATGTAATTCGGCACTTAAGATTATGAATAAAGCAAAAAGTGTCTGAAGGGCATTTCCGCTTTAACTATGTGTGCGAAAAAACATCTAGGAATACTAAGATGCGCTCTAACACTTTTTCCTATTAATAATGAATAAACGAAGAGAAATATATTACTTGACGTATGCATGTGGTTCAAAATCACTTTAAGACTTCGATGGACACTATATACCAACATAAAAGCATATATTAAGTTTTTCATTTGTGTTACAATTGAACTAGCTAATCCCTCGAGTGTATTTCCTTGGGTATTTTTCTGCAATAAAATACTTAACTGAAACTTTAATCATTTACTTAGGAACTGGTAGGATATATGCACCCATTGGCGACCTTTGTGACTTTTTTTCATCCCTAAGCAATTCTAACGAGGCTGACACTTAAAAAAAAAGCCTTATATGACAAAAAATGACGTAAAACACGAGAAGAAACCAAACCTGGCAACAAAAAACCCAAAAAAACAACAAAAACTAAAATCGGCAACACCAAGGTGAAAACTAGAAACACTATAATCGAAACAAAGGACGACAGATTTGGCGAGAAATCTCTTGGCGGATAGATCGCACTCGAACCTTCATTTACATAATAATGTACATGATTTTTTATATTTTTTTATTTGAACTGCAAATTGAATGATTAAGTTTTTGACCATCTGCTTAACAGTTCGTGGATGGAAACAATTTCCAGAAAGCAGATTTATAGTCGTTCGAAATCCATTTTAACCCGGGAGTCTCATTTGAATAACTCTTCGTTGAAAAAAAGGGACCATGTAAAGTCAATGAAATCATAATAAACCTCACTGAATTCTTACAAGTACCATATATTTGTTATGCATGCTTATTTTGAATTTTATGTGCTAAGCAAATTTAAATTACACTCGTATTTTTTTAAAAACCTATTATTTAAATTCAGTACAAGATCAAACAATATTTTCATTTTTGTATTTATTATTTATAAACATCATTGTATTCATATTTATAATAGTTAATACATATACATACATATATATACACACATATATATGTATATACATATATATAGCAATGTATCTATATTTATAATATATTTATATTATAATATTTTATATATAATATCTATATTATAATATTTTATAAGCTTAAAAATGTATTAGCAGATAAAATTTTATTATATAATTATAGTGGTCAATAAATAACATTTTATTCGAAAATACAATATCCGAAAATAATTCATTTTATCCTCGAAAAAATGTTTTGCGAAATAATGGTGCTAAAAAAGCAAAGAAAAATCTTTTTACAGAAAATTAAAATAATCTTTGATTTTTATTTATGTTACAACTATCATAAATGAAAAGACTCGAAAAAAATTTCGATTTAAAATGATATGTTTCTAGATAATTAATGAATAATAATTTCAATGAAACTGGTTTTGGAAAAATTTAAATGTTGATAACTTCCTTATATTTCTAAGCAATTAACGTGAAAATATTTTGAATCTGTTTCGTTAATATTTTTTTAAAGATAAATTTAGTGGATCTATGGATGAATGTAAAATTTAATGATCTTCTACAATGGTGCCTGTTTGTTGTTTTAGTTGAAATATTCCTTTTATGAGAATTAAATCGAAACGTCCAAATGTATTTTAACAAATATAATAAAATAAATGAAAAATCTAAACAAAGTTGTCATGAAGTTGTCTTTTATTGAAATCGAACTTTACAATATTTGAATGAAAACTGTTTCCATTAAAGATCATTAGGACATTTCTTTTCCATTTGACTTGTTGATAGCTGAAAAGTGAACGTTATGATGTCTTCAATTTGATATGCGTTAGTTCTACTCTTTCGTGGGGTGTCAATATTTGAAGGAGATGTAGCATGTAGAGTTTAAGTATCAGGCACAAATATTGATATGATTTTTGGATATCTCCTTATGCAATCAATTTTCTTAGAAAAATATAATACTAATTGGTATTTCCTCCAAAATTCAACAAGATGTTATGCAAAGCAATTAAAACGTATATAAATTTTTTGTAAAAATTCAAAAATTCATAGAAATTTTTGAACAAAAATTATGAAACGATTCAGTTTCTCTAAGATTTTATTGGAATAAGTCATTTTAATGAAGCAAAATATGGCAATATTTAATTTCGTGTCCATTTACTTTGAGGACTGTATCATATCGCTTAGGTCAAAAATTAACAAGACTATCTAAAACGAACCTAGATATTTTACTCATTTTGATTAAAGATCTTGAAGAAATAATGTTTTGTAGAATGTGCTTCAGTGTTTCGATTTTTCTTTTGATGTATTTCTAAAGATTTTATTAAGTTAATGTCAGATGAGTAATTCGGCAAGTCCAAAACTTTAATTCAGTAAATATAAACCAATTTTCGAACGTATTCTAGAAGTTTTTTGAGAATTATTATCTTGAAAATATTCAACCAAGAGATGAAATTTTCAAACATATGGAGCATGGGATCTCTTAAAATGTCTTATAAATTTTTAGTCCATGATAACACTGCTATTTACGAGGAGAAGATGCTATCATGATTAAATATTCTCCAGGCCATTTCTTATCTATTTTCTTGTTCACAGTTACATATCAATGTCAATGATTATTTTGGTCTCTTTGTACTGTCAGACATAATATTGGCCATCACTTCCAAGCAAATTGAGTTTGGATTCTTCACTCGAAATAATCTTCCTCCAATCCTCGGAAAACCATGTTTCATGCCTTTTGGGCCGTGGTAGTCTAATGCATCGGCTGTCCATCCGGAAGTGCTGGGTTTAATTCCCAATGCACTTAAAGACTCAATGAGTACATGCCATATACATGTCCTTTAAATCTATGGAATTGAAAGTCCTGTGGTCAGTCGTTGAGCAATTACCATGGGTGTAATGACCAGGAGAAAATTTCCCTCCCCCTCCAGATCAAGATCAAAAATTGAGGGAATGACTACTCTGATGGTGCCATCTATTGGAGGAGTCTTAGAGCAATGTCGTATTTTCCCCTTCGTGGTGTTCTGATTAAACAAAAAACGCACCCTTCTGGTGTAATTTCGCATAACCATCTCTAACTAGCTTGGCTTGTCCAAGAATCATAAGTAAAAACAGTATGCTTCTTAATGAATATCAATAAGATCACCCATTTATCTGCCCTAATGTAAGATTATTTTGCAAGGCTCTATGCACACAGTCTAATCAATGTCTTTTAGGATCCTTACTCACTACAATTCCATGCGCGATTGCCAATGACCTTGCATATTTGAAAAGCGTTCTTATTTGAATCAATAACAAATTTTCTTCTGATGAACATATCTCGACTTACAGAAATCTTTCATCTAGCTCTTGATCTTAGAGGATCCATATACATTTATCAAAATTTTGCATCTTTATTTTGTGGACAATTTTCGATTTTGGAATTTTGAATATGCTGATTGTAAACGAAAGCGAAACTTTTCCACTTCTTTTACAGTTAAAAGATCAGTAACTAAAGAAGTATTTTTCTTTTTTTGGTATTGAATCTGATAAAAAAAATCTTACTATAATACACTATCATAATTTATTTTAGGTTAAGTATTAAAAATTAAATTTATTCCCAGTTTTCAACTTTTCAAAAAAATCTAGATTGTTATTTTTTTAATTAACAATTTAATTTTCTTTTCTTCACTAAACGGGAGTACTGCTTATTATCTATGTCTTCCTGAGATTAAAATTAATGAGATAATTATAAAAAGCCTTGCAACTTCTTGAAGATATTTGGCTATGAGTCATGAGGTATCAAAGCCTTGCAAATTATGAAATATACTGCCATATGATGAAAGACTAATTTCATATGTTCAGGAAAAAAGATTTAATCGAATGATTAAGGAACAGACTCAACCAAACCACTTTACCCGATTACGAATTCTTTTATTTTCCTCTTAATAATACCACGCATGCCCACTAAACAACTTAGCAATGTCTTTAAAAACTAGTCAGTTTACTAAGCCAAGTGGCTAGATGGAGCAATTCTGGGTTTAAGTCAACAATGGATTGCAACAAACGTGCGTAATCATCTTAAACTTAATTTTTGTTCGTTTTTAGATAAATAGTAATAAGTGGAATACATGGCTTTGCTGTAGGATTAATTTTTTTATATGATTTACCTTCACAAAAACTTCTTTTAATTCAGATATCTTAGATTCAGTTATTTTAGTTAAATTAGAAGAGGAAACAAATAATTGCATTGAGAATACTTAGTGTTCAGCTTAGATGTATTACTAGATTAATAACTAATATTTTACTTTAAATTCTAATAAAAAAGGCTAAAACAAAACGATGTTTACTTATTTAAAGATTTTAGTAAGAGATTTTCTTACTGACATAATGCTTTTAAAATTACTATATTTGTATACAAATGTATATAAAATTCTACACATTTGTTTGACATATATCAAGTTAACATTATATAGGATGCAAAATAATCACCGAAGGGTTTATCACACACATGTTAATGTATTATTTATGTGGAAAGATTTGTGTCAAAAATAAAGGTTTTTCAAGTTTTTGATAGAAAAGCTTAAAAATCTAAATTTTTTATTCGTAAATAAGTTCTGGCATGGCTCTGTTAGCCCCAGATTCCAATTCCAAATTTTTCAATGTTTTTGTTTTGTCATTCTATTTTTCTAGTAATAATAAAATATATTCTTTTAATTAAATCATCGGCAGAAATAAGCAGTCAGAAAGTAATACAATACAATGTTGTAAACTTTCTATATAATGTTGTAAACACCTGAAAAAATTTATCACTTTGCAAAGCAATAAATATTTTCCTTTGTTGAAATGAGCAAAAATAAACTTTTAATCATAAATGTTAAGTTTCAGCCATTTCTGATAGTTTTAATATTAAAATATTTAAATTGCTAAATAAAATTAATTTATTTATTTATCCTTTATAATGACTAAAATATTCCTTTCGCGATTACCAATCATTTTTTAGCAAATCTTTATTTTAAAATGATATTTTTGTATTACATTTGTCTTTTTAAACATACACAAATAGGATTACTGAAAAAAGAATAGTTTTAAAAAAATGAAAAATGAACTATTTCATAATTTCTAAATAATAAATTGACAAAATTTTATTTAATTAACTATGAAAACGGTATTAAAAACATTCTACTTTAATGTAAGAACTATTTTTAAATTATAATATTCATTATTTAACATTGATTAATGAATATCCTTAACAATTAAAATATGTTGCAAACCATTTTTATTGTATATAAAAATCTAATTTCTAGTTTGGTTAGGATTTGCTATAAGAAATTGATAAATAGTTTATTAACAATTTGATAAATAAATATTTATCGATTTTATTTATATATTTATAATTATCTAAAATATAATTTGATTAATATTTTTTTAAGATTGAAAAAAATTAGTTTTATTTTTATAGAAGCATTTATTAAATTTCATTCATATTCGATCATTTACGCGTCGCAGTTAAACGTAGAATTTATTTTAATAGAATAAATTTAACATTGTAAAAAAAAAAGGATTCCATGTCATAGAAAACTACTTAAACGATAAAAAAAATTATTTTAATAAAAATACAGCAATGAATTAAAAAGGGAGAAATACGACCTTGGTGAAATTTATTTCCTGACTACAATACTATTTGTTTCAATTATCATAATTAAAAAAAGTTATATTTATTACTATACATCAAGAAGTACAAAAGAATTGTAAGATAGTTTACTCATTAGAAATTACTTTCCAGCGTTCATAAATTTGTGTAACAATCAAGTTGTCAACATTGTTATTGGATTACCAACCTAATTTCCTCCTCTGCAATTTTCGTGAAACCTGTCTGAAAAGTTGACCTTCTTTCATTCACTTTCACTTTTTTTCGAGCCATCGGAAAGTGGGGAGGGGAGAAATTGTTGCAAAAGCCACAAGAAAATGAATTTTACTGAGGTCTATTACGAAAACAGCACTCGCAATCACCTTATCATCAAACTGTTTGAATCACCGATTTCGAAAAGAAATATTTGATATAATATGTGGCATGCCTTTCTATAAATTGAATTTAACCTATGGGATGCATTAATTTTAACATATTTTATCATAGTCCTCATTATAAATTTGCTTAGTACACATAATCAATTAGTGAAAAAGATGATTCTAAGAAATAACAGTTTTCAAATGTATATCATCTTTTTTCTGGTTTCTGACGTCTCTGCATTCTATCACACCTTAAATTATGAATGTTCTATTCGAATATTTAATATTAGTTATCAATGAAAATAAGTAATTTCGTTAAGATCAATGTTTGGGCAATATTGTTCTACAGAAGTACTTTTTTCATTTTAATTGTTTATTTATTGCAATAAAATAAGTATACATGCATAATTATGCTTTTTAATAATACAACCAGTCTCAAATGCTGTGCTGAAATAACCACACTTTCAATTCAGATCTAACAAATGATATATAAATTGCATAATAAACAAGAATGATATATAAATTTGCCCACCAAAAATTATTTTCAGATCTTTTTTTATTTGAATTGGGTCTTACTTTATTGTTCTTTTGGAATTGTAAAATAAATGATAATAAAACATAACTGGAAACCTTTATAAATATTTAAAATTGTATGCGTGTTTTCATTAGGAGATAAAAGAAACTTTTTATGACAATCCAACAGGTTGATAACGGACACGGGAATTCAGTAATTAATGATTTCTTTGCACCAAACAAATCTTAAGTCTGTGAGGGCTATCTTAAGTATCCTTCATATTATTTAAATAAAGATTTAATATGAAATAGCTCATGCTATAGTATCATTGCAACTATTGACGAACCAATGAAACGATTGAGCAGCTTCAATTTTAAATAAAACGCTAACTACAATGTTTTTAGTAAATTAAAACTATCAGCATTGCTTTCACCCAATCTTAGATTGCACTTTTATTTTCCAACGTTAATCATTTCTTAAAGATAACTATAATCTATAAACTTTGAAAAATAAGCCCATCATCAATACATTAGGTATAAAAAGAAATTTTTCATATATATGTGAGTAAAAAGTTAAACCTTTGTCTCTTAAAGATTATTACAACTAAAATTAAGAAAATGTAGCAATCACTCAATCTGATATGGGTGGGGAAGATAAATCTCAATGAATTAGGCTAATTCCCTTCTCTAATTCGATACGTGGGAATCCACCCTGAGAGCCAGGAAATTGGTAGAGTTCAGACTGTATGCAATTGGAAATAGTTGTTCTACATTTCTTCTTTTTTTTTCCCCACCGACGAGACGAATTTTGCAAGATGACACTGAACTGTCAGCAATCTCCACCTTCGGCCGTGACATCATAAATGATCATTTACTCTCCTTAAGGCCATTCACGATTCTGTAAAACAGGAAAGTCGTTAGCGGTGAATGATACCACCATTAGTATTAATGTGTTTCAAAATCTATTTGCCAGTTAAGATAGAATACGAAATAATGATTTTTATTGATATTTAAGGTAATTAGATTAGAGTGATTGATTTTTCTCTTAATGGCAGTCACCATGTTTCACTTTAATGATTTTCTTCCGAAATATTAATGTTATTTTCATTCAGTATTTATTATACATGAGGGAACAATGTATACCATCTTTTATTGATATTCCATAAAAAATAATTTAGTGCTTAAAGTATTTTCGAAGTGCTTTTCAATATCACAAATAATGTTTATATATTCAAGAATGTGGGAAAATATGATTTTTATACAATATAAAAAATCTATACACAAATATGTGTATATTATATATGTTATTTATTCTATGTTTAAGAAATTATAGGAAATAAAAGCTTATACCTATAAAAGTTTAATATTATTAATTTATAAGTTATTAATTAAAAGTAGGTCTAGTAGCATAATTAAGAACGTCATTCCAACAAGTGTTTCTGGCGCAGCTTGTCCTAACTTGGACCTTAGGCCATTAAAACCAACCAACCCAACCAACAAGTGTTAACAAAATCTTCTTAATTATGGAACAGACTCTCGTTTCCACGAGTCTCAAATTTAAGAACAATCATGATTTTACGAACTAGTTGTTTGTCCCTTACGTGATCCCTTTTTGCGAATTCATTTTCCTGCATCTTTTGTTTGCCTTTTTTACTTATTATTTATTTGTATTTTTTTGTTTTATGATGAGAAACTCAGATGGATGTTCTTATTGAAATTCTTTAAATCATGGATTACAAATTCCATTGCTGATGTTAGAATCTTTTTTAGCAATACGTGTAGAATTTATGTCTTCTACTCAAACTCGCTTCTCACTGCTCTTACATCAAAGTAAAATTAATAACTTCCAGAGCAAACCTCCTGAGAAATTTTCACCAGGATTGATCCTCTTTTGGAATCGCCTTAAGAAATGAACATTAAAGGCGCAATACACTTGTTAATCTATGCTTGGAATGATGTAGCAGAAAAAATTATATCTACGCCATTTTAACAAAGTTCTATTAAGCAACCACCGTAACTGAAGAAAGCCAAGAACTTGCATCGTCTTGAGTGAAAATAAGTTCTCATCTGTAAAGAATAATTTTCATCTATAAAGAAAATGAGTTCTCATCTATAAAGAAAATGAATTCTTATCGATAAAGAAAATGAGCTCTCATCTATAAAGAAAATGAATTCTTATCGATAAAGAAAATGAGCTCTCATCTATAAAGAAAATGAATTCTTATCGATAAAGAAAATGAGTTCTCAACTATAAAGAAAACGAGTTATCATATACTATAAAGAAAATGAGTGTTCATCTATAAAGAAAATGAGTTCATCATCTAGAAAAAACTCATTAATGCCCGAATTTTCATTTCAGGGTTTTTGAACATGGACTCAGAGTTAATTTACATGAAAGAAATATATCAGATAATAACAAAGTCTAGAACACTATAAATGAGAATGAAAAAGAACTTTCAGAAATCAAACGGGGAAAAACTGACGTAGTACTGCTACCGTTTTGAAAATAAGTAGGTGAATAGCTTAACAACACTAAAGTACTCTTTTGAAGAAAACAGTAAAAAAATACTTCCTTTCATCTAGAAAAATGTAAAAATGTGTTTTTACAAGTGTAGTTTGATTACATGTCCTGATTTTTCATGAATAAAATTAAGGTAAGATTGGTTTTTAAGAATATGTTTAATTTTTCACGTGTTTCTTAAGCAGCTCATAATTACTTTTTTCTAATAGTACTTTAAAATAGGGGAGCTTAGTAAAAATTAGTTTTAAGATTTAACTCTTATTTTTCTATTTTGCGAACTTATGATTTTAAGAGCTATTCTGTAAATCCCTACAAATTCGTAAAAATGCGCGTCAGTTGTATGTTTAAATATGTATTGCATCCAACATTGCTAATAATCCATCCGTTGAAAGATATTATGAAGCACACATTTAATCATAAGTATCATGCTGGTTTCCATGAGGAATATGTATAGCTTGTCGACAGCTTGCACTGAAACACCCACACTTACATATATACAAGCAAAAAGTAGGAAGGATACATCTTTGAGTTTTTAACGGTAATTAATACTTCAAATGAACTTGGAATTAGATCCTTATAATTCTAAGAGCGTGGATATACCCTTAGGTTGTTAAATTCCTATAGGATAAAGCCAAGCAATCGGATTTATTTGCAAAGCATTTGAACATCTACAGCATTTTATTTTTCGAGTGAACTTTTCATAAATCTTAAGCCTTATCTCTATTTTTAAAAATATCTCATAAAATTCTTAAGTACTCCCTCCGACAGATAAACATGTGGTAAGCACCAGCAAAACATCCATATCCCATTTTATAACAATGGTTAAGATTGGACTTCAACACTCAACTCTACAGAGGACTTTTTTCACTAGAGTTTAGACATTCGATTTTCCAATCCAATTGTGAAAATAAAATAATCAAACACTTTCAATATATTCATTTGTTTCAAGAATTAGAAATTTAGTACCATCAAAAAAATTTGCAGCTCCCTTGATTACATATGCTTACTATAGAAACACAAACTAACTAAATAACATACAAATTTTCTGAGACATGCTGAAGCATGTATATTCGGAGAAAATGCAGAGACAAAATGAACTATTTAAATGTAGCATCACGAGTTTCATTACGGGGATATCTATGAAAGATTTTCAGATTCGGAAGGCAGCCCTTTAAAATAAAATTAATGTGTTTCTTCAGCATGGCTTTCTCTCGAACATAAACAACAGTCCTTGTATGGAAAATAAGCAAGAATCAATGAATAGAAAAAATGATCTGCTTTTTGTTATGTCATTCATCACTGTGACTTGGAATTCAAATACTGATTTTGAAAAGAAATTTCTGCTTTATCTATTTTACTCTCTAATCCAGTGATTTTCAACCACTGTACTGCAGCACTTTTACGTGCCTCCAAATTTTTAAAGTGTGTTGCCAAATTTTAAAATGTATATAGTTAAAATTATAATGCTTTTTTATTACGAGTAAAGTTTGTTTACATTAAAGAAAAGTACAGTGTAAAATAAAACCTGCTTTTACAATTAAGTACCACATTTTTTTCAGTTAAAAACTTTTTTTAAAGTTAAAAACTGTGACTGTAACGGTCATTTTTCACAAATTAAAACATATTCCACATGAAAAAATTTCAAGTGTTCCTAGTTTCTACAGTAACGATTTCTATACCTAATTTTTGTAAATGCGGATTTTCAGTATTAACCAAGATAAAAACGAAAAAAAATCAATACTATTAAATGTAGAAGACAATATGAGAATATCACTGTAATTTTACGACCAAATATAAATGAAATTACCAAAAAATAATAAGTTCAAATTTCTTATTAAAGTAATATTTTATTACCTTATAATTAATCCTTTAACAATAGTACTGTTTTTCTAGCACATATTTATTATTTTCATTCATAATTATAATCATAAATTATTCTACAAAATATATTATATTTAAGTAAACATCTTTTAAGCTTATCATTTTCTTTGTATGCTGCCAAATTTTGAAATCGTCAAAAGTGTGCAGCGACAAAAAAATGGTTGAGAATCACTGCTCTAAGCATTTCTTCAAAGACTATTTCGTACTTTGGAGGTTCACGTATATATATATATACATTTATTTAACTTAAATGAAAAAAATGAAAACCCAAAATTTTTCATTTAACTTTTTCATGTGTTTATTTTTTGATTTGCAAATATGTTCATGGTTCAAAATAAGAACTAACAAAACTTTTTTTAATTTATATTTAAATGAGATTTTTTAGCCTTAATTTCTCTCTCTGTGTGTATATACATATAAACACGTAAAAATTTAATATTAGCTTACAATATTTTATAGTTTTTAACAGTACTCTCAACCTTTAGATTCGAAATTCCTTTGTTTCCATTTCTTCTGTAAGCTGTAATTATTGAGCAAACATTTCTCAATCTTTATTTTAGCAATGATTATTTAATGAAAAATATAAATATTTTTTCTTAAAATACTTATAAATTAAAATAATATTCTTTTAATAGATATTATTGGTACAATATTCATAATTAATGCGTAAACAAACTAAAAGTAAATTTTATGTTTCTATTTTAACATCACACCATTGAATAAATAATTGCTTTTGAAATAAATATTTTCATAATACTTTTAATGTCCAATAAAATTTTAAATCATAACTTTTCTTACCTAGAATATTGTTTCATATATATAAGCCTTGACTAACATCAATATGACCTGATTTTATTAGTTTTGTATTCGTTTTTCCTAATATTCTAGTTTATAATGGTGTTAAACTGATATAAATTTTAACATCATTAATTTATAAAATTCAAGAGTTCATCAATAAAAATTATTTAATTTAATGAATTCCCTAAAACCCTGTTTTATCATAATCTACGCTGTTTTGATTTCAAAAACTTTTAAATAATTTTACGGTTCTGGTAAGCAAAAAATAAACAAATAAACTGCTTAACTACTATAAATAATGAATAATTATTTAAACTATAATGTTAAATAACAGTAACATTTAATGCTTTACTCTAAAGTGTAAGTAGCAAATATATCCATCTTACGCAAGACTCAACGTTACTAAATTGCACAAATTAACTGTTATTTATTAATAATTAATTATCATTCAGCAACAAACGAACTATAACTTCTTTACAGTTTTTACACAAATTCACTATCATAAAGACAAATAATTAATATCAATATATATAATAAATTCATAATAAAATACTTGCGAAATTTCACTTTTCCCTGTAAAGTATAAGATATAAATAGTATATTCAAGCTATAAAAATATTAAATTGGACAGATAATACACACAAATTAAATGAATTACAGTAATCCAATCTAATCATTATTTGAATTTATTAAAGGTAAACACTTTAAGTTCCATTAAAGATTATATGTTATATATATTGATAAGCAATAACTAATGCAACATAAAAATTATGCGCTTTCAATATAGAAGATAATGGCAAAAAATAAATTAATTAATCATTTAAAATTGCCCTTGAAGAAGGGTAGAAATTGACATTAGTGCCCTTGTGGAAGTAATTGATTGAGATCTAATCGTCAATCTTAATTGCGAGAAGAAACAACTAACTTTGCAGTTCATTACCATTATCAGAAAAAGAATTCGATATCATTTTATGTGTCATTCCATACTGCTGGCGGATGTAACTTGAAACTTTAACTTTTTTTTCCAAATTATTAATTACATTCAAGTGCTACAAGTTGGGTAGTTAATGGCGTATTGCTAAGATGTGGTTGAAAAACCTGTGAATTAATTATTTTGTTTGCTGTATACAGTTATAACAAAAACTAGAAATAGAGCAACGTGACTCTTGTCGTCAAGGTTATCATAAAAAAAAACATTCATCAAAACTTCGCGAAGTTAACTTTTTCAACATGAAGGGCGTATGATTAATGAGATATGTTTCCCAAAAATAGAGTAAATGTTAATCAGAAAATTAATTGCAATTATTAAAATAAGGAAGTTAGGTAAGTAAGAAAAAATGTTACTAAAATAAAAAATTTGTGCTACCATTTCAATATCATTATTATTAACCCAAACAAATTGCATTCATTTTTTTATCTTTATTCCGACTAATAATTAAATTGGAAGCTTTCTCATCGAAAATTATATTTAGAAGAAATGTGTTTAATTTGCATCCCAATGTGATGGCAAATTAAATAATCTCTGACGCATTGTCACGAAGTAGTTAACAATTTTAGAAAATTTTTCTTTGCATTTTGTCTATTTGAAATATTAAGTGTATTATTAAGTAAACAGTGTACAACAGAGTATTGTACCGACTTTCAGGGTTTGTTTTGATTGAGAGTTGAAGAAATAAACTCTAAAATTCAGAAGACTTTTATTCGTAGCAAATAGAACTAAATACAGAAAATTCCTGCAGTAGAAATTACAATTTCACAGATCTAATACAGCTATAGCTACAGGAAACAGCTTCCAATTACATAAAGCTCTAATATCTCAGACAAACAGCAGCTTCTATGCTCTGAACTAGCATGCAAAACTGATCGTCTTCACTAACTTCTCACTGCCGCTAGTAAAACTAAGAAATTGACTCAGTCCGTGGAAAGGTGTTATTTATAGCCCACTTGGCGTGAAAATCTAGATCTTTCTCCAAGATTCTGGAAGCTTCCAGGCCATCTCGCTCAATAATGGCCCTAGAGCCTTGGTGGTGGAAGTTTCCAGAATTATCTATTTTTCGCCAAGTCTCACCATGTCGCCAATCATTTGGCCAAGTAGTCGCCAAGAATCTCGCCAAGTAAGCCATAAATACCAATGTTACAAAGTTTGTAAAAAATATTTATAAACTTTGTAATAGTATGTTAAAAAAAAACATCACTTGCTATACTAAATAGTTACCTTCTGTTACCGAGACAAACACCAAAAAAATTTTGAATCAATATATTACCAAGCAATTTATTCATCCTAAATTTATTTATATGTTACGAATTACTCATGTACGAATATAGAGATACGTACGAATACTGCTTTATTTATGAGATACGAATTTGTATGTCGATGATAAGTTGACGACATTTCGTTGAAAGGTTGTGAATCACTTTCTTTCGTATATTTTATGAGCAGCATAAAAATAAGCTGATGCATAGATCAACAATCATCATTTGTCGCCACAATTATTATGAAAACATTTTCGCACCATAGAAATGTCAATCTGTTTTATCCGATTTGAAAGTTTGAAAGACGTGACAAATAAAAAGTATTGAGTAAAATAGTCACAATGTAAATATTAAATTAGCTTAAACCAAAAGTAAATGAATAATATATAAAAAAACATTATACGAAGCTAATGTGAAAAAATAAAAATAGAATCTAAAAATAATAATAATTTCAATAATAAAAGTATAATCACAAAAGAAAAAATGTAAAACGATTTGCTCAACATTGAATCATTTTATTGTAATATTTTTCTTTAAAATGTAAGTCAAGAAATTTCATATTTAACGTAACCCTTTGAATCTTAGTATCAATGTCTTTGTAAGTATTGATATAATTAGAATTAGGTAAAGTACAGTCAAACACAATCCAAAATCATTTATTAAAATAATAATACATAAAATTATAATAAGTACCTGAATTAGAATAATAAACAATTATATAATTAGTTTTAATGAGGAAATGAACTTGCAATGAATTACAGGCAAATGAACTTGCGAAAAATTATTCTTAAGTTCAATTATTTTGATGCATAAAATTTTCTTAATACAAGAAAGATATTCTATTTTTTTAATCAACCAATGAAAATCGAGGGGGTATTAATAATACGTACTAATTATTCTTCTTTGTTAAAATTGCAATAATACTTGAATTAATTCTTTGATTCCAAAAGCGCTCAGCGACTTAATTCAAATTATAAGATAAAAAATATTTTAAAGAAATTAAATATTTTTATAATGTTTTTGTGGAATTGATAATTCACAAATATGATTTTTTAAAATTCCTAATCACACATGTATTCTCACAACTCAATAATCTTTATGATCAAATAATGTATGGCCTATAAATCTCATAATTTGTTTTATAAATACAGATTAAAAAACCATAACAAACGACAAAAACAAGAAAAAACAAATTTCCGGTTCAAATTCTCTTGAAACTAGTGTTTTTAATTTAAGTACTGCCATCTATCTGCAATCAAAATCATTATTAAAGCACTTTTAAATTTATTTACGACATTTATGAAATTCCTAAATTAAAGTATAAGAAAAAATATAACATTTTTGCTTAGTAAATAAGAATCTTAATTAAAATTTCTTTTAAATCCTTTACAATAAATATTAAAATTATTCAAAAATAAAATCCTAAAATAACACATTTTGCTTATTTTCCACAATTTTTTCCCGCATTAAATATTCAATAATTTTTTTCACAATATATTAAATTATGAATTTGAAACCAAATGTAAACTTAGTTTTTAAGTGCTTTATACTTTTCAATTTTGCTAAATAAATAACCATCGAAATAATAACTATAAAGTAATATAAATGAATTACATTCTAGTGATAAAAATAGCTGCAAAAGTATAATTACAAGTAATATAAAAGAACTAGAACTACATGCAAAGGAATAGTCTAATAAAGCAATAAAATTCTCAAACAAGTAAAGTTAAACAAATATGTAACGAATCGCTGAATGAGATTGCTTACAATTATTCGACAACAAATATAGATTCTAAACCAGATATAATTGTAAAGGAACTAATTACAATTCTAGAACAGAGAATGAAAGTTAAAAATTACCAGTTTATTTACATTTTTGTTTTATCAAATAGCTGTTTTTTTTTTACCTTGTACGATTCAGATGTTGTGCACAATATTTTTTAAACATCCATATTCTTTTATGTCTCCATCTCTATTTCTCGCTAATTATTACCTAATAATAGTCAATTTGTGTATAAATACAGCATACAATAATAACTGATTAAATTTAAATAGAAGATTTCAATCATATACAGAAATTATCAAGATGGACGTCCGACAATCATCTGATGTTTGACATTCACCGCAAAAAAATAGAATAAATATCTGTCAATCAAATAATCG
This sequence comes from Latrodectus hesperus, assembly GCA_037975125.1. Classification (NCBI taxonomy): domain Eukaryota; kingdom Metazoa; phylum Arthropoda; class Arachnida; order Araneae; family Theridiidae; genus Latrodectus; species Latrodectus hesperus. Next base: position 31,964,608 of record CM075853.1, read on the forward strand.
AACAAATGTTATATATCCAAACTAATAAATGAAACAAATCCAACGTCTGCACTGATTGATTGGTGTTCTATTTTTTCATTCTTATCATAAATAATGATTTCATCTTTATTTATGATAAGAATGAAAAAATAGAACACCAATCCGAAATAATGATGAAAGAAATGTCTATGAATAAATCAACAGGCAGAACAAATGTCTATCATACGTATTATAATAGATGAAGGAACATATTTCTGTCATTCAAAGCAAAAGATATATCAAATATCTATTTTTTAAATAAATATTTATCAGTGTTATTAAATTATTTACTTAAAAATGTTTGTTTTCAAAATTAAAGAAATTCTTAGACTTTAGATCATCATGAAAATTTTTTAAATAATTCGGAGCCCGATTCTGAATTTAAAGATCATGAAGAAAAAAATATTCATCTCGATGAAAATTATCTTCATGCAATTGTTTTTGTATATTTTTTCATGATTGTTTTTGTTTCCTATATTTTTGTTTTTATATTTAATTCATATGTAATTCAACACCTGGACTTGAAAGGGATTAGTTCTTGTGAAATTCACAAATCATCAATACTCTGCATTTTGTTTAAGTTTTTGCTCTATGGGTGAATACGCTGCTTTTGCAAAAATAAATTCCGATTAATTCCCATCCAATATGAAACAAAATAACAGGAAAATTAACAAAACAATATATTTGTTAATTTTAGCCAACAGAAAACATTTAAAATTTTCTTTAAATATTCTTCAGTTTCTTAAGAACATTTAATGTTTTAGTTCATAAAATTATATGAAATCGAATTGTAAAATACAATAAGTGATTAAAAATTTAATCGACGTCTTAAGCTATAATTCTAAAGCTTATACACTTAAAACTTTCGTATAGCTTATTCTATAGCTTCTGAATGTAGTGAAAGTTTGGAAATGAAGATATCAAGGTTTTGTCCTCGTTATACTTAATTATGTTTAAATATTTAATAGCGTAGATATATATATATATATATATATATATATATATATATATATATATATATATATATATATATATATATATATATATATATATATATATATATGTATGTATGTATGTATGTATGTATGTATGTATGTATATAGATAGATAGATAAAGATATAGATATATTAAAAACATCTATGAGTTTTCTTTTATTTTTAGGTAATGAAGAACTGTTAAGTAAAACAGAAAAACAACGATACGATGGATGGTATAATAATGCTGCCCATGCAGATTGGGGATCGATCGGTAAGTTTCACTCCCATTCGTTCGTTCATCTGTATTTTCAATGATTAAGAAATAATGTATACAGAAGCAAGGTACTGACTTAAGCAAATAACAACCAATGTAGCTGCTTAACACAATCCATTAAAAAATGTAAATTTTATTTCCCGAAATATAAACTTTTATTCAATATTCTGATGACTCAGAATATTTTCTTTAAGAAAAATATAGCAAATAGGGTTAATAATTTTACTAAGCAGTATTATTTTAATTAATATCTATATATATATATATATATATATATATATATATATATATATATATATATATATATATATATATATATATATATATATATATATATATATATATATATATATATATATATATATATACAGGGTGTTCCAAAATGACCGCATAAACTCGGCACAGCTAGATTCCTCGTTAGGAATACATAAAAACTGCCCGAAGAAGAGTTCCTGTACGATCAATAGTTTAAGAGAAAAATACGAAAAACAAAGTATAAGGTCACTGCCGGCGCAAGAAAAAAACACTTTATTGGACATATCAACAATAGTATTTGCATATCTTTCCAGACGATAATGCTTAAAACGTTCGCCGCGAATATCGCGTCATGCATGCGCGCGCGCCATGGAATGGCGTTAAGCTGTCGTTAAACTGGTATTTAAAAGGCTGCATCTTGCAGCTACCGGTAGTCTTCGTATGGTGGCCAGGTATTCCGTTCGTGACTACTACGAAATGTACTTGATGTAATGGAAATGCCTTTGGTTCCAGCATGATGGGATTCCGGCGCATTCCTGTGCTCCTGCACGTGGTTGGCTATGTATGGAATACAACTGCCGCTGGATCGGACGTGGGGGTCCGGTTCTGTCCTTCAGATCTTACACCGTTGGATTTTTTCCCATGAGGCCATCTCAAGTAACTGGTGTATCAAGACGTAGTGCCAACACCAATGGACGTAGTTGCTTGTCAGCACACTGCTTATAATTCGGTGGACCCCACGATGCTGCAACGTGTGATGACAGCCATTCCACGGCGTGCTCAAGCCTGCCTCAACATTCAAGGTGCGCACTTTGAACATCTGCTTTAAATTGTGCATATACTGCTGTTGATATGTTCAATAAAGTGTTTTTACTTTCACCGGAAGTGACGTCATACTTGTTTTTTTGTATTTTTCTCGTAAACTATGGATCATACAGGAATGCTTCTTGGGGTAGGTTTTATGTACTCCCAACGAAGGATCTAGCTGTGCAGAGTTTATGCGGTCATTTTTGGACACCCTGTATAAAGAGAAGATAAAATGTGTCTGAACAACACTGGCAGAAAATTGAGATTGATAAGAAATTTCTTGCAGCAGTTGGTAAGGGTATGAAAACACCTACATTTTATTTTCAGTTTCATGGGTCATTTTTAAACTTTCGTATGCAGCACTTTCAACCAAACCTATAGTTTCAAATATTTCCTTGAAAGAAGTAAATCTCTTTCTTCAACTATTTTTTGCGTGAAAAGAATTTCTTCTAATTATTAATGTCTTGTAACATTTTGGAACTAAGTGAGTTTAAACTTCTCCACTGATATATCATATTTTAGCTCTACATTGTGGAAATTTTATTTCTTATTAGCATAACAGACAACCTAACAGCAAACACCAATATTAGGTCATTTGAATACTTTCTATACCTTTTCTACAGTGATAACTTCTGAATAGAGAAAATCGTATTGTTTTTTCGCTGTCGCATGATATAAATCTTGGAAGATTCCGAAGTTCGGTGTATGTCAAAGAACATTGCGGACGTTTAAGAGCCATCTCCTCCAAACTTACCAAACAAAAGCAAATGATAAGATAAGCTTTTTAGATTCACAGTTGTGATTCTAACCACTAATTGGAAAAGAAAGATCCCAATTGCTCTTCCGATTTCTTAATGAACATATGTCACGGTGGGTGACTGGAAGTTTTTCGAGTTTCTTCTCTTGTGACACGTGAATACGATAGACTATCTATAACAATTATCTTCAGGGAAGCAAAAACATGGATCATATTTCCATAAAATTTGGATTTTAGACTAGGCAATATCAAATAACTATCACCCATTGTTCAATAGTTACTTGATTCAAATTCAAGACCTTCAATTCTGAAGAACGTTGTTTACCATTATAACATGAAAAATCTTTCTATTAGATATAAAGATTATGCTACCCATCCGCTGTGGAATGGTGACTTAGGGCGTCATTCTCATTATCGGAAGGTAGTGAATTCGAATCCCGGCTTAACCGAAGATCCGTCGTGTTCGCTAATGGCGTCTAGGGCATGTTAAGACTGGGCATAGTTGCAATGTCCTCCAAGTGAAATGATGCCTTTGGGGGTAGCAAGCCAAGTATTGGGAGTTTTCTGCTTGGTCCTTGCTTCAAAATCACGAAGACTTTATCCGGCTGTGTTTGTCTAACTGACAGAGCCCAACTCAGGGCTAGGTACATGAAAACATGCTGGTGCTACAACAACAACTGCCCGTCTGTTGGGCCTCGATTCTTTAGCTTTTCGAAATAGCTTTTTAAATAGTTTTTTCGAATGCATCACCTTCTCATACAGCCGATATAAATCCTTGTCATTTCTGCTTATTAGTATTCCTAAAAGGCCATGTTTATGGCAGAAATTAGGAGTTTACCTGAGCTAAAAATCAGTAATACCAAATTGCTGAAATCCCTACAGAGCGTCTTCTCACCATTATTGAACACATCTATTGCACTTTCAACAAGGATTTGATAGCAGTGAAACAAAAACGTTGAATGCATTCTTTAATTAAATAAATTTTAATGATTCTCATTGATTTTTCACCTTTTTTAGGCATCGAAGTTTCCCCTAAGTGGTCAAAGTTTGTACTACTTTTGATTACAAAAATCTTTCTTTATGGTCTATATAACGTATTAATCCGAATTTCATCAAAATTCCATTCTGTTGGAGTCAGAATAATGTAATTTTAATTAAAACCACCCGTTATATTATATGGGGAAAATAGACGATATTTTATATGATATTATGTATCATAAAATTAAAATATAATAGGCTTTACAAGAAATATATTTTAAATATATGCAAATTTCCTAGAAATAAATGTGATTTTTTACATATTTAGAGAATACATAAAGATGATTATTGTAAATTCTTGGATATATATAAATTGCAATTTCGTGACATGTATTATTAGAGGATTAATTTAAGGATTTTTAGAGAATTTGAAAATACTTAGATATTTCTTCCAGAATGAAATGATTTTCCGAATAAAGACTAAAGATGTCTTGTCCAAATGGGCTAATTTTACTTGTATATGCGCAACCACTTCAAAGAAAATATTCTTCATCAGAAATATGCTTTGCAGAAAATATTAAGTTCTGAGTAAATCTCATGGACCATGCAAATAATCTCTGCGTTAGTTTTTTTCAAAAAAAGAAGATAATTTTTTTTCAAGAAATCTATTTTCTAAATGCTTTTCAAAACTTCTTAAGAAGGAATACAAAAAAAGTAATTTTTTTCATAACTTTAACGTAGGAAAGCGTCAAAGGATAAAAATTAATTGTGAATAAAGTTATCAATGAATAATAAATTTTAAAAAACGCGCAAAATTTTCTTCTAAGTTGAATTTAAAAAATATTTATATCTCCCAGTAATTTTAAACAGAAAAATATTTGTTTTAATTCACTCATTAATTAATTTAATCAACTAAATTGTACTTCATTTATTTTAATGTAATTTATTTCTTATTAATAGTTTTTGTATTAATCAATTTTATTAGTCTTTAATTAAGATTATTCAATTGTAGGCAAAAGAAAAATTTGAAAAAATACGTAAAACATGGTTAAAAAAATTGATTTACAAGAATTCTTAGGATGACATAAATTTTTTGACTCTGTGAAAATAATTTCCCCTTAAATGATGAATTTTATATCTTGATCCTGAATTCCAAGAAAATTGTTAAATCAATTTGAATCAAACATAATACAGATATTTTATTTTTCACAAATTTGTTTTCTGTACACTCTATTCCATTTCCAGGTAGCAATCTCATACGGAGAGTGCCAGCCAACTATTCCGATGGAGTTTACCAGATAAGAAACAGACCCAATGCCAGAGCTCTGAGCCAAGCTTTGATGCGAGGGGGTGATGGACAGCCTTCTGTCAGAAACTTGACAGTGTTTTTCACATTCTTCGGTAAATACAATTTACCTATATAATTAGACTATTGCTATAATATCATAAGTAAAAAAATTTAATATTTATTGGTGTACTAGTTTATGTTTATATATTGCTGAAAATATTGCAAAACGTTTTTCCGGTTTTGTGGATAGCTGAAGATGTGTTTTTTCAGCTGTCCAGCAATGCTGGCCAAGCTTTTTAACATCAGCATAGAGGATCCTGTAGAGCTCCTTTTTACAGATAAAGCTGTAGAGATTAGTAAAATTTAGTACATTCCTGATGTATAAGTATATAAAGGTTTAAGTGTTTCTTAAACATTTAAATACTGTCTAAGGTGTGTACGAAATTTCTACTAGAAGCAAATATGAAATGCAATCGAAAAGAATCCTAAGCCGATCAACAATTTATAATTTAGTTTGTAATTTGAGATGATATTGCAATTTGGAAAACGATATGCTGATCACTATATATCATTAAGCGATTTTAGAAACAAATAATATATATATTTTCTTATAAACTGAAATTAATTACTTTTTCCATGTTTCATCATTTATGTCCTTGTAAAACTGCGTCTAGTCACAGAATGAATGTCTAGATTGGCAGAGGCGTTGATCTCGTTTGATCCTTAACTCAATCGGTGACCGGCATGCTGAGGGACTTGTAAACGCTATATAGCTTCTAACATTGTCTAAAGTTCAACAATGGGTGTGGCTTAGATTGAAAGTTCAGTTATCGACCTTGTCGCTTGACAATGACTTAAAATTACAGAATGTTTCATTGGGTTCTAGGACGGAGATAATCAGAGAAACAACGCGTTGTTCTTCCGATAGTGTCAGAATTCAAATAAATAGGAGCTTAATCGTTCCAATTCTCTTTAACCGTTATTTAATCATTTTACAAAATGACAAAGTTTTAGGATTTTCTGAGTGGTATAAATACAAAACTAAATACAAAAGGCAATAATTCAATGATATATAATTAACATAATTAATAAGTATAATATTTCGCCTCATGTCTAGATTTCCTTATCCGACCTGGAGGCAGAGCTATTAACTCTCTCGTATTCTATTTATAGGATCAATAGCTTAATTCTCTCTTCAAAAATGGATTTATATGCAAAAATTGACAGTTGTACGACAAACTATAAACCCAACAATTTTACTTGGGTTAAAATATTAAAAAAAAATTATATTTTTCAGGACAAGTGGTGGCATCTGAAGTTGTTATGGCCAGTGAATCTGGGTGTCCAATCGAATTGCACAAAATTGAAGTGGAAAAATGCGACGATGCCTTCGATGCTCAATGTCGAGGATCTCGACTCATGCCTTTCCACAGAGCTCTTTATGATTCTTCAACTGGACAGTCTCCTAATAATCCACGAGAACAGGTGACACACAAGATTTACCAAACACAATATTTTCAAATTTTTAATTTTCATGTTAGTGAAAAATATTATCTGATTGTGGAATTTTATTTTTTAAATAAAAATAATAGGAAAAATTACAGCTTCTGATTAAGATACATTTTGTTGTTATGTTATTGTTGTTACTTATGACATTTGGACAAGCCAAGTTCACTATGCCATTGGTTATGCTAATTTAACTCAGTAGGTTGCGTCTTTCGTTTAATCAGAGCACACCAAGATGGTGAAAGTACGACTTTGACCCTCACTCCTCCGATAGATGGCGCTACCAGAAGATCCACTCCCTCAATTGGACTGAACTCCCTCAATTGACATTGGACTGAAGAGGAAGGAGATTTACTCAGACCATTACGTATGGTAACTGCTCAACAACCGACAACAGGACTTTCGATTCCACAGATTTAATGAACACATACGTCGATTAAGATACATAATCATGTTTATAAAATGTTTTATTGCCGACACCATATCTCAATGATAAATGACTGTAATTATTTCTTCCTATTTACAAACATTATTTTACAAACGACTAACACCATTCAGTTATTGAAAAAGACAAACAGTAGTGAAATTATTTAGAGAAACAAAGATTTCGTGCTTTATGTCTTCATTACTTTGAAATTAATATATGTACAGCTTGCGGCATAGAGAGAGACGTACTTTAAAGTTAAGATATTAACCATAAAGTGGCTGTTTATTTTGTTCCAGTTGAGATCATGGCTGCATCACTTTATTACAATTCCCATTGGTTCAAAATGTCCATGACGTCAGATAACGTTTCATCTACGTCAAACATAATTAATTATTACACCGTTTTGAGACGGCGTCCTAAATCCGACTTGTCAGTGAATTTGCTGCATGCTTTCAAATCGTATTCTTCGAGCGGCAACAAACAAGGCGAAGTTCACCATCGACTGTCTGAGAATAGTGTCGAAGTTTGTTTTGTTAATAAAATGATTTCTCGCATAAAGATTTAAGCATCGGTTTGAAAAGCCGTTTTCAATTGATTCAAGCCATTAACATGTTGACAATAGAACGGAAGAAAAAACAAAATTAGAAAGGCAAGACAAAATATCTACTTTACGGTTAGTTTAAATCGTCAAACACAGTTTAAGTTTTTTAAAATTTCAGCAATATTTGTAAGCAATCTCTTTTAAATCTTAAGACCAATGCCTTGCTTACGACAACATTAGTTTTTTTCTTTTTGTCAATCATAGCACTACAATTCGGAGAGCACCTTGACTAGCTAAATATAATCGCAAAACTTCCTGTTTTTATCTTCAATCACATCTAATCATTACATTTCTGAGTTTTCATTTGAAATATGGGTTCAACGTGACTTCGACTTTAAAACTCTCCTCAATTTCCTTATTTATACCCATTTTCTCATTGCAAATCAACCACCATTCTAAATGCTGAAATTTAATGAATCAAATAACGTTATTCTATTGATTAAGTGATCAGGTTCATTATTGCTTCCGATTATCTATTACGAATTATTGAAATTTGTGGGTCAGAGAGCTCTTTTGATTCAAAGATTTTTTTGGGTCGAAAGGATTCTTTGGCCAAAACATTTTTGAATTCAAAAATTTTTGTTTCTAAATTTTCAAAAATTTTTGTTTCTTAGATTTTAAAGTTGAATTACTCATTATTTATGAATTGCGAAGTTTTCCTATATATAACTACAGCCTTGATTATTGTCTTAAAAATCTTCATTTTCAATGTTTTAATAAAAGCTTATTAAATTTAATTGAATATAAATAACTGCTTCAATTTCCTTTCTGAAATCTGAAATTAATTTCTACGAAGAAATTGCTATAATCACTAAATTGAAATAAGGTTATGGAAACTAAAGATTTTAAGATTAACTGTTAAAATCTTAGTAAAAATATTGGAATATCCTTTCTATAAATTTTGTTTTGTATTAATTTATAATGAGACGAACTTCATCTGGTGCCATAATAAGCTGTCTTAGGAGGAAAATTAATACATGCTCATTATAAATTAGGAAAATGGTTCCTATACCACATTGAATACCTATGCTTTCTTATTTTACCTCAGTAGAATCAATTTATATTCGATTCGCAGTTTTTAAATTCTTAATTTCAATGCTTTAATTTAACTTGCCTTAATGATTATTTTTCATTTAAGTACAATAAGAATACTTCACTATACTTGATAAAGCACTATAATCATATTTGAAATTTTTACGAAATGTAAGTTTTTTATTTATGATATAAAATAAAGAATTATTAGTAAAATTGTGTGAAAATCAGGCAAATATACATTTTATGATAGATTTCAACCTGAAGTCAAGTTTTGGCTGAATTTTTTTTCTTTTCGTTTCTATTTGTTATTGTGCAACAGTTGCCTGCCAGACTATAATTCATAAAAGCATCATATTCTTCTTCTCTCTTCTTCTTAAGGTTGGGTTTGTATGTCATTGGCAACTCTGCTTTAATGAGCATTTTGTACCATTAACTCCAAATTCAATGTTTCCTAGTTCCAGTTACTCGGGTCACCCACTATATTAATAAAGTCCGATAACCCTTTAATGGAGTCTAGGTGTAGGTAATCTCTAGTATGGATGATGCCTAAAGAAGTTAATTTAGGGAGGGCAAGAGCCTCACATTCGTAAATGATATGCTTGGCCGTTTCCTCTTGCGTATGACATTTCCTGCAGATAGGGTCTTGCTGAAACAGTCCCATTTTATGTAGGTGTTTTCTGAAATAGTAGTGCCCAGTTAGGAAGCCTGCGATTAAACGTATCTTCTGCCTAGAGTATCTAAGAATTTCTGGGGCAATCCTCGCTGATGATCCACAGATCATACTTTCAGCATAGGTTTGACCAGGAGTGTTGAGCCAAGCTTCATACATCTACCGTCTTTCCCATCTAAGAATCATTGGTTTTTGCGGTCTTCAAATTGATCCCACAAAAAGGCTCTGCACCAATGGGAACAAAAGACGATCCTTGTTTAGCAAGCTCATCAGCCCTTTCAATACCTTCGATACCTTTGTGCCCTGGCACCCAAATAAGGATCACCTTGTTTCTAGTTGCCAATTCTGTAAGAAGGTTTCTACATTCCAAAATCATTTTAGATTTGATTTCGAAAGAATTAAGCGCTTTTAAAGTGGCTTGAACATGTGCACGTAAAAATGAGAATCCGCTTACCGTAGTAGCGCTTCCTCATATTTAGTCGCAGACAGTGGATAATGGCCAAAACTTCTGCCTGGAAGACCGTAGCATATCGCCCAGGCTACTCAGCCTGTCTTACAGACAGGCTGATTCTTGGTGGCCCCTTCACTAGATTGCCTCTGGGTTCCCTTGTCTTTTTCAGTAAGGTCTGCTTCAAAGGTTTCGCCTGCAAATGCAGAAACGTTTGTTATTTTTATTGTCTTTTCAGCCATAAAATAACAGTTAATAAGCTCAGGTAAAATGACAGTCCACTCAGCATTGCCTGAGTTACTGGGCAAGGCAAATTACTCTAGAAGTTCGCCAGGCAACTAGAGGCTCCGTTAAGACATCATATTATTGCATTGATGCCTTTCAACTTGGATGAGAGGAAAATAGTTTCTGTTCTAGACTACATATCAAACAATCTCTGTCATAGATTGTAAATTTCTGAATTATTTTAGTATTATTTGCATTCCATTACTGTAGCTAATTCTGTTCTCTTTCTCATATAACATTTGTGTGTGTGTGACTATAGTCATTTAAAAGTAATATTTCCCACAGATAAATCAAGTAACTAGCTGGGTTGATGCAAGTTTCGTATACAGCACCAGCGAAGCGTGGTTGAGCAGTATGCGAAGTTTCCAGAATGGCACCTTGAGAACTGGAGCACCAGGTTTTCCCCCTCGCAACCGAGAGAGGGCGCCACTCATTAACTATCCACCAGCAGGTCATTTATCCATATTTAGTCCCGAGCGCATGTTTCGTGAGTATAAAAATAGTTTTGTCAGCTTATAATAAGGAAATATTAATATAAACATGTCTTTTACCCATTCCTTATCTATTAAAATTCTGCTTATTAAAATTTTATAAATAACAAAACATTTGCATTTAATATATAGGGATTTCATGAAATTTTTGTTATGCAAAGATCTTTTCGCGTAGAATTTCATAGAATTCTTACATCTTTTTTATGTTTCGTATTACAAATTTTAATATAACTAAGAACATAATATAAAATGGAAATGGGAAATTTATTACTCGCACTTGTAAATTTAACCAGAAATATTTTACAATTCTCATGTTTCGTTTTCTTACTCGAAATTCCTTTCATTTTTTAAAGTTTTGGGAGATCCACGAATTCACCAAAATCCTGCCATTTTGTCTCTGGGTATCCTTTTCTACAGATGGCATAACGTACTAGCTGAGCGGATACAGTCGCAGCACTCGAATTGGACAGATGAAGAAGTATTCCAAACAGCTCGAAGATGGGTTATTGCCACTTTACAGGTACAATATGTGTAAAAATAGATGATTAATTTTGGCTTCCTCGAAAAATTAAGTGAAACCTTGGATTAAAATTTAAAATAACTTATTTTAATTTAAATATGTATCATAAAATTATCCAATAATAATGCAAAAAATATAGTAATTAAAAATATTATTGGATTGATAATCCTAGAGAAATTTTTTATCAACGAATGAAACTTTCTATATAGGTTACTTCATTTCAAAAATATTTTATCAATTAAATATTTAAAAAAATATTGTATTAGATTAATAAAACTTTGAAATTGATCTTTTATAACATTTTACTTCTTTTCCAGAATATCATCTTATATGAATATTTACCAACTCTTTTAATGGAAGATGTTTCGAACTATACAGGTATGTAATTAAATTTCAAAATTAAAGAGCCAATTCTAACTCATCCATACAGCATTATTTTGCTTTTATAAAGAATTTCTAAATTTAATATTATTTGTATAGTTAATTATGTATTCAAGCTTATTTCCTAAAGGCGATGCAAAAAATATTCAAACTCACATAACTTTATGTATTTCACATTTATAATCATGCAGATATTTAACTTCACTTATGATATTGATTACGATATGCATAATATATATATATATATATATATATATATATATATATATATATATATATATATATATATATATATATATATATATATATATATATATATATATATATATATATATTGCACCTTTTAAACAATAAAAAATATTTTACATAAGATAATAAATAATATTTTTAAATTTAAAAATTTAATTTTGTTGTTTGTTTGGGGAATTCAAAACTTAAATTTTGATAAAAATAAAAAAATTCATAAAATTTTGCACTTTTTGAAGAAATATTACTCAAAAGTATTTCCTATTAAGCAATGAATATCAATGGAAATTCAAAATTGTGATCAATTTTCGAGAAAAACTATATTTCTATGCAGTGACAATATATTTAATGTCTTATGCATATAACTATTTATCTTCATAAATAAACGTATAAAAATTAATAAGTAGATAAAATATGATTGTTAGTTAAAAAAAAGAAAATAATCTTATTAATTGAGTTAATATCTGGCATATATCCATTGGTAAACACGAGAAATAACTTTTCAGTGTAAAATATTTCATTTTCTAATGTAAAGCATGAATTTTTAAAATATAAATTGCCTGCGTAAGAAGTACACAATCTACAAATAAGAACAACTTTGAATTTAGGAATATAACAAGTTAAGAAAATATATTTTAAGTCATATAATAAGTTATAGCGTGAATTTAATTTCTTGGTACTAATGACAATTATTGCATTGAATTATTGAAAAATGATCTTAATTTATGCCAAATGTAGTATGGATTAAATATTTCATATGTATGAGCCAGATGATTTCTTGATGAAACTTCACTTGATATATCATTCCTGCTTCTGAAATATAGCAGGAAACCACAGAGAACTATAATTAGAAGCTTTATGCATGCAATTGGAAACTAACTCGTGTATTCGCATAAATTATCCTCAGTACTTTCATTTTATGAAAGGTAATGGAGTATTTAAACTTGAATACCGATATAATAATCATTCACATAAAGTAATTGTTTTGCATATATGCTATTGCCATGTATGCTCAGCAAATTTTAGGAAACTTTGTACAGAATATACTTACCCTATACTTAAGAGTTCATAAAAATGTCTCCTAAACGAAATAATCAACACTCACTCGATCTAGAGTATTAAGTATAAAAATTAATTATTACTCAGACATTGAGAATTCTTTTTCATATTTCACTTCAGGTATTTAAAAGCCATGGTATGCCATCATATGTGATATATCATTGTTTTTAAATATCTGAAGTGAAGTATGCAATCAGAATATAAGTGTTTTATGGGGAAAAAAATCCCTATGATACTATTTAAATATGCAACAAAATGACAAAATTCGAGAACTAACTTCTTTTGCAAGCTACAGTGCCTTTGAAGTTTTACTTATAGCAACATATAAATCTAGCATCATTTGCTGAACACCGGAAAATAAAAGTCTGGTATTCCATCATTTGATGCTCTGAAAATTGAATATCTCCATCACTTTAGTTGTATAGAAGCAAATATTCTGTTAAAATAAATTTAAAAAGTTCAATAATTATAAATATGGAAACAGCGATATGCTACCCGACATTGAAATTGTAACACCAAAAAGAAGTGTACAAAATTGATGAAACTCGTCAAACTGAGAAAGACAGCAATGAATAATAAATGGTCCTTATTTCGAAATATTTCTTATAATAAACAGCGTCGGTTCAGTACTCTGTAGAAGCAACTTGGACTGCGATACACGAAACAACCATCTAGGAAGAGTCTTCCTTCCCTGTCAACCATTTGCCACAGTTCATCTTCTACCAGCTGTTGTGGCAGAGGTTGTTAATAACATTTAATCGCATCCCAAATATATTTGTCTGATGAGAGATCAGAAGAGAACAATGACACAGACACTTCTATACACTTCGCAGAGAACGTTGGCTGATGCCAGCTTTGTGCTGTCGCATATTATTTTGTTGTTAAAGGGTAGTGAATAGGCCCCACCAAGATATTAAGCTTCAACCACCACAACACATGTATCTGGGATGTCATAGTTCCTTGAATAGTAATTAGAAATGGCAGGAAATCGTTCTTATTCTGCTTCAAACTGTGATTCTTAATTGTCACGCTGTGAGGAGTTCTAGAATTGCTGCCACACTCGTACGTGGCAACTATCATTAGACAAATAGAAGCATGATTCATCTGAGAATACAATCCTATGCCATTTCGTAGTCTACATCACTGTATCCCAGTACGATGTAGAATCTAGAATCCATGCTGAATGGTCAATGACAATCTTCTTAACGAACGCTATATACGCTTTCCACTGGCAACCAACTACTGGAAATGAATTTGATCTTCATGGGAGCAACCAGGTTTTTTTAACATACTGCAGAATAGAAAGGGGAGTAGTTTGTGAGGTTACCAACGTTTGTTGGTGGATACGTCAATACAGGTGTGCTGACGTCACTCTGATTGCAAACGCACCCCTTAAACTTGCCACATTTCCTTATTTCGATAATCTTCGCCACAGTTGATGCTACTATTCAGATGTATGTCAGCTGAGATTTGCAGTATGAGTATTACAAATGAATGTCAGGACTGAACAAAGATGAGAGCAATGATTTCTATCACACATTGCCACTATCAAACTTTCGGCGTCATTTACAAAGATATTTACTATCAAACTTTCGGCGTCATTTACTAGTTAGTATAATTCCAGTAGTGACAAGACATACCATCTACACTGGTGATTTTGTTCACAGGCTCCATTTAAGCAGTCACCTCTAATGTTTTGAAACAAGTAACATAATATACATTGGTGTCTTTCTCATACAAAGTGTTATGTTAGAATAAGAATAACAATGCTTTTTTTCAATGTCGACAATCATATTTTATACGCTAGGAGACATAAAAAAATGTTCGAATTCAATATTTGCTATCAAGAAATAAACAGAGCTTTCCCTAAGAAAATTGTCTGAAAAAATGATATTTTTCAGTTCTTTTATTTCAACTATTTCAAATTTCATATAACAAAGTATTCTCACGGCTAGAGAATAAGTCAATTAAATTTTTAGCCAGTTGTACTACCCGAGCAATCTGGCAGGACAAAAAAGTTCGGTTTTTTAAAAGAATAGCTTTGGCTATGTACTTCATTTTTATTGCAACAAAAACTTCGAGAGGCTTTTTTTCGAGGACCATTGGAACTTATTTAAGATATTTCGAGAAATAGCTTAACTCTCTCGGAAAATCTCCAAATTCGTTTAATAATTGCTGCATTTACAACATGTTCTAACATTTTCCTGGAAATCACTCATCTTTTTTATAGCCTTATATTATTATTTAAATACAATTTGCTTGTTTTCCTTTAAATTTTTGTTCTTTACAAGTGTTTAAAAATATTGAATGTTTCATATAATAATAGTAATGTTTAATAATTAAAAAATACTTACATTACGTTAACTAAAATTGTTATATCTCAGGATACCAGCCAGATCTTCATCCAGGTATCAGTCATGTCTTCCAATCTGCAGCTTTCAGGTTCGGTCACACACTTATTCCTCCAGGACTTTACAAAAGGTAACAATTTTACATTTCATTACTTGCATAATTCTTAAAATTGAATTACGAAAATATCTTTACCTTCAGATATTCTAAAGATCGGCATAGGACAACAAAAGGCATTTAAACTTGAATAAAATTGTAAATAAATCTGTTGAAGTTTTTGAGGACATTTCTATTTTTAATAAGCTTAAAATATATTTGAAATTAAATATCACTTTTTATAATTATATATCTTTTAATTAAAATGTTTGACAAACGAAAACATTTAGTGAAGGCCGTCAAATTGTTCTCTATGTAATTCAAATTTATTTTCAGAAATGCTAAATGCGAGTTCCGTGAAACATCTTCTGGCTATCCAGCTAAGCGACTGTGCTCCACCTGGTGGGATTCCGAAGAAGTGGAAAATGGAATCGAAGACTTGCTCATGGGAATGGCTTCTCAGATATCTGAAAAAGAAGACAATGTTCTTTGTTCAGATGTTAGAGGTTTCGTTTTCATTATTTTAATCTTTACAATTTTATTGTGTTTAATTTTTACATTTAGCTTGTGGTATACTATTTTATTTATTTTAAAATAATTTTATTTATAAGATTAGTTATGAGCACCTGATTTCTATTAATTTTCTTAAATTAAAAACATATCTAAAATTACATGTGATTTCTCTGGATTATGTTACTTACTCTTGAGCATGTGACAAACAAGCTAAATTATTTTTTGCCCTATTGCCGTTTTACGCTAATTGAACTATATATAATCAAATTATTATTGTATTTTTTAAGAGACCATTATTATCAAACTTTTCTTTAATTTTTTTTCTAACTGCCAACATTTTTATGTCAAGTTTTATTTAAGCTTAGAACGCTTATCATACTCACTAAATGTCATATTTATTAGTGCAAAGCTCTTCATTAACATCAATCATCCATCAATTATTTTAGTTTTTCCCCAGCTTATTGATTATTCGACCACCTTTAAATACGGTAATTTGTCAAACTAGTATTTGAATAGTTAAAGTTCTGGTTTTTATTTCAGCAGATCGTAGATTCTATCATACCTCAAGAAGAGGTATTCATAGTGAATCGGAATCCACTTAAAATTATAGGTCCTGGTTGATTTAACACACTAGTGTACAAGTAATAACCATAGAGCAACAACCAAATCGGCAAATAATTTCTAAGATTTGCTATAGGAATTTCTTTGATATTAAGTGTGTCTTTATTTTGGTTTTTATTCCTACATTTTCTCATCCCAGGATTTAAAATATTAAATTTCATGACTAATTCCAATAATTAACTGTAAAATTTAATGTATTGTTATATCGGATGTGAGGATTTCTTCTTCTTAGCAAATATTTGCATAGGAATTCTAATTTTAGTAAATTAAATATTTACTAAATTCGTATACAAATTCTCTGGTATTGGCGATAATGCAGTACTTAAATATGCAATAATACATGAATTCTGAGTAATACATGCAATTCATGTATTTGGTATCGTAGTATGGCTCTTTTTACAATCTTATTTTCTTAAAAATTATCCTGTTTAAATTTTGCAAGCAATGTTATTGAAGAGTGATTCATAAGAAGTAAATGGAAAGCATTCCTTATAATAAAGTAGAAATAATACATATGAATGGCAAATACCTTTATTAAAAAAAGTATTTACGTAATTATGCTATGTAAGTTGCATAAGGCGTCCTTTTTCGTGAAATCATATTCAAGTAAAAATCGTCTTTCTGGTTATAAAAATTAGCTCTAACAAGTGTCATAAATTATGTATGAATAATTAACTTAAAGGCTTTATTTCCTGTCCTTAAATATTATAGTTATGAGAGAAATAGTGAGCGCGTTTCACACAAGACATAATTAAAATATGCCTGTATTAGCGTGTAATTGAAACTTTTTGTCATTTATTTATATATTAAATTTCGAAATCATTTAAATTTCATTTTTGCAACAAAAATTCATAATATTTTTTATTTTTGTTCTATAGACAGACTATTTGGACCAATGGAATTTTCTAGAAGGGATTTGGCTGCCCTGAACATAATGCGTGGCAGAGACAACGGACTTCCAGACTACAATACAGTCCGCAAATATTTCAAATTACCACGAGTCAGTAATTGGTCGGATATTAACCCTAAACTTATGGAAACTAATCCTGAGGTAATATTGAGAACTTAAATATTTGGTTGATATTCAAAACGTTTCACTTTTTTAACATATTGAGGTACTGATGTTTAAATTCGAATTGAAATTTTGTTACTAGACTGTTAAACTTTTTTAGCATATTTTATTATGAGGGTTTGTTTTCACTAATATCACTTAAAAGTTATCAAAGGTGAAAAAATGTTACACGAATTCCAGAATAATAATACTCCAAATGGATCAATATTAAGATTTAGATACATTTTTTATTAATTGTTATTTTCATTGTTTTTTATTCACTTTATGTAAATTTCCCGTTATAAATAATTTAATATTCAAAATGATAACTCAAAAGGGTGTCTCTCCAAAAAATAAAATTTAAAATGTTCGCCAAATTTTTATCACGCTAAAAAATTTTGAAATAGCTTTTCCCTAAATTTTATTTATTAGAAAAAGTAAAATCAATAAATATATAAAAGAATACCTACCTAATAAAATAACTTTAATTTAATTAAACAAACAACAATCAATTGAATACTTTAAAACTTTTTTTGCAGATAATAGACGCCATGAGAAATCTGTATGGCAGTTTGGATGAAATAGACCTCTACATAGGCGGAATGTTAGAAACAGAAGAAGGCAGACCTGGTCCTCTTTTTCGAAAGATCATTAGACAACAATTTGAAAAAATTCGTGATGCTGATCGTTTCTGGTTCGAAAATATTGACAATGGGTGAGAATACAATTATTGGTTCAGGTGAAAATTCCATTGCTACTTCATCAAATTGCCCTTTTTTTAACTTGAATGAAGAATATTTAAACATAAAAAATGAAAAGTAAACTAAGGAATCATTTTAAATTGCTCAAATAATTTTATTTCTAACGAAGAAATTATTAAAATAATCTAAGTTACACAGAGAGAGACAGTACAGAATTTATTTTGAAATTTATACAAGCAGAGTATATTATATGAATTATGTATGTATTGAATACTTATATATCTCAATATAGTATGGACTCAATATAGTATGGATTTACATGTATACTATATTGAGATTATTATTTTAATAAACCAAATTAGTATTCTACAAGAAATACATTGAGTATAGCTATATTAATAAAAGAGAATTATAAAAAAAATTCATAGTGATAAAATAACTATACATTGAGGGTAAAAACATCTTAAATTTTAAAATATTATATTTGTTATTAAAACATTATTTTTATATTGTAATTTAAATTTTAAAATTACGTTTAAACATGGTGATATTATTTGCTAATTTTTAATATGTACAAATTACTTATATAAAAAAGTGGATTTTTAATACGGTAATGAAATCAAATGTCAAAATGAGGGATAAAATTACATATAGTTAAGTCATTATGGATATTTTTTCTTTTCGCTTGTCTTATAATTTATTTATTAAATTAAAAGAAAACTGCTATTATAATAAAATCAATGTACGCGAATATGTGTTACTCTGTATGCATAATATTTAGCTATTTTGGAAATTATGAATCGAAACTAATACAACAATTTGTATTTTAAAACGCTTTATTTTTAATAATTAATGTTATATGTAATAAACAATGTATTTTAAAACACCCTTTATTTCATTGATAAGTTATGTTTTAATTTAAAAGCAATTTTACTGTATACATGCATTTTGTCGTTAAAATGAATCAATTTGCGGTTGAATATAAGTAGCCCGAACATGTGGTCAAATTGAATGTATTATTAAGCTTCGCTAAATCAATAAATAAAATGTTTATTTTTCCTATTGTCAATTCATATGTTTAAAAATGTCCTTTAGTGTGGTATAAAAATTAAAACAAGTTTACTAATTTGTTTACTTTATATAAAATCTTTGATTTTCATAATCTAATTAATTTAACAGCTGTATCAAAGTCATTTAGAAATTTTATCTGGACCTGGATTTTTAGGCATCAGACTTAGGGCCGATACCCTCATATTCAGATTAAAAAGATTTTACTGAACACATAATTAATTATCGTTAAGTTATCGATATCCAAACATTTGGCGCTTGTCATTGAGATTTTTTAAACATCCATCATATATTGTTTTCCAGCAGAACTTATCCAGAAAAGGACTTTCATGTATCATTAAAGAACAAACCTTGACTCACATTAACTTTGCCAAATAGCATGCAGAAAACTGAGATGCCAGTGATGTCTTCAGTTTTTTCAACAATGTAATATGTAAATAAATAATTTGTCCTCCGAACAAAGAAATCTTAGAACTTTGAACAAGATGAACCTAATTTTAAAGGTCGTTAGTAAATGGAGATGACAGAAAGCAATCATATCACTAGGATTCAGCGTTGATTTTTAGTAGCAATAGTTTTCCATGAGTAAGAAAGTACCATGTACGATTCAGGATATTGTTAACAATTAAAAATGGATGTTACATTTAGAATCTATACGTTTCCAAAGGAATTTTTCGGTCTTCCTTATTTATGACACATGAATAGGGCCCATCGTATCAAAAAAATCTTTTCAGGTGACAAAGCAGTTTTATCTTTAAAAAATTTTACAACAGCAATCTAAGCATTAAATCGCACTAACAGCAGGTAACTAATGTAATTTGATTTCTCATGACTTACTTTTATTTAAACCCTATTTTAGTTAGTTTTTTTATTCCAGAATCTTCACGGTAGAAGAAATTGAAACTATTAAGAAAATCACATTGTGGGACATAGTTGTTAACACTACCAATATTCCTCCTGAAACATTGCAAAGGAACATATTTGTCTGGTCAGAAGGTAAGTTTTCAATAAGAAAAATTTGAACTTTACTTTTGGCTTATTTTATTTGAATCATTATCTGTTGTTGTTACTAATGAGTCTTGGACAAGCCAAACTCCCTATGTCTTGGCTATATGAATTTAAGTAAAAAGGATGCATCTTTCGTTTAATCAGAGCACCGCGAAAGTGAAAGTACGACTTTGCTCTTCAATTCCTCCGATAGATGGCACCACCAGAGGATCCACTCTCTCAATTTTGATATTAACTTGGAGGGGAAGGAAATTTTCTCCAAACTTTTGCTCTTCAATTTCTCCGATAGATGGCACCACCAAAGAATCCACTCTAAATTTTGAGATTGATCTGGAGGGAGAGGATATTTTCTCCAAACCTTTGCATTCGTGTTAACTGCTCAACGACCGACCACAGGAGTTTCGATTCCACAGATTTAACGAACACGTATATCGCATGTACTCGGTGGATCTTTGGCGGCATTGGGAATCGTCCGGACGAAATGTGGATGCCCTAACCACTAGGCTACTGCGGCCTTGAATCATTATCTAAATTTGCAAATGTTAACAATTTTATATTAAAAATATTATTCAATTATTTGAAGATCAAATATTACTGAAAAAATATTTTTATCCAATAATTTAATGTTATCTTTATTGTTTCTTGATCAAGTTTGAATTCAAACGCCAATTGCTTACACAGTTTTACAAGTTTACCATGGAGAAACTGCAAAACCAAGTTCTATGGAATAAAGTCCATTCTCAATTCTATTTTGTCCTTTTCAAAGTTGCGGAGTACTGCATTTCTATTTTTCACATATATCCTTATTACAGTCAGATTTGCATTTAAGAGTAGTCCAGGTTTCATCCCTCGCTACTGCATCAATGGAAATTCTTATGTAATTGCTAACATGCAATGAATGCTTAAAGTAACCTTTCAACATCTTTTAGCTGTTAAATTATCTACAGGCAGTATCAATTACATTGTTTTAACAAAATAATTTTAAAATAATCGTAATTTTGAAACAGGATAAGCATTATAATTATAATTTCTCAACGATACATTAATCAACTAATTAGGAAAATAATAGAGGCACAAAGTTACCCAAATGTGTTTTTCCATATGAAGAATTTATGTAAATAATTCGTAGAATCCACGAAATAATTACAGTTCATTTACAGCATATAAAATATTTGAATATTGTTTCTTTTATAAAACTTTAATCAAATATGTACTTAAAGTTTCACTAAAATAAGAAATCTTTTTTTTTCATTTTCTTAAAGATACATTTAAAATTTCCTATTTTAATTTGATTAAAACATGTTTGAATTTGAAACTAAATGAAAGTGATGTCTGCTGAAGAATTTCAAAAATTTTCCTAATAAATAAAGCTTAAATCAGTGACAAGTTTGTAAGCAATTGATCATAAGAACATTTTGACATTAAAGTTAGTCATGTTGGTAACAATAGGAACGAATTATATGAAGGTGTGAAGGATAGTATTAACAACACAAAAATCATCAATATTCTCTGAGCTGTGAGAATATAGAATTAAGTGACATGTTAAATGCTGATTTAGTACAGAAATTGAGAGAGAGAATAGCATTAAAAACAATTTCATCCAATTCAAAGAAAATACACATAAGGATCAAGTAAAATTTGATGTATCTAAAAATTCAATAAATTGAAAAATAAATATTGCGCCATACTCATATTTGTAATTCTAGTATTGAAAGAAACATACATTCATTTCATAAAATATTGAAAGAACTTCTGAAAAGAATATCCATGGAGAAACTGCATGACGCCTTTTCCTTTTCCTATTTCGGAGTCAGAATGAAACCATCAGTGCCAATTACTTTCATATCAGAATTATCAAAGAGTATGTAAGTAGAAGATAAAATATTGTTTTATGGCCTATATATGAATTCGACTTATGTATTAATCCTCATTTGTGTTCATAATTTTTGTCGACAAAATATATTCTCAGTATTCCTGGTATGGAATTATAGAATAATCATTTGATCTTCTTGCTAAAAATTCTTGTCTAAATTGGGGGAAATAATAGACACACAAAAGCGGCAAAAATTATCAGCGATTTTTTTAGAATTCCTTCAATAATTTTATTTGATAAAATCTGAATATTTTGATGAGATTAAGACTGAATTTCATTTTCAAAATACGTTTTTTTTAATTTTCTATAAGGACATTGGGAATCTGGAATGATATCCAATTCACTTACTGCTGAAATTAATTCAATAATTAAATTAATGCAACAAAAATAATACTTATGAAAGAATAAAATTGTATTTAAAATCTTTGAAAAAAGAATATATTACTTAAAAAAATATGCTGCATTAAGTAATAATATGAAAAAATGAACGGAGCTACTATATTGATTTATATAATGCTAATGCAATTTAAAAATCAACTGATGAGAAGGAATTGGAGTAGAAAATGGTAGCGTTTTAAGAAATTTTGAAATAGTAAAAATATTGAAATGATTTTCTGGATATATTTTAACGAAAATTACGTTTTTGACCAAGTTGAAGCAGGTGATTAACAGGCAAGCGTTGAAGATGAAGTGCTTCCCATTCAGTGAGGCTGTCCTGCATTTAGTTACTTGTTATTTCTTAAATTTTTCTATCACATAACCGAGTAAGTCAAGTGTTACATTTCTTGAAATGACTGGCATTTACCACGTTGCAATAGGACAACTTATTCCCAAGTAAAATCCTCTTAGTACATACAGACCATAGTAAGCATTATAATACACAGATCGATGGATGAAGAATGTTTAGATAATACTGATCGCAATCAAATGTATCCCGTAACTTCCTGAATAAAATTCAGTGGGGAACGCGATGATGAATTTTGCTTTGAAGATGTCTTTCATGAATTTTACTCGGTAGACTGATTCTTAGCATGTTTATTTGTGCAGACAAACTCTCGAATTATTCCGTCGAACGTATGAAAAATACTTTTTTGACAATGGCATTGTTTCTGTATGCAAAAATACCTTTAAGTTGGTGGAAAGATATGAGATATGAAAAGAAACTTTAATGCTTTGATATATAAGGAAAACAACATATTAAATCTCTATATTCACCTGTCACTCATGAGAATAGGAGAAGATTTCATATTGGGAATAGATAATTTTTTACTGTATGAATCAGTTTCTTGCAAAAATTATAATTCAAACAGAATATTCAGAATACTTACGACCTTCATCCCAAAATAAATACCTGGTGCATTTATGTCTGATTCTCTCGGGGTTTCTTTATGCTGTCTTTTCCAACATTTCATAAGCTTAAAATCTTTTTAGCGAAACAAAATATATATTGTTATTCATATATCTAGCTGATAACATCATAAATGGAAGCAGATCTTAGTAATAAATTTATATTTCTGTGTGGGACAATATTCTCTATAGAAGAGCTTATATATATATATATATATATATATATATATATATATATATATATATATATATATATATATATATATATATATATATATATATATCATTATTTAAATTACACTTATTATAATAAGTTTACAAGTTTTGTTTGAATCACTTTTATATTTTTAAGTTACCGACACTTTTAATACTCTTTAAAAATAATTTTTTTATGATTTAAAATGCTGTTATTTTCTATATACAATAATAATAATAACATATGATGTTATCATATAAAATTATATTGAAAATTTATTTGGTATATTTGAAATCATAGTATTTGGTATTGTGTATTTATTGTCTTTTTAGGTGACCCTTGTCCACAACCTCAGCAACTCTCTGGTAAGCTTCTAGAGCCTTGTCTGATGTTAGTTGGTCATGACAGATTCCACGGCAATGAAGTAGCTTACATCTACTCGTGCTTAGTACTGGTTTTTATACCCATTAGTAAGTACTAGTGAATCCAATTTCTATTTTTCAATAAAATTCGGTAATTCTTAGGTTTTATAACAGTGCTATTTGTGTATCACTCTGTGATTCTGGCTCTCTACACTAGCTTACGATTTAGTTTTAAATTTCTAGATTTTTAAACAAATGAATATATTTTTCAGGAATATGAAATTATTAAGTAAAATTATATAACTCATGAACAAATTTTAGAAAGTTTAAGCGATGCAAGTGAAATTCATTAATCTACGGAGGGCATATTAGAGAAAAAAACGCCTTTATTGTGTCTTAAAATTGATGCACTGGATATCCAGTTTAGCTGAAAAAAACTATACATTAAATGTTACATAAAGTTATAGTGTCTTCTAGTTGCTTTAGTGTA
This sequence comes from Latrodectus hesperus, assembly GCA_037975125.1. NCBI lineage: Eukaryota > Metazoa > Arthropoda > Arachnida > Araneae > Theridiidae > Latrodectus > Latrodectus hesperus. The sequence continues at coordinate 31,989,307 of CM075853.1, forward strand.
TTGAGCTAAGGTCTTAGTGTATTGCCTTAGCTCAAAAGTTAGTTGTAATTAAAGGTTACAGTTAACTATAAATAGTGAATTCGGCAAAAAAACAGGTAGCAAAAAATATCCCAATAATTAAACCTAAATTTCTTAAATTTTAGAAATGTTCTGTTGCCATTAATTTATAAAAAAAAAGTTTTCTTTGAATTTAATAGTTTATGATAGTTTTTGCAGCAACAGTATTCATAAATATTTATGAAATAAAAATATCATGTTTTAAGAGTTAAAATTGTAAATGTTAAAATACAATATCAAATTCATCCACGTAACTAATTTCGAAGAATTTAGAAGATCAGGGAAAAATATTTATTTGTAGAACTATTTCCTAAGCGTTGCATTGATAGATGTTTTCTAATAGTTCCAAATGAAGAATTTGAGAAAAATATAAAAAGAAAATGAGTTTTTATTTATGATCGACATTTCAGAGTTTTCACTAAAACAAAACCTATTTTCTTTTGACATAATTCATTCATTTTGTTAGTGCTTGAAAGTAAAGAAAAATTACCTATGAAAAATATGCATACATTCTGACATTTGCAAACAATTATTGGACTTAAGACTTTTCAGTTTGTGTTTCTTTACTGTAAATTAAGATCATGATAACCCAATGTGTATTTTCAAATATTTTCTCATATTTTTTTCTATCTGCAATTCATATTTTTTCTATAGAAGAAATTACGGAATATGTATTAAGGTCTTTGGTCCCTAAAACAAAAAGATTGTTAAATGTGATACAAACTATACACCTTTTTTCCACTATTAGAAATATCTCCAATTTAGAATAATTTGGCTATAGTAGGATAATCTTAAATTAATATCACCAAATTAGGTTAATCTTAATTTAAGTGTATGATCGGTAGTTTATAATTACACCATTTGCATTTTAATAAACATAATGGGATATTGCTTTTTTATCTGTGAATTAGAAATCTCCGAAAATTGAATGTTGAAATGTATCGTTTCAAACGAAATTTTAAAAAATATACTATCTCAATTATCATATTCATTTTTAAGAAATATTGAAATAGGAATTTTAGTAATACTAGAGTGTGTTTAATATGAAAAGTACGTTTTATATAATTCCATATCACATATGGTTAGATATAATCCTTTTTATTTTATTTTCAGTCAGAATTTTAATTAACTCTATTATTTCAAAATGTATTAATAAAACGCCATTATTTCAGAATGTATTTAACAATTATAAATGAAAACTCCAATTTAATTTTTGCTATAGAATTTTATATTTTTAATTAAATATAGAATAGCCCGTTTTTATTTTATTTTCAGACAGAATTTAAAGAAAACTTCATTATTTCAGAATGTATTTTATTTTTTTAATACATCAAAAAGACACAAGTTTTTGCAAGACGTGATTAGAATTAAGCAGTTTTGTTTGCTTCATATAATTTTTTATCAATTAAACTTCAATTTTCTATTATCTCTATTAATTCAAGTTAAAATAAATAAAATAGAAAGTAATCATCACTAAAGTTAAGTAATTTTTATCCAAAGATCATTCCAAGATATCCAAGATTCATTTTATATATTAATTTAAATCCAATCCATAAAAATGATAATGATGAAATAGTAGTTTAACAGATTAAACTATAATTGTGCCAAATTATGAAACTTCTCATTTTTCTAAATCAAAAGAGAGACGAAATTATTATTGAAGTTCTAGCTTACGATTTCATATTTTTCTTTTAAAAAATGTTTTTTTATAATTCTGAAATTTGCTTAATATTTTTAGATGAACAGTTTGGAAAGTTCCAGGCTAAATTTTCCCTTTTTTCTTTGTTTGTTTGTTAAGTTAATATATTTTTATAATTAATCCTTTAAAATCCCTTTCCTAGTAATAAATTATTCTTTTTCATGTTTTCCAAGAAAATTATTATTTTAGAAATGTCAATGAAAAATATTAACCTTGCGAAAATGATGTTCGAAAAAAATATAATTGAATATTTCTGTTTAATATTTCTTTCAGAATAGTCACTAAAATTTTATTAATGATTTTTTTTTCATATTCAGTTTGTGCTGGAGCAGGCTATGGAGTGATCAAATTACAAAACAGTAGAAGAAGGAGAATTAAGTTGAGACAAGAAGTAATAATCGGGAAACATTGTGAACAGCTAGGCAAGTTTGTTTCTGCCCTAATTTATCAGACTACATTAAAAATAGCATTTTTTAAACAGGTATTATAAAATGTTACTTGCTTTATGAGTGGAATTGTTGTGAACTCAAATTTTATCAATAAACCCACTTATTAATTCACTGTACCATCAGCAAAATTATTAAAGAATATAAACAAGAATTTCAACTTAAAATCCAGAAATTTTGTTTTACAAAATAAACTTTTTTTATTCCAATATGCTATACCTTTTTAAGTAAATTTGTTTTCTTTTTTATTTCATTACATACACGATTATTCATTACTACAGATATAAACATATACTGATAAATGTCTGTATATCTATATCTATCTATCTATCTATCTATCTATCTATATATATATATATATATATATATATATATATATATATATATATATATATATATATATATATATATATATATATATATATATATATATATATAAAGTTAATTCACTCTAATATTTTTTTCAAAACTGAAATATGAACTAAAAATGTAACTGCATGATTTTTTTATTTAAATGTGAATGTCACAGTCTTCTGAATTTTTATATCAACTCCTCACTTTTCATGATAATCTGAAATCTCAGTTAAAACAGCTTTTCAACATCAAAAACTATTTAAAATTAACTCGTTGCAATAAATATTTACATCACAAAAAGAGAAATCACTTGTATATACCATTGTAGGGTTTTTGAAATATTCAAAAGAATCAACTTGACTGGTTCACCGTATCCTCTAACGACACAAAAAATGGTATTTATGGCGTCGTATGATGTATCACACATAATAACCAGATATGTATCACAATGTAAGCTTTCTGAAATATTCAACATATCAACTTGACTGGTTTTCCGTACCTTCTAACGACACGAAGAATGGCGTCTTATGGTTTTAGGTTGCCTACTATTCTTGAAAACTGTTCATGCAGATATTATTCAAAAATGATAGTTTATTATAAGTAGCAACAGATTTTATACTATATAGTCGCGATTTTTTTATGAATTTTCATGTTTAAATAATTTATGTTTTTTTATTTATTCTTGCTTAGAAGTTTGTTTTTATTTACCATGATACAAAATTTAAAATAATTCTTGACTTCGTAACAATTCCATCTTTGAATATCTTACATTTATGTATCCGTGGACATGGTTAGTTTTTAAATATTTCATGAATCGTTGATAAGAAAAAATTCAGTCACAGACTAAAACATCTAAATTATGTTTATACATAGTAAGGACTTTAAGATTTCCGTCTCTAACAAAGATTTCTTTGAGCGTAGAAGTAAAGGAATGGCTTCATCACAACCATAAGCGTTGCGTGAAAGTAAAGGTCAGTCCGGATGGCTCCATCTCCACTTTGGATCGGAAAGGGGAGACGCTGAGGAAGATTCGCCTAGACAACCCTGTCGTCCTCGAGATTACTGAAGAAGCTAGGAAACCCATGCTTCTCATCCGAACCTCCAAAGATCACGATATGGTAAATCTTTCTTTTTATTCACTGCTCTAGATTAAAGTAATGGTACATGATAATATGTACCTATACCGCTTTTTTGTCCACTAATAAAATAACAAATATTCTGGAGGTGATGATATGGTACATCTCTCTCTTATTTGATCATATAATGACAGCAACCAATCACGGGAGTTTGCATTCATTTATCTTTAACATATGCTTAGAGAACTTTACGCTAAAAGTTCTCTTTTTTATGTTGTTTCAATCAATAGTGTTAGTTTTTAATTTTGTATGTACGTGTAGTGTGTATTCTTATTAATAAGTAAAAAGTTACTCTAGAACATAACATATCTCTTTTTTCATGCCATTTTTTCGCGTCATAATAAGTAGCCATACAAATGTACATGTATTCCATTCTAGCATCTTTTGACATATAAATGAATTTACAATTTGCCACTGCATAAACCAATTTTATCTTTTTGTATTATTTCAACTTGAAATTCAAGTGTTCCGTCAATATAGCATTATCTGTGTTCTCATTCTACAGATTTTATCATCGAAATTAGTATTTTAAATACCATAGTATACCCCTTTTCTGGATTATTATGCTATATGAACTTGTTCTAATAACTCGTAATAATAATGTATTGCTTCCGTATAACCAAACACTGAATTAAGATCTCTACTTTCAACAACTGGAACGTGTACAGCAAACGATTTACCAGAAACGGCCAGAGTTTGCCAATAAAAGCGATGTTGTGTTCCATCACTCACAGGACAACGCCCAGGGCTATACATGTCTGTAGTGACTCGCCAGAAACTCTGTGAAGTTTCAATGCATCCACCATGTAGGCCGGACCTGTTTGCACCAAGCCATTTTTACACAACCTATTTCTACGCATTGCAAAACTATGCCTGAGTGATACAAAATTTGGATACATAAGCAAGATCCTGTCAGAAATTATCGATTGTACTGGTAATGTATTTTGTCATCCTTCAAGCTATCATGTGCATACTATGAACTTCCATGTATGTAGATATGCATCATGTATATGCATACCTATATATATATATGTACATACATATATATATATATATATATGTATATATATATGTGTATATATGTATATATATATATATATATATATATATATATATATATATGTATACATACACACTACTGGCCGTTAAAATTGCTACACCAGGAAAACGGCACACCACACACGTGAAATTTGCATGACAGGTAGAACTTGCTGTGATATGCAAATGATTAGATTTTCAATGAAACGCATTCATACAAAGCAGGCAACAGTAGCGACATCTACAATGTGTATAAAACCAGAGATTTGACAGCAGTTTTCTCATACTCAATTTCCGTTTCAACGTTGTTTTCGGCAAAGAAAGTTGTTGTAATGCCTCGTGTAAGAAGAAGAAATGCCTATTAGCACGTGTCTGACTTTGATCGAGGAAGGATTATAGCCTACCGGGATTGAGGTTTATCGTACCGCAATATTGCTGCTCGCGTCGGTCGAGACCCCATGACTGTTAATAGAATATGGAATCGATGGGTTCAGGACAATCATTACGGAACGTCATGCAGGATCTCAGCGAGCCCCTATCACTAACAGCAGAGAAGACAGACATCTTATCCGCATGGTCACAAGGGATCGTACATGTCACGTCACGAACCCTGAATCGAGAAATGGAGTCATTTGCAAGGCAAAAAGTTTCTGCTCGAACAGTTCGATGACGTTTGCAGCAGCATGGATTGTCTGCACGGCGACCATGGCTTCGGCTACCATTGACACTGCGTCACAGACAGGAGCGCCTTCAATGGTGTGATCAGCGACGAACCTGGACGCGGGAATGGCATCACGTCATCTTTACAGATGAATCTCGGTTCTGTATACAGGATCATGATGGCCGCATCTGTGTTTGGAGATATCGTGGAGAACGCGTATTGCCAGCTTGCATTGGACATCGCCATACTGGCCCATCTGCTAGGAGTGATGGTATGGGGTGCCATTGGATACACGTCTCGATCACCTCTTGTTCGTATTACCGGCACTTTGAACAGCAACCGTTACATTTCCCATGTGTTAAGGCCCGTGGCTCTGCCCTATCTTCGAGGCCTCCCTAATGCTTTGTTTCAACAGGATAATGCACGACCGCATGTAGCCCGTACCGTTCTGAACTTCCTTGATACAGAACAGGTTCGACCGTTACCCTGGCCAGCACGTTCTCCTGATCTGCTCACCAATTGAGGATGTGCTAGGGTGATGGTGTGGTCAATGGTTGCTAAGCGATTGGCACGCCATCACTTACCATCCACTACTGTCGATGAACTGTGGCATAGTGTTGAAGCTGCATGGACTGAGATCCCCGTACATGCCGTACAATCTCTGTTTGACTCCATACCTAGGTGGATAAATGCTGTTATTGCAGCCAGAGGTGGCTGCTCTGGGTACTGATTTCTCAAGATCTATAAATTCTAATTTCCTGTAAATCTAATCACTTGTTCTTTCCACTATAATGTATGTGTCCAATAAATATCGTTCTGTTATTTGCATTCCTTCTTGGTGTAGCAATTTTAATGGCCAGTAGTGTGTATATATATATATATATATATATATATATATATAATTCTTTTTTAAATATAAATTAAATAATAACCCATGAGAAATTCTTAATTTACATTCAATTTTTGTAGTTTACAATAATTCATTACATTATTTGATTGACCGTGGTGTAAATGTAATTGGAATTAAGAGACAAAACTATTATATTCATTTTTCCTCAGGTGTTACAGTTTAGAAGTGGAGATTCCTTACGTAAGTTCTTAATACAACTAGAAGAAGCACGCAAAGGCCAAATACAACTTATACCTGTTAAACGAGAATTGATGTTGTCCAACGCTGAAACAAAAGAAAAGAGACAAAAGAGATTAGAACACTTCTTTAGAGAAGCTTATACTTTAGTAAGTATATGATTCTTTGATTTCATATTGTAGAGTATTCAAAATTGTATATCATATATTGAAAAATGAACCAGTTTTATAGATATTATGAATATATATATATATATATATATATATATATATATATATATATATATATATATATATATATATATATATATATATATATATATATATATATATATATATATATATATATATGTCCAGGTTCGCTTGATTCCTTTTCATATTTACTTTTGAAACACAAGTACAAAATTTATAATGTCTTACATTACTCTTATCCGTCACAAATTATTTTTTTGTATAACTTTTATCGGAAGGGCTTAATGCGTTTAGGTGATGCTATTAACACAAAAGATCAAAAAATCATTTAATATCATTTAGAACTAATTACAATATTGTAATTATTTTTTTAATTTCTTACGCATGTATTATTCAATAATTTAGTTTTGCTAAACTAATCCAGTATATGTATACCTAAGATAATCTTTTTAGGATATAATACAATTCATGTCTAACTTTGAAACAGTATAATGGTTTCACTGTGGCCTCAATGATCTCAATTAATTACTTAGGCAAGTATTTTTACGAGATAATTTTTATCGTATATTGTTTAGTCAAAATTCAACGAAATGTATAATATTCATCACAGCTGATCTATATTTCTATCACTAAGCTATTTCATCAACGTACTAAATAGTTTTGTCTATCTTTACCGTTAATATAATAATATGTTTTCTGTTTGTCACTTTTACTATTTACGCTTTTATAGTTATTTTTTTCTTTCTAATTGCATCAACCAAGATTGTTTTGTCAGAGTTCATTGATGTCAATGGTATGTTATAACTCATCAATAGGATGAATTGCTTAAAAGATTAAATCATAAAAATATTTTATTGCTGAAAAATTCGTCAGTAAAATATTAGCTTAGAGCTTTGTTGCATCACTTCTAATGAAAATTCAAAGTGCGATATTTGTTCTCTTGGTATTACACAGAAGTTCTCAATAGATTTTTGGCCAGAAAAAATACGGATGATCTTTATATCGTGTAACTAAATGCTGGGTGTATAGCTAAATATTTCAGATAGACTTTTAAATTCCTCATAAGAAACATTTCTTTGGGACTAAATGGGAAGCATGTTGAATTAAATTAATTTGTCATTCATATTCCAATGATAACCTTGCTGATTGCGACTGAACGCATTCTTGTATAGGAAACTTTTCTTTTGAATTCTGTAATAAAAGCTAACATAAATCTTCGCAAACTGTTTTGATTGCATCACTGATTTGTACTTTTTCAAACATTAAACTCAGAAATGGTTTGAAAACAATATCCAATGATGTCGCAATGAGCATAACTATCGTTGATTGACGGACAGCACAATTTCGTTAAACAACTCACACACACACAAAATGATGTTTTTATTACAAAAATAAACTGTGATGAATTCTAAGCTTTTAGGTAACAACGTGGTATAACTTTTTTAAAGACATTGCTAGTCTGCAATCCTCTTTGTTGTTATAAACTCAGAATTTTAATGAATAAACTATGCCTTTTATCTCCTATTAACAGCGGGATAAAAACGAAGAAACTATTACTCAATACCCTTGTCTATATAATCGCTAACACTTACAAAATATATAATAAAGTAGCTTTTGCTTACTAATGATAAGTATAATGCTTTGATATCAATTGTTTGTGTTATACAGACGTTCGGACTTCGTCCAGGAGAGAAAAGACATTTGGAAGAAGATTTTGGAAGTGACGTTATAATGGTAATGAGAACTTCTCTAACCAGAAAAGAGTTCTCGGAAGCGTTGGGTATGAGACCAGATTCGCTATTTGTCAAGAGGATGTTCAATTGCGTGGACAAGGATAAAGATGGCCGCATCAGCTTCCAGGAGTTTTTAGATACTGTTCTTCTTTTCTCAAAAGGTGAGTTTCTCACTCAAGACACCAAAGAGTTATATTTTTTTATATATAATTAATAGGTACATGTACATTTTTTCATACTCGCAATCAATTTCGCATATAATAAATTAAGGTTTATTTTAAAAAATCAATTAACTGAAAAAAATATGGCATTTAATTCTTATTTAAGAAATTGCTGATAATATATTTAAAGTAATTTGTATTTTAGTTCATAGTTCTAATAAACCAAAATGTACCTCTCTTCTGATTCTGTTTTTTAGTTTATTTGATTTAAAAATAGCACACACATACTGTAAATACTACTCAGAAATGTGGAGATTTATAAAACAAAATTTAAAATTCAATCACTCTCAAACTTTATGAAGGCTTTATTATTTTTGCAATAATATAAAATTTAAACACAAAACTAAGCATATAGAAATATTTCCACAATTATACTAAATTTGAGGAGCTTCAAGGGAAAGGAATATTTTTTCATGGCTTGGTTCTCTCTCTCTCCAATCACATTTTGTCCAAGCTTCCCTTCTTAAAATGGATTCCTACACGTCCTAGATGAGGACTAAAGCTACAAGTTGTTGAACTGAATTTCATATCATTAACTGAATTACTAGTTTGTTCTCTTCTTTTAGTATAATTTAAATATCTCAAAAAATTATAATTCTGAGACTTACGACAGTAGATATTGTTTCTTATCTTGTAAACCAAATTTTATATATATCTATATATATATATATATATATATATATATATATATATATATATATATATATATATATATATATATATATATATATATATATATGAAGCATAAAATCCAAGTAAATAACTAAAGTTTTATAATTTTTCTAAAAAATTCGATTAATTTTGTCATTTTTGTGAAATTACGAAACAATTAACGAAAGTTTATTTCTACATTTGAATGAATATGTAATATTGATCATTACTTGGTCTAATATGAAAAGATAAAATAATTATAGACAATGCTCAAAATTCTCCAAAACTACAAAGTATTAAACTTTTTTAACATGGCAATTTTCTTACGGATTTACTAAATTTTGTAACAATTTTTCATCAATATATATTTTTCGTTCCTGATCTTCTAATATAATCCAGAAAAGTGAAGGATATTAAGTAAACATTACGTTTCGTAAATAAATACCAAGATAATTTTTAAAGTTTAAATTTGAATGGTATATATCAAATTGTACTCCAGATAAATGGTATTTGCTTTTCATTTTTTAAATTGACTACATCACATACCAATTTCAAGCTCATTAATAGGGAAGAAAACCCCATCCAAAGAAAGAGTAGCATTTAATAAATGAAATTCGGAAGGCTTGTTCATATACATCAAGATTAATATCTATTCAAAGTTTTCCATTAGTCGTAAAAGTGTAGCACAATTAGCGCTATTATGAAGATCCAAATTTGGTTTGTTTTAAATGCATGAAAGTTTTTATTTGCTTTAAATTTTTGAGTGCTATTTATGAGAGAATTGTGACGTATTAAATTGAGGCTAGTTAATAATGTAAGAAAATGGAGAAACCAATATCAAGTGCTCACTAAGTTTGAATGAGAATATGCATAACGATAACATGAAGAACGTATGAGTTGATGGATGAAAGTAGATTTTTTCAGCGATATTGGAAAAAAGATTTTCCATTTATGTATGGTCTTGCATGATTGCCGAAAACAAAGGAAATTACTTCCTCAAGAAGGTAAGTTCTAGGTAGCCATCTATCAGTACAGTGAATAAAGACTATCTTATTGGTAACATTACCGTGACACAACATGTTGTGCCTTCATCAGAAATTCGAGTTGCAGTTAATACTATGATGTCATAGCGGTTTGTTGTAATTCACTCATTTGAAGCACAGCTCCAAAGCATACGCCCCGCTGAGTGGATGATAGTAATTACTCTGTCGTTTGGAACGTCAAGATTGTCAAAAACTTATTGGAGAATGAATGAAAAATCCTGTGCTTTCTGGTGAAAGCTGTGTTCTGCCTTGGTGCCAGTGAAAGATGTGTGTTAGAAAGAAGTCAAGTAAGCACTTGTAACCAACTTGCCTCCCACTTAGATACACTGGATCTGCATTTGGAGGTAAGGTTTGAAGATCTATTTTCTAGAATAGAAGACCATACTCGTAGCTATCCCAAGCACTCTGACTGCAAATTTGAATATCAGTCTATTTATTCAAAGTATTGAGCTGCAATTCATGAGCAATGCTCAAGAGAGTGTTTTCTAATAAGATAACACTCTTCCTCATACAGCTGTTGTAACCAACATGCTTAACAATATTGAAATGTGAATCTGCATTTACTGACCAAGTGCAACAAATATAAGTCTCCATCCCACAAACTTACAACCTGTGCCTATATGACTCATACACATCCATTTGTATGCTTGCCTTTTAAACTCTGGTGGTCACAAAGGTTAATAATGCTTCAATGTTTCTCATTTAAAGTTGCTCATCTCACATGTACATTAATTTAATATCTTGAAACTTGAATGAATTAGGTATGTTATTTAAACAAATGCGTTGTCAAAATTTCGTTAATCTACACTAATTTTTCTTGTCTTTAGTATTTTTCCATTAGTATAATGCCCATTTTCAAGTAAACCGTTTAATTATAATTGCTGTTCAATACATTTCATTGCTTATAAAAAAGAATTTGGTAGTTCGAGTTATAAGGTTTTGAAACAGTATTCATCAAGAATGTTTTAATTTAAGAAATTGAAAATTTATTTTTCTCTATTGCAATTTGTTTTCTTATTTTTACAAATATTTTACAGTCTTGGGAAAAAAACATAATTAAATTTGTAATAACAAAGTATGGAAAAATAAACTACAGGTTTCTTAAAGATTTTAATTTATTTTACTCAATTTGAAAAGAAACACAAATTTAAATTGGCATGAAACTTTTCTTTGGATTTTGCTTCAGGATAGTTCTCAAAGACTTTTCTGGAATTTACATCATACCAGTAACAAATAATTAACATTTTAGTCTGGAATTCAAACCTTTGTGAGTTTTACTCCATCATCTAGTTTGGTTATTTTTCCACACTACGTTGTGCTTAAAATATATCTTTAAGCATAAGCCCTCGTAAAATTTGCTTTTTTGTGGAAATAATGATTTTATAGAGATAATTTAGCAATACAGACTTAACTTAGGACGTCATTCTAGATCATCATGTATAGCACATTGCGTAGCTCCAATGTGATTTATAATGTATACTAATTACCTAAATATTGTATTTGAAAAAACCATTAATCTCTTTTCTTTTTCAGGGAAAACTGAGGACAAGTTGAGGATAGTGTTCGACATGTGTGACGATGATGGCAACGGTGTTATAGATAAGCAAGAGTTAAGCGACATGCTTCGGTCACTCGTCGACATTGCCAAGACGGAGTCCTTGGGAGAAGAAGACGTCCGGGAATTGATTGAAGGAATGTTTGCTGCTTCCAGCCTGCACAACAAGGAAGAACTCAGTTACGACGACTTCAAGCTCATGATGAGTGAATTTAAAGGAGACTTCATTGCCATCGGTCTTGATTGCAAAGGTGAATTTTGAAACTAATATAAAACCTCTGTCTCACAGTCACAAAGTTCAGATATTGATCCAGTGGCTTTCCTAATAAAATGTAAATTTTGTGTTGTTTGAGTCAAGGTAGGTAAAAGCCGGACGTTTTCTTTATATACCGTGATTTTTATTGCTGAAAGATTTGAACTTTTACAGTTAAAATTAATGAAAAACTACAAATAATTTTAGTCATTTAGAGAAGATCATCTCCTCGGATGAATTCAAAACCGGAATCAAATCTTGTTATAATAATAGACATGCAACAGCAATACTAAAGAGAGGGTATCAAATTTTTTGTTAGGTAAAAAAATTATAAAAACTATTTCTCTGCCTTTTTTCGCTTCTTTTAAATATTTTTTACATAAAATGTATAAAACATTTTATTTTTAATATATATAAATATGACAATTTTAAAGAAAGCTTTTCCCAAATTATAGAATTAATGAGTAAACTTTCTTACTGCTGCTGTATTTAAAATAATACAGCAAATGTTTCCATAGAACATCTCTAATAACTAAAAATTATGAATATTTAGATTTTTAGCAGGAATCCTTAGCTTTAGAAAGTACTTCTTTACTTTTAAAGAAATATAAATAGCAATCGTTAAATTAAGATGAAGACAAAAGCAAAGTGGAATGCAAAGAAAGAAGAAACTAATATTTTAGTTGTGGAATAGGAAAACAATATCAAATGATTTGTACATTCCCCATTTGACTAATCTAGAATTATAGTTGTCTCATATAGTTTAAAATGTATAAAAAAAATTGGAAACATTCACTGATTAATCAATATATATATATATATATATATATATATATATATATATATATATATATATATATATATATATATATATATATATATATATATATATATATATATATTATATATATATATATATATATATATACGGAATTGGAGAAGGGAGCTCTTTGGTACAATAAAACTTATTTCGCTGTGAATAACATGGTATGAATACAACATTTTTCATTTCCTCAGAAATAACTGTCTCTCAAAATTTATGAATTCTGTTATTTTATTTAAAAACACTTACTTAGACATTTTTAACTTTAACTTATTGTTCATCTGTTGTTTTTCTTCTTTCAAAAAATTAGGATCATACGATAAATGGCATATTCTTTGCATAGCTATGTGGATTTAAATTAGAACATTGTAATTTTACCTTCTATAGAAGAATACTTTTGTTCTCACAATTTTAGTATAACACAGTAATCTTTTTATGTATCTTTAACTGTGCAAACCTTCTCAAGAAAAAGTTTTAGGAAGATAGTATAATTAGCAAATATTTTCCAAATTTTTAGAAAATCAGTTTTTCCAACTTAACCGCATGAGATATTCAGTTATAGACAGTTTATGATATTTTGTTTATCAAAGTTATTAAAGTATCTATATCATCAAATAGCTATATTATATAAAAAATTTATTTTTTATATAATATAGTTCCTTATATATCTTCTCATATTTCCTTATATAAGGCCTATTATGTATCTAAATGATATATATTATATCTAAATATTTATTTAGATTATTACATCTAAGTAATGTGAAATATTCGATATTTTTCTTTTATTAGGTGCAAAACAAAACTTTTTAGATACGTCTACGAATGTTGCCAGGTGAGCATACGTTTCTTAAATAGCTATTTGAAATGAAGAAATATTTTTCCAAAAAATAAATAATAATTAGTGGTCAATATTTTATAAAAACATTTTGTGCATAGAAATTTGTAAAATTTCTTTTAAATGTTTAATGAAAACAAAACTTATTTCTATTAGCTTTATTTTGATATGAGGCTGCCCGTTAACGATACTGTTTTATTAATCAAAAGTCAAAGAATTCTATTTTGTTCCGAGAAACCTCTGCATATTCTTCATAGTGTCTAAGGCATAAACTTTATAGTGTCTAAGACTAAAGAATTAGTTACTAGCCCAAATATTGATCCATTATTTGGTTGTAATTTAAAATTAACAACAGCTATCGCTATAAATTTTGTGAAATGTATCATAAACTAATGACAACAAAGCAGTTTGTAGGTTTAAAGCATTATAAAGTCATATATACAAAGTTTATAAAATATACACTTTTTATTCATGACTTTACAATATGATTTCCCCATTTATTAAAAATGTTTAATTATTTGTTCACCTAAATTATCTTTAGTTATATGCTAAATTGCTATATATGCATTCTTTCTCTATCATATTTAAAAACGTGCTACATATTTTTTCACTAAACTTTATTATCTTCACCATTCAAAATGCATATTCGAAATTCATCAATTCAATTGTTAAATTCTTTTTCGTGGAAAGAAGAAAAATATTGCAATGTAAAATCTCAATTGTGCTTCCACATAAAACTTATAAATATATTTTGAAACCAATAAAAAGTAACTTGATCTAAAAAAACGTGCTTTCTAATTTAGAAAAAAATTACTTAAAAACAGAAATTAAAACTTAAAAGATGAAATATAAGTATTTTAAATGAAGTTTTTATTTAAAATTTTCAATTTACAATTTATAAAGAATAATAAAAATATATTTTACAGTAAAGTTTGAATATAATTTATTTATTGTATAAAAAGTTCTCTAAATTTATACTTAACTGTATTTTTTAAAAAATCGGTTAGTTTAGTAACATATTATTTAATACATCGTAAGTTAAACTTATATTTCTTGGAATGAGATGATCTTAAAAATATATTAATCCTCATTACTATGGTAACTAGGCAAAGTTCTAATTAATCTAATTGAAAATGTTCTAATTATCATTAAAAATATATTATATACTGTTAGAGAATAAAAGATGCTTCAGTTCCATTCCTTCACTAATATCTGTAATTGTTTTATATATATATATATATATATATATATATATATATATATATATATATATATATATATATATATATATATATATATATATATATATATATATATATATATATAAATTTAAATTTAAAATAATTTATGTCTGAAAAATTTCAAAAATAATGTTACACTTCTAATAGTTAATAATTTACAAATGTATAAATTTTCACTAAATATTTCAAGTAGAATGAAGCAGAGCGGATTGTTCAGTGCTATTTGAAATTATTTTCGATACGTTTGATATATATTCAGTTCAAGCTATTTTTTTTAAATGTTTCACGCGCTCTTATCAGTAAGTATTTTTATAAGTATTGGAATTATTACTCTTTTTTTTAGAATGACCAGCTTCCAGTATCCTCCCTTGCCGAAAACTGGATATTGGAAAGGAAAATTTAACAGCATGGCTACTTTCCTTGAAGAGAACCGACAGCATATTTTCTACCTCTTTCTCTTCTATGTTATAACAGTGGTACTTTTCCTTGAAAGGTTTATGTGTATGTCATTACATTTCTAAAAAATATCTTTCATTATCTGATACGTCTTAAAAAATTCTTAATTTTCTTAAGTGGTTTTACATTTTTTATCTATGTTATATTTTATTTATAAATACTTACTTCTTAACGTATTTTTCATCCCTTGAATAATATGTTTTCGTGATCATATCGACTGAAGAACCAAAAATTTTATAGGAGAACCAAAATCACGACCTCTTAAATGATAAAAGTTCTTTTAATATTATATGAAATCTTCTTTTGCCTGGTCAAGTGTAGTAATTTGATGTAATCTTTAAAAAATTGGAGATTTCCTGAAGAAATTTTGAACCTTGTGTGTTCCACAGTCATCCGTAATGATAAAAGTATTGAAGATTCTGGATTATGTGTATGAACTGATCATATTTTATATGTTCCGCATATGTTTGAAGTAATTTATTTCTTGTTATTTGGTAACCAAATCATTCGTTGAAATTGTTCAGATGGTTTTAAAAACCACTTGCAAAAGATTTTGGATCGAAGACATGGCGCATTTTTATTAGAAATTCTGTCTTTATTTTGACACATGAAGTTTATAAATGGTATACAAATAAATAAGCATATCAAGTTGCCGGAAATCATATCTTCAGTAAATCCAAATACCCAGGCCATAAAATATGGAAACAGCTAAGGCTACTGTGAAACTTAACCAGCTTACAAATATTTGCAACTTGATACCATAGTCTTGTGTATTATGTGCCATGCTTGATCTCTATCTCATTCATCTTTCAAAAAAAAAAAAAGAATAGTAATACATCTGATTAAGTGTTATTCTAAAAATATTCTATGAGCTAAGTAAATGCACAATATCAAAATTCGTTAATAGTGGCCATGTTCATAAGTACCATGTACACAGTCTTCCCTTACATGTCTTTCATGCAGATTTCATAGTTCGCTCATTAGCGTTTGTAATAAGATCAGTTTTGACATTACTACAACAACAGTCTGGGCTTTGAGAACAACAATTTCATGCCTTTGATTGTACGTTGTATGTTGAAAATTCTTAGACAAGGAATATATTCCATGCATTTGGACTGCTTATAATCTTAACTGTTTGTTGTAATTATATAGCGCGTAACTATCATCCAGGTAAAGATAATAGGATTTACTTCGAAAGATCCAAAGGTATAAAATTTAATAACGCTTAAAAATTCGAAGCATAATATTATTTATCTAAAATAAATAAAAAATTAGATACGCTTTTACTCAAATGATCTGCTATAACAGTGTATTTTGACATATTACAAGCACATACCCAATTCTGGTTGTAATTTAAAAAATTTGATTTTCAAACAAAGTCAAAAATTAACATCCAAAAACAGTGTTGAGTCCATTACTAAAATTACATTAAATTAAAATTTCATTGGTTTAAATAGTAGCGATGACATAAAGCTTCGATCAATGTCGATCTTTGTTGGTATGCTAAAAAATATATACTGTTTGTCTTATCTTAGACAAATGGTATATTTTTTAGTATATTTAATAAAAATTATTCTAAGAACACCAACACTATCATGTCTAAGATCGAAACAAATATTTACACAAGCCATTTTTAACTAAAAAAAAATTTAGTTCTGAGCAGAACATAATTGTAAATGTAGAAAAGCGTCGAAAATGTGAGCACTAGCAGAAAGAATTTGATTTTCTTTTAAAAGATGATGCTACAAATTCAAGAAACAACTTCTAATTTTTAGAAGCATATTTTACGAATGAAATCTCATAAACATGCACGTAACAATAGTTGCTACGTATATAGCTTTTTTCGAAATTTCTTTGATTCAAGTAAAGGAAGGAAACTAGTGATATAATATTAATAAAATAATCCATTAAAAAAGAGTTTAAAACTTTTGCTTTCCTAAAATTCTGATTCTGATTTTTCTTATAATAAATTAGGCTGTGCTTAAATATGTTCAATATTTTTAGAGTCATACAACTGGGATTGTCACAATCATAAGCTGCAACATTTTCTTTAAGTACTTATGGTTTACATCGAAATTAATTTGATATGAAACAAAGTTATGTTATTTTGCTGGCAATACTATAAATGAATGTAAGATTTTTTTAAAGTGTATTCATTATTTCTGAAAACCATAATACAGATTGCTTCGTATTTACAACATAAATTCTAATCCTATAATTTTGATGTTTGGAATATTAGTTTTGATTTCTATATTTACGTTCTTATCTATATCAGCCACTTTTTTTGAATCACAAAATTTGAATCAATAACTAACAAAGTAACTTTAAATATTTTAAAGTTACAGTGTTCAAAATCATTTATGAAGATACAGTATTCATTGTAACTTTTTGTAAATATTTATATTTATTTCTCCATTTCCTTTCATGTAGATTTATTTTGACTTGATGTGCTAGCACTAGGCTGACAACCAATGTTAAATTGCTCGTTATGAATGGTTATGTTTTTAAATAAAACTAAATTCCTTTTTCAGTCTATGTGTACCTAGCAGAGCACACGGATCTTCGTCACGTGATGGGAGTAGGCATAGCCATCACCAGGGGGTCTGCGGCATCGCTATCCTTCTGTTATTCCCTTCTATTGTTGACTATGTGCCGAAACTTGATAACCAGGCTCAGAGAATTGCCCATACACCAGTACATACCCTTGGACTCTCAAGTGCAGTTTCACAAAATAGTAGCACTCACTGCTCTCGTATTCACAAGTAATATATTTTTTTTCCAATTTCCTTGTCTTCTCACTGTAAAAAATAGTCTTTTTTAATAGAAATTTTGCAAAAGTTAAATTTCTATTAAAAAGGAACGTATTAGCGTAACATTAATATTTACTGTAAAATTTTATTTATATGTTCTTGAAGAAACTACAAAAATACAAATATTTAACAAAAATATATAATTAAAATGACATTTTTATTACATTTCTCACCGCTAGAGAGCGTCATTTCGATCTACTTTTTAAGAAAGCGATTTGCTTTCGCGATATGTTATTACTAGTTTTAAAATAAAAACTGGCAAAAAGGCAAAAAAGTAGTATGTTTATTTGAAAGCACTGAAGTGTACTGTTAAATCATTTAATTACTTCTATAAAATTAATAAATCAAAATCTGGATTACATTACTGGAACTATTATTTTGATAATCTTTCAATTTCCTAAGTTGATAAACTTTAATTCCTTCTTTCGTCTTTAAAATGCTTCAAACTCTAAACGCAACATTCGTGTCTTTTTTCTAAATTTTTCATTATTTTCTCAACAAATAAAAATAGCCTTAGAATAGATCTTATAAAAAGCAAGAATGTGTAAGAAAAAGTACGTATACATAAAGTTCACATGACCGCATCCTGTACCTTAAGATTAACACAAGCTTAGAATATTCTTTCATCACTAAGAACCTCGTAATTTTGAACAACGGCCTGCTGACGAGGTCACACCTAAGCTGGCATCCTCCTCTCCACATCCAAGTCACACCAGCGAAAAGACATTGGACATCTCAGATTAACGACGGAGCTCCAGCAATCCAATGAGAGTGAGAATATTGTCACTCCCCTCAATCACTAACCTTAGCAAATGATTTTTTTAATCTTAACGGGAGGTGACGTGAAGCTACAGAGTTTCTCTAGCGTACAGCTACGGGAACTCTAATAAGAAACTTAAATGTAAAGAATAAAATCGCTCAAAATACTTTAAAATATCGATGCGTATATTTTTGAAACAAACTTATGGATAAAAGTATTCTACTACATTAGGATTATTTAACTACAAAAATTTTCAATGGAAATATTAACATGTACATATTAAGACATGGCGATTTGGATACCCAAGAAACAGAAGGAAACTCTAAAACACTCGAATATCTACAGGAATCTTTCTGCAAAAATTTTACAGATAATGATTTGTATTCATATATGTAGAAGGGAAAAAGCCCCGTAAAATTATTGGTACCCTCACCATTAATTCCTTTTGTTCAGTAATAACTAGAATCATACCTTTTAACACCTCGAAATGGAAAGGGGACCAACTAAGGAGATGTTGGAAAGTACCTAAGGTTAATCAGTAGATGCCTTGTCAATGATTTTAAAAGCATCAAATAGAAGGTTGATAGCTGGTTCTTACTGGCGCCAATGCCTTTTTTCTTATACATTCCGAAAATTATCTGATTTACAGTAACTTCTTGGTTTATGACTTGAAATAAATGTATCTCTTTGTGAAATTATATTAGTTTTAACTGTGTGTGTGTTCATTACGAAAATTTCCTTGCTATTCTTAGAGTGGGCAGTTGACACTTTTGGGAGTGTTCGGCTTGGGACAAAAGAAATAATACTTTTAAGTCCATTTTTGGCATATGGACAATTAGATTATTCATGACTTTACAAGTTTAAGTTGCTGGGTAATTAGCAGATTCATGGAGTATCTTATATTTAATATGTCCTATTTATGTCAAATTTAATATCTAATAGAGCCAAAATCTGTTTTAAGGTATTACAATTTTCGCTTCCCAAAGACCTTTTAATATCTTGGGCAAGCCCTTAGATGTCCCAAGTAAGAAAACCCTTGAAACTCCCAATTATCGTCCCCCGACAAACATATATTTTGAAAGAAAGAGCACAACCATCTCCCTTTATTCCACAATGGTTGAAATTGAGTCTGAGACCTTCCATTCTGAAAAGCACAGTGAATCCTCCTATCATACCTTTTCACATCGCATCATTTACAATCTAACAGCTGGAAGATATTTTAAGGATTCTTAAAGTATTCCCAGAGTATTTGCTATTTTGGGAGAATTTTTCATAGGCAGTAAACATTATTTAGGTGTCCAATGATAGAAATCCGAAATGCTTTCTGGTACTCACATGCATGCAAAAAGCAATCAAAAGAACAGCATCAATTCTTTATTCTTCAACATTGATTGATAACCCTTGTCCTTCCTCTGAAAAGAATGGGGTCCTATTCCAAGACCAAAATGAATTCTAGAACATATTTTGAAAAGTCCTAAGCGCTTTTCCTTATAGATACACTGCTGGACAATTGCTGAAGACCGGATAACACTATCATCCATAGCAACCACAAAATGAAAGGAAGCAAAATGTGGAAAATTAGATAAGTGTGGAATGTAATAAGAAGTATGCATATGCAAATTTTTTCCACGTCTATTCATCACATGAAAGCGTTCATAAGAGCTTTAAAGGTTTTGACGCGTGTGGACAGTTGTTGTTTCAAGTCAAAGTTTTACAGGAAAAATTTAATAGACGAACTTGAAATTCTTGGCATGTCTTCCCGACATGCCAAGACTTCACTTAGATGATTTTATGCGTGGCCGAATTATTGGAAAGATCGAAGGGCGAATAATAACAGATGTCCTTAAGGAGTTCGACATCGCTCACAGCATTGTTTCACCGCTGTGGAAGTCATTTGAAACTATTGGAATGTGTAGTAGGCGGCACGGGGGAGGTCGTGATAGAAGTACGACACCTGCAGAAGACAGATATATCGTCCTATCAGCAAAAAGGAACAGGCGCACCACAGCTCAGCAGGTGGCAAATCAGGTTCTTGCTGCCTCAGGAAAGCAGATCTCCCGAAAAACTGTTGCCGGAAGTTTTAGGGGAGGATGAACTATACGCCCACTAACCTGATGTGTGTATGTCCCATTGACCAGACAGCAACGTACTGCCTGTTTGCAATGGTGTCGTGAGCATCGCAATTGGACTGAACAGGACTGGGCATGCGTACTATTCTCAGATGAGAGTAGGTTCAGTCTGTCATTGGATTGTAGACGCCAACTGATCTGGCGCGAGGGTGATACTGCTTATCGTCCAAAAAATATCCAGGAAAGGGACCGATATAAGACATGTAATGTCATGGTGTGGGCCGGCATCATGATCAATGGCCGCACGCCTCTACATGTGGTTGCGAATGGGACTATGACGGGCCAACGATACATTAATGAAGTTCTACTTCCTCATGTTCGTCATTTCCATGGTGCTGTCAGTGATAAATTTGTTTTTATGGACGACAACGCAACATGTCATCGAAAACTCGCTGTTCAGGATTGTCTAGACAGCGGGGGTATTCAACGCCTCATATGGCCATCACGTTCTCCAGATCTAAACCCCATTGAAAATGAGTGGGATGCTTTGGGGAGCCAAGTTGCTGGTCGAAACTATCCTCCGACAAACAAGAACACCCTCATCCGTGCTCTCTCAGATGAATGGGATAAATTGCCTCGATAGCTGCTGAATAATGTTGTGCAAAGTATGATTCGACGTGTGGAATGTTGCATCACATTCCACGGTGGACATATCCCGTGCTGATACCTTTCTGCAAGGTGCCTGCTGACTCTTAGATGCATTGTTCCATTTTTCCGTATGCAGCATCAAATGAACATTTTTTTCTTTCAGATGTTTCACAGCTTTTGTACTTTCCAAAACAATAAATATTCTTTATTCTAATGTCCGAACAGTTTGGCAACTATATTTTATCCTACTAGGCCTCATGTCTCGCTTAATGTTATGCTATATTGCAATTTGTGATCCGTCCTTAGCAATTGTCCAGCAGTGTATATATCCAAAAGATTATCAAATTAACTGATGTATTTTCTTTTACTAGTGATCCATACTGTCGGGCACTGTATTAATTTCTACCATGTTTCGACTCAAAGTACTGATAATTTACGTTGTCTAACAAAAGAAATCCATTTTGAGTAAGTAATTTCTTTTCTCATTTAGTAATACTTTTACAATAATTCAAACAAATGTAATCAGTAAGATAATTTTCTCTGTATATTTTCAGGTCTGACTTCAAGCCAACAATTGTGTATTGGCTCTTTCAAACATTGACTGGTATGTTGCTTCATTTTTATTGAAACTTATTATAGAAATATTTTTGGAAGGCTTTTATATGTATAATTTTAATTATTTTGTTCAAATTTTATTAACCTCTTTTTATGTTTGTTTGAAATAAAAATGCCTACCAGTTTCACGATGCGGGTTGGCTATCTTATACAAGTAGATTTACCCAAGAATAAACATAAGATTTTGAATTTTTATGTCATAAATAGATATTTTAATGTGCACTTACATTAGCCCATTGTACTGCTATAATACTCTTTCTCTCTCTCTCTCTCTCTCTCTCTCTTTTCTGAAGAAATATATTAATACAACTTAAAAGTAAAATAAAAGTATATAAGTATTTAAATATCCACTATTATTATTGCGCCATTTATAAAGTTGTAGAGAATATCATCTGACGTTAATTTAAGAACAACATTCTAAATTATACAACAAGTCCATGTTGTTACAAATTAATAAACATTACTTGTATTTGCCTTAAAATATCTTAGAGAGATCTGAAATACTCAGATTTTGCAATACTCAAACATTGCGCAATTTAGACATATTCTACATCGAAAACGGCATTTCTAATGATTTGGCAACTTGGCAACTTCTTGGCGAGATTCTTGACTATTTGGCAACCTTTGTCAAGATTTATGTCAACTTGGGCAAAAATAGATATTTCTATAAAAATCCATTACCGAAGCTCTAGAACCAATATTAAGAGAGATAGCCTTACACATAGACTAAACTAGAAGCTTCCAGAAATCTTGCTGAAATCTCAGCTTTTCCCAAAAATTATTAATCCCGCTGCCTGACATAGAAACAATTAGTGAAGACGATCAATCTTGAATGCTGGCCTAGTGCATAGCAGCTGTTGTCTATCAAAGGTATTGGAAACTTCTGCATTTGGAAGATTTTTCCTATCATATTAACTGAATAGGAGTTGTGTTATCGTGACTTCTACAGTGAGAATTTCCTGTTTTTGTTGAAATTGCAAGGAATAGAAGTCTTGTGATTTCAAGATATTGTTTCATCGACTCTCAATCGACACAAACCCCGAAGCGTGGTACAATATAGAGAAAAGCTTCAATATTTCACTTAAAAGACCTTAAAAACTAAAAGCTGTTGCTAAGTCTCATTTTTCTTCTATAAAAGATATATGCAGAGCTATTTCCTGGAAGCATTAATCACCTAGTTGGCCATGTTCTTTCATCTTCCTATTTAACAATACGTTCTTTCCCAATTAGAAACTGATTCGTTGCTTTTATTTTTTATTGAATTTGTGCAAAAAATACTTTATTGTGTTGATGTTTTATAATAGGAAGGATAAAAGAGCAAATGTTTTCAAGTAATTTAGGGGTATAGATTCCATGACATCAACATCCAAAACAGGTTTCATGTTTTATAATAGGAAGAATAAAAGAACAAATATTTTCAAGCAATTTAGGTGTATAGATTCCATGACATCCATATCCAAAACAGGTTTCTCAGGAACAAATAGCAATGCTTTTTTGTCGTTGTGTCCCCATCTGGTGTGCATGAAAAATGACAAACAAGAACAAGGAGTTGAGAGCATTTATTGACATAGACGATGACTCCAGACTGGAACAGTAGATTGAGCTGCCTTCTTTTTTAAAACGAGGATCCATTAAAGAAAGAAATTCCGACTTTTTCCCCAGCTTTAACTCCAAGCTTTATTTGGGATTCGAACCTAAGCCGTAGTTATGACCCTCGGCTTTCACTGAGTAGACAGCCTACAAGCTGGGTGGCAAAGCAACCATTATTCACCTGAATACATAGCAGTTTATCAACGAATGGATGCCATTTACCCATAGAGTAGCTCTTGAAGCTTTTACACTACATCACACTTCTTCTACTGGAGACTTCTACCACTTCTACACTGGAGAGTGGTGATTTGCCAGTTGCTTAACAATCGATGAAACATCTTCAGTTGGAGAGAGATAAAGAGGCCAGAGTAACAATTAAACATATTCTGTGTCAATTTGTTCAATTACTTATGTAATGAAATATTACAACCAATTTGTGGACGTGTGTTGTTCTATTAAAACGTCGCGTTATGGGATTTGTAAAAAATAGGCACAGTCATGGAACCTTACTCGTCAGAATTAAAATTATTCGTATTTAAAATATCAGCAATATGAGCAAAAGAGGATCGAGAAATATATCTGATGAGACTCTGTATGTCCCTAGTTAGACAAGTTCAAACGTTTGCTCGCAGTGTGCTTTCACCATAATTTCATCAAACGGGGACGCTCAATACAGAATTAGAATACGTCTGGAAAAAAATGAAGTCATTTGTTCACATTGATTCGACACTGATCCTGCTATTGAATAGGATCTAATTTGTGATACAGTATAAAGAGTACTCGAAGCCACGGTTATCGTACTAACAATCAATATTGTTCCAAATATCGTCAAATTATTCATGCAGGCACTAGCTTGAATCTCATTACTTCCATCAGGTTTAGTAATCTAGCTGTATCATCAACTACAACTTACAGATTATGTATTTGTCTTCTTGAATAGAAATGATAAATCCGATAAAATTTTACACTGCATTTCGTATGATTGTCATGAAACTATTGATTTTACATTTTGCTGAAAGGCATGGGATCTCCACCAACGTGAGCAATACAAAGATAGAATAAATCATGGGGCGACAATTTAACCTCGATCAAAGTCTAATAAGTGATAGTAGGCATTTCCTTTTTCAGCGACCTATAATTCTTTTCCATACCAGAAAGCCACCTTCAAATATGATTTCTTTATTAAAATCATGATGTAAAATATATCTCTATTTTATATACATTATAACCATTATTTCTACTGTCTCCTTTTCTTGAATGTGTTAAAAAAACTGTTTGCATATCATAGCATGAACAATTAATCATGGTTATTTCACGTTTATGGTATGACACCTTCCTCGAATTACACTTCTAATAATAAGCAATGTAAAATATGTAATTAATATTTAAAATAATTGTAATAGTATATCTAATAATTTAAAAATATTGTAGGAAATAATGTATTTACAGCTTAGAGAAGTGACGAAATCATTGAATAGGATTCACTTACACTTATGACAGATAGTTTACATTAAAATACATTTCTTAAAAATCACATTTTAAGAAATTAAATAAATTGAAGAATGGATAAAGGAATGAATTTTGGAAACTAATTCATTTAATTCAATAAAACTATCGTTTCTTTGGCTAACAAGATGATTTTTAAAAAAGTTATCCAACTCGTTTTTAAGCAAATTTTAAGATCCTCACTTTAAATTCAAAACATTACTTTACTTTAGAACAGCATATTTTACAGATGTAATTGCTATTCTTGAAATTATTTATTATTTGTGTTATATTTGAAAATGCTATTAAATCTATCATTAATAATAATTTGAATTAAATTTAATAATTTACCATTTTAGTTTTAAAAAACAATGAATTTAAAATCTATCACAACAATTGCTTTCTGTTTGGTTAAATGTGAGAATTTATTAAATTTGATACTGTAAAAGATTTCATAATGAAAATATTAAAATAATTCTGTAAACGGAGTATTATATGCTTAATATTTTTAAGCCATTCAAACTCACATACAATCCACGTGAAATCATGAGTGTATATAAATGTTCCTCTACAGTAAAACACGCAATTTTTCTAATGTGTTAAATATTTAAGATTGAGCTGTATTTCGACAAATATTAACTATTTATCATTTGAATTATAATTTCAATGACACTTATTAGGAATATCCGGAATGCTGCTGTACGTGGTGGTCTGCATCATTTTCGTGTTTGCTCATTCCAGGATTCGGGAAAAGGCTTACAAATATTTCTGGTCAACCCATTCTTTGTACATTGTGCTTTATATTCTATGCCTCGTCCACGGCTTAGCAAAAATTACAGGAGTAAGTAACACTACTTTTTCTTCCACAAAAATGAAACTTAAATGCAAGAAATAATCATCCTTTATTTAATAAATTGAATAAAAAATTTATAAACAATGAATTACTTCTTATATGAGTTTTAAATTTGTGTTTTTCCTAAGATATGTTTGATTGTTACTACTTTCATTACATATCCTTCACCGTGCATGATCATAATTTTAGTATCTATTATATTATCCATTATCTATCTATTATATTATCTATTAGATACATTACCATCGTTTCTTTAAGCTGGTTATTTCAAATTAAATTAAAATAAATTACAATAAGCTGTATTCCCAATATACAATTTTTTTTCTTCCTAGACACCACGATTTTGGATCTTCTTTGTTGGTCCAGCAGTTTTCTACGCTTTAGATAAAATAGTTAGTCTCCAAACAGCGTACATGGAATTGGACATTCTTGAAACAGAACTTTTACCTTCAGGTGAGTCACTTGAAATTTCATCTCTTCCAGTTTACAATCCATGTGATACAAAATTATTTGGTGTTAGTTGAGATACAAAAAAAATCACATATGACACCAAATAATCTCATGTATTGAAAACTGAAAATTAATTGATATAAATAAACAATATATAAATACGCTTTGAAAACTAAGTTATTTTATAAAACAGTTCATTAACAGATATTGTTTACAGATATAGGAAATTCTCAAAATTTTTTTTAATTAAATTTACGTCTGAATCTATCTGACTAGAAAGAACAATTCTATATAAAAAGCTGTTGAAGAACCAAACCATGTAGTGCTATAGCAAAGCCAAAAACATATTAATGAAGGGAGATATTAATGGTGTTAACATGATTTTATTTATAAAATATTAACAAATAGATACATTTGAATTTGTACTTTTTATAAATGGTAAGAGGATGAGTAAAATATCTTTGTTTCATGTGCTTAATATACAGGGATCAAATACACAGAAAATTATTACTTTGATTCTTGCTCCTGAACTCCTCATAATTTCTTTTGGTATAACTTTTACCACAGAAAGCACGTGGTAAAATCTATACAAAAATAAATTTATGTATGCTTACTTAAAAATCACCAGGTTCACTTAATCTACAATACAATGTCTAAATAATGGATAATATAATAGATAGTTGTTTGGAAAATAATTTTACGATTTATCTGTTGCCTTCTACATCTCTACAAGCATAATGCATATCGATTATTTTTCATAGTTAACTGATATATCTCTCTTTCACATACTATATCCTTACCCCTGAAACGGTATAACTTTCTGTGTTTTCTTATACTTTTCCTAACTTCAGAAGGGATTTGGAATCCCGACTCAATGAAAGATCTGTCGCGT
Source organism: Latrodectus hesperus (assembly GCA_037975125.1). Classification (NCBI taxonomy): domain Eukaryota; kingdom Metazoa; phylum Arthropoda; class Arachnida; order Araneae; family Theridiidae; genus Latrodectus; species Latrodectus hesperus. The sequence continues at coordinate 32,016,959 of CM075853.1, forward strand.
TCATTAAAAAAGACTATGGTACGTTGAAACGTCGTGGTTGCAATGTCCTCCAAGTGAAATGATACCGCTAGAGATGGCAGGTTAAGTTTTAGTAAATCTTCTGCTTGGTTCCATTCTTCTAATTTACGAATACTTTCACTTGGAAGCTTTCATTCAACTGATAAATAACAACTCAAGGCTAGATATAGGTAGTATGATGGTACTCACTCACACCTGTGAGTATCACCTTAATATGGGAAGATAGATGATATAGAAAATATGATAAATATGATGTTGGCAATTCATAGTCTTTAAATACAACGTTCTGTAAAGAACTTGTTCTTCATGCTATGGAAAAATGTCACTTAAAAGTTAAAAACCCTGTAATTAAGGAACATTTAAAAATTTTAAATAGGATTTTTTGGGATATTTGGTAATTAATAATTGTTTGCAACTGAAACTAAATTCTTTTATTCATTCTTATTTCAAACTAATTTTCCTGGTGTTTTTCAAATATTTTCTGCTGCACCTACAACATAATACCACAAAATTTATATATGAATACATATTTATGCTTTATGTATCGCAACAGTCTTAACTAGTCTTCGAAGGAAATTGCTTTTACATAAGTCACAAATTTGATAGACTAACAAATCCATTAATTCCAATTGTTGGTTTTATGGTTAAGAGATGTGTAGATTTTATAACAATTAACATTTAAATTTTAGTCTTTTTAAATTATTTATTACAGACACAGACAAACGTAACAAAGGATACGGGGATTAATTCCCGCTCGAGAAACATAACCGTTCTCCTCAATTTCCAAACCACATCTGCTTTGTTCAAAACAATATCACGTGAAGTGCCCGCATCCGCGAACAACAATAATGCAATGAAAATAAACATGAATAAATTGTCTACTTTTATATGCAATTAAATAAATATTGTATAATCATTCAAAAAAGAATCGCTTATTCTAATAACTCGAATAGACTAAAAATTTTATATAACACAAGAAAGGGGTATCTCTAAATATGTGTTAAAAAATATTATATAAGTATATATGAATTAAGTAAATCGTAGTATCAATTATGCAGCAAACTAACACGGGTGAAGTAAAGTACGAGTACATATGAGACAGCCTGTTTGAATGCATAACATTGCTCTCTGGATGCCGAATATGTATATTATATTGTTCAGCAAAACTGTGTATTTAATACATTTTAAAATATTCTAGTAAAAAAGGTAAAATATATATTAAATATTTATTTAATGTTTATATTTTTTAAATTGCATGTATAATTACGACAAAAATTACATTTTAGTAATCATTTGAAAGTCCTAAGTATATTTTTGTCTTGCAGATGTGACTAAAGTCAAGTTTAGTAGACCTCCGAATTTTAAATATCTCTCCGGGCAATGGGTAAGATTATCTTTCACAGCTTTCAAGCCCAGTGAGCGGCACTCATTGACTCTCACTTCAGCACCTCATGAAAATTACCTCTCTGTGCATGTGAAAGCGCAGGGACCCTGGACGTGGAAACTTCGCAATTATTTTGATCCTAGTAACGAAGAAAAAACAAAGGTAAGTCCTAATTCATCTAAAAGCCAATTTCTGTTATTCGAGTTTGTACTTGAGTGAATAGCCACAAGTTCAGCAATTTTTGAAATTTCGACTCCCACTTATGTCATTGTTGTGGAACATAATTCAGTTAAAACCATATGTGTATAATCAGCCCATCAGCCATAAATATCTTATATAGGGATAAAATTCACCACATTTTGGTCAAAAGCATGTATTAAATTGGCATCGAATGAGTGATAACCTAAACTAAAATTTGTAAGACATTTGAACCTCCATAATATATTGCCTTCTTGAAGGACATAGTAAAAGCTCCCAAATACACATTAGAATAAATGTGCATGCAGAAAGCAAAAAGCATACCATCTATCTCAAGTTATTCAATATTGGCTAGAATCGAATCAGAGACTTTAAATTTCCTAAAGAGAGAGAGAGAGAGAATTTAGTTTTATAATTAGAGTACTGTTAACCTATCTCTTATATTATTGGTCATTAAATACAGGGTTGACAAGAAATAACTTTTCCCCTTTACAGAGCTCTAGATTGCGTTGTATTGGTACAAATCAGATTAAATTTTTATAATTTGATTTGAATAATAAGATTTGGAATTCAAATAATTCTCTTCATGTTTATGAAATAAAAAGTTAGTACCAAAGTACACCAATAGATGGTGAGATAATATACGTAAAAACTTTTAATACGTTTCATAAATATTAAATAATATAAAAATGCTGCATTAAAACTGCTTATAATATTTCTATCTTTATGCTGAGCAATGCACTCTAATCGCAGATCTACACTTCCTACCACTGATCGAAGTGAATCTGCCGTAATATGTTGTCGAATGCTGTCTTTCAGATTTGGTATACATGTGCTAGCTTTTTACTGGAGACACATTGTTCTTAAGAAAACCTCACAATAAAAAAATCAAGGAGTGATAGCTGATGAACAAAGAGGAAATACTAATGGAAAATAATGGCTGATCAATCATTCATCTGTTAGGAGCTGTTTTACACTTTGATCAATGTGAAAAGGCCATCCTGCAAAAAAATTGTGTCTGAAGGTTTTTGCAAAGTTGAAGTTAATGGATTATAAAATTCTTTAGGACATTATGGTACCGTTGACATTTGAAAGAACAGATGTCGATTTAATTTGTAATTATTTCTTCAAAAAATATGTTCCAGTGATGAATGCAGCAATAAAACTACATCATAATGTCAATTTTTTAGGATGAAAGGGATTTTTAGAATCAAAAATTGTGGGTGTTAACTTTCCATTTAAGTCAAAAGTGTGCTTCATCAAACTACGAATATCCCATGGCCAACTGACATCAATCACCATTCGAGTAAGAAGCTGCAGTGCAAAAGTTTTACAAATTTCTTTATATTTATTGTGCAATAGATGCACAGATTTGATTTTATATTGATAAAATATTAAATCAACCATACGATATGTCATACAGGGGAGTAGGTCCTATCCAAAACCCAGGAAACAATTGACACCCTGAGACTACCATAAGGTGATAAAATGATATCTTCTATGACATTTTCGACGATGGAAAACTGATTTTGCTTTCGCTCTCATCTTGAAATACGCAAAATTTCAAAGTAATTTCAAATTTTTGTATTGTTTTGCGTAAAGCATATGGATAAACTTGTTTTCTGTACATCTGCTTCATACTGCCGAATTCCTTCATAATGACAATAGATTTTTCTGGTTCTGGTAGAATATTTTTACTATTAGCGCTTTTTCTTTCAATGTAGACATGAAGAGCAAAAAAGTAGCTATTAATGAAATAGAAATTATTTTCTTTTTATACGAAAAATAATGCTGAAAAGCATTTACTGTACAGCAAATGATATTTCATTATTTCAATATATGTGAAATACGGTTTGCGATATACCGTCATCTGATGGTGAATATTTATGTTAATTTTTCTATGTAATAAGATTAAAGTACAACATTTGAATAATCTGTAGTTCTAATTTTATTTTATTTTTCACCAATAAAATATATTCATCAAAGTATGTAATTTATTTCTTGTTATTCCTGCATTAGATTAATGCATGCTATAGAATATAGATTCAATATTACTTATGTATAATATTATTTATGTATGATTTTATTTGATGCTATGATGAAGTAAATAAGTTAGTTATATTTTATTAAAATTATTATGAAATTATGTCACTATTCTAGTATTTTGAAATCCTCTGTTGCAAGGTTTTCTTCTAACATATGTAACTCATAAATTACTTTCTGGAAGACTTCATAGATTGTAAAGTTTCATTTCATGTATTGTAAAGAAAGAAACCAGCCAAATTCTTCTATTTACTTCTCTCGACAGATGTGTATGAAAGTGAAAATGCAACAATCATCTCCTGTTGTCCAACTGTGGTTTGGATCGAAACTTGTGAATCGCTAAGAGATCAACCATTTCACTCGGCCGCGTGAACCAATAAGATTTGAAACATTACCAACAAGCTATATTGAATTTTCCTGTAAAAGTGGAAAAAGAAATATTCAATTTTTCACAATTTAATGCTCAGTTTATTGTTTTTATTATCACCGTTTGCTCAATAGAGTTGATGTGATATCGACTTAAAATTTCAAATATATTCAGAACTATTGCAAAATTCCTTATATGAAGTGGGAATCAATTCCTCGAACTGTTGAAACAAAATTTAGAATATTACATTTTCTTTATATATTCCTCTGCTTAAATTCAAGTTAAATAGTTCAGTTTGTCAGAGTTTTCTCAGTTTAAAATTATATAACTTTCTCGCTAGTTAAAGTAAAAATAAAATTTCCATCAAAAAAAAAAGAAATTGAAATTTATATATTCAAGAACACATGCAAAATTTTATTTTAAATGTTATGAAAAATTTGTGAAGGATGTTACAAATATTTATTGCGAAAATTTAATGCCACAAAGCTTAATTAAAAGGGAGCCAAGTCACAATAAAATGTAAATATACAAAAAAAAATCTATCAATTATTATTTTAGAGATATTTCGAATTATAAATTTTCATAGTTATTGAATATTTTTTGATAAAAACGTAATATTGCATATACATACATACAGCCTGAGTTAAAACCTTTAAAGCCAGTGAAAATTTTTGACAAAATTTAAAATGAAATAAAAGGGATTAAAATAATATTAATTATTAAAGTTCATTGATAAGGAATAAATGCTATAAGCATAATTTGTAAATACATAATTATGAGAAACATGTGGTTATTTACAAAGCTAGTACTTCTGCCTGAGTAAAAACTGTAAGACCACCTGTCATTTTTTAAAAATAAATGTAATATAATCGTGTAATTACCATTGCAACTAGTAGCTTGTGACAACGCTGCAATTTTCATATTTGTCACAAGTTTCTTCGAAGTATTGGTGATCATTTGTGAAGATGGCGAAGGGTAAGAAGTTAACTGATCGTGAAAGAAGACAGATCGAAGCTTTGTCTTCAACAGAAATGAGTAGTCGTGCTATTGCGATAAAGATAGGAAGATCAAAGACTGTAGTCAACAATTTTTTAAAATTGAAAGACAATCATGGTAAAAAGAATACTGGGGGAAGACCTAAAGCTTTGTCCTGGCGTGATGAAAGAAGAGTTTGCAAACTTGCATCTACTGGAAAGTACTCAACCAGGAAACTGATTCCGACGACAGGTTTAAAAGTTTGTCAAAAAACGATTTATAACACAATTAGAAGGTCTGGAAGGGACACTTAAACAGCAAAATTGACTGAGCCTCAGTTACTGCAGAGACATGATTTGAGCAACATGATTTATTGCGACTTTAATGACCTCCATTGAAATGCTTCATTAACATCAAAGTTACATTGATTATCTTTTACTAGCAGCATAATGATTCGAACTTCGCTTTAAGTTTTAGCTGTTTTTTCAATAAACATGAAATTTGTTTAATTTTGCTTTGTATTAAAGGAATCAAAATATTAATTAAAACTTCTTTTAGAAAACAAATTGTTGTTTTTGCTCAAAAACAAACTTCTATGTTTAGTAATAAATAGCTTATGAATTATTTTATAATATAAGTAAAATTTGTATCGATAATTTTATTTACGAAGATAATCAAACCGAAAAGATTTCATTCAGGAAACATGGCTCATGCCTTATTGACTTAATTATAATGGCAATTATTTAGAATTCAAATTATAGTGACCGGTAATAAATGTTTATAATAAATAATGTTTCAAACAACGAATTTTATGCAATATGTTTATTCTATAAAGGAAACCGAAAAGTAAGAATCTAGATAATGAAGATAAAAATTGCAATTTTTTTATGATGAAAACAATTTACTATTAGCATTAATATCTATAAGGTTAAAAATATTTTTCATTTATAAAGGAAATCATTTTCTTAAGAAATCTTTTTTTATATTCCCTTTATCATTTCATTCATTGCCGATTAGTTACATTTTATTTTTTCCTTTTTAATTCTGATTTTTTATTTCTTTTTCTCCTATTTTCTAAAGGATTCGTGAAAAAAAGAGAATATGATATTAAAATACCTTGCTTAAAAAAATGTAAACTTGCTCTTATTCATATCATACGCAAGTTTCTTAAAGCATATATTCATTCATAATTAGTATTTGTGCAATTCCAATACTCTGGATTAGTGGGTCGGAAAATTTTTTGTCGTAGCATATTTTTAAATATTTCAAAATTTGTTGAAACACAAAGAAAAAGAAAACCTGTAAAAATTTGTGTAAAATAGTTTATTATAACAATTTTGAATGTAAAATAAAATATGATATTGTTCTACAAAAACAGCAGTACGTTTCTTACTTTACTAGTAATAAAAAAGCATTATAATTTTTACTGTACACATTTCTGAAATTTGGTGACGCACAAAAGTGCTTTCTACAGTTATTTAGTCTAAATCTACTTAATAACCTTTTAGCAATTCACATTACCATATGTGTGTATGTGTAATTAATATATTATATTATTAATTCCATTTATGATGTTCTCAATTCAGATTAAATTAATTAGTAACTTAATTTCATTTTTTATAGCTCTTTCAATCATAATTTTACTATTGCGTGCATTTTCAGACACGTAAAAAACCTTATTTGTAGGGGAAAATAACAGGTATAAAAATACTCAGTAGTTCCTAATAATAGTATTCAAATTATATTCTCTACGCAATGTATCATTTTTAATGTCGATTCTGTTTCAGGTAGGACAGAAAGTTCGCCTGGAGGGTCCATTTGGAGGTGGCAATCAGGACTGGTATAAATTCGAAGTAGCTGTGATGGTCGGGGGAGGAATAGGTGTCACACCTTATGCCTCTATCCTGAATGACCTGGTATTTGGTACTTCTACCAAGCGTTACTCTGGTGTGGCGTGTAAGAAAGTAAGAAAATCATTACAATTTTAATTTTGACTAGGGAAACAAAAAATTGTATGGGGTAACCAACCATTTACCGAAGCTTCTTCAAAATGTGATTAGTGCTGTTACTGTTATTTGACACACTTGGACAAGCCGACGGCTATGTGAAACTAAGTCAGAAGGGTGCATCTTTTGTTTAAACAGAGCACCACGAAGGTGAAAGTACCTCTTTGCTCTAAGACTCCTCCGATAGATGGCACCACAAAGGATCCACTCCCTCAATTTTGACTTTGATCCAAAGGGGGAGGAAATTTTCTCTAAACCATTACACTTTCGATTTCACCGAGTTAACGAGCACGTATATAGCATGTACTCGGTGGGTCTTTGGCAGCATTAGAAATTGAACCCAGCCTTTTCTTACAGAAGGACGTTCATTAGGGCTATGAGAATTTTATATAAGTTTTATTTAACTTCAATGAGAACAGAAAAAGTTTTTCACGATTTATTAAGTTGTACAAAAGTGGATATTAACATTAACAGAACGTTGTGATTTAGTTCTAAATATCTCAAAAACTCTACTAGTCATTCTAATAATTTTTATCACTATACATTAATTAGAGTTAACTGTTAATTCAATACCTTTAATCAATTTTTTTAATATTATCAATACCTAATAATTTATAAAAGAAATCTTAATCGGCCATTTTCTCTTACAAAAGCGTGATAAGATAATAAATTAATTCAATACTAATCCTCGTGATTCAGTTTGTAAGGAAAATGTTCAGTTTGTGATGCTTAAACTACCAACAAAACACGCGTTTGCGGTTACTTTTGCCTTATTTTGATTACTGTTAACGGTAAATTATGTTCACTTTTAAAAAGCACCAGTTATACTTACTTCTTAAAAATTTATTAAAATATCATTTAACTAACGTTAGTGATAAACTTAATTCGCTAAGACCAATCTATAATCAACTATGCTTAAAAGAAATCACGCGTAAGTTGAAAAATCCCTTAATATTAATACAACTTACACTTTTTTTCACACTTTAGAATAATCTTTCTAATCTAGATCAGATAGAGCCTCATTCGCACAGTAAAAGTCTGGATTAAATGGAGTCAAACTGAAATTATCTGCTTAGTTATAAAAATCAATAACTTTATTCTAACATTCACTTTCTCGAACTCATATATTTTTCTTATTTTTATGAGTCAATTTAAAAATAAGTAAATATTATTAAAAGTTTAAATTCTACATATATTTATGGATCATTGCTCTATCTGTTTTAACATTTTTAAATTCGTGATTTTTTTTTTTTTATAACTTTCTGTTTGATCGCTTCTTGAAAACACTTTCAATAAGCTATTTTACTATTTTTAAAATATTTCCAATTTTTTTCATTCTTAATAGCATACATATTTATTATTTTGATTCAAAGAAAACATTTTAGTATCTTCTATTTCTAGTTCAATTAGGATTATCTTTGCCATTACATTGAAAACCAACGAAAACTAATCATTTATTTTTTAATAATTATTATTTAATGGATTATGACACACGATTACATAATTATTTCTCAATAGATAAAAATTAGATTCACGGCCCCTTGTTTTTTTTAAATTAGAGGTAGATGTTAGCGTGATAAAAAATTGAGAGTTAGAAGATTTAATATCATACCGAACTGACAACAGTCTTGCTGACACGATATTTGTTAACATTCATAAGATTCATTGTTTTTAACTTGGCTTGATGTAAAACAGTGAAGGATGTATTTCCAAGTGTTAACCTCGTCACCTGACTGCAGTTCAAAATTATAAAATGAATGAATATTTTAAGCTGGGGAAGCTTAACTCCTATCGTATCTTAATGAGATGCATTACTGTAAATAGACTGTTTAATTAGGTAATACACAAATATACATCAATTTTGGAATACTGTTAATAAATACATTTAATATTATTTAATATCAAATATCATCTCATGGAAATATTTCAATAAGTATTTGTTCACTCTTGATTATTGATAAGATTCTTTCGATTTGATTGCATTACTTTCTGTTCAATATCAATCAACAGGTGTATTTCCTCTGGATTTGCCCGTCTCATCGTGATTTTGAATGGTTCATCGACGTCCTCCGCGATGTCGAGAGGAAAGACGTCACAAGGGTGCTCGACGTCCACATCTTTGTGACACAATTCTTCCATAAGTTTGATCTTAGGACAACCATGCTAGTGAGTATTACATCTTTTAAAATTGCATTGTAGGATTTTTTTCATATTCATTAAAGCGTGCAAGGTTATTTTTCAATGACAACGTAGGACCAATGGATTTTTATGCCTTTACTTACATATATTGAATATTCGTATCTTTTCTATTGTATAATAAAAAATTGCAAAATACATAAAAATTCAGTCTTAAATTTAATTTTTAAAAAAAACTATTAAATTAATATTAAGTATTATTAAAGTTATTTCTTTAAATACAGGAAATTCATTTAAAGTAATTTTAATTATTTTGTATTATTATATATTGTGTGATTATACATAAAACAATAATAATTCTCTTTTATGCAGTGATATACATTTATTTGTTGTCATGACTCCTTACATTTGGTGTCAAAAATAATAATTTTTAAATATTATTAGACAGAAAATTAATAATAATTAAATATTATAAGACAGAAAAATGACGTTTGAAAATTATTATCAAACATTTTATTGTGAATAATTCATATTCTTTTCTATATTTTTTAATTATGTTAAAATCAAAATCACTTTTGACACTTAGAATTTATGTCTTATTAAATTTTATTACACATTCAATAAAATTAATTTAAATTACTCGATGTAATTTGGCAGAAACTTAATTTATTAAATAAAACTTCTGTTGACGGCAAACTATTAATTCAGATGTGCAAAAAAATCTACGCGAATTCTGGTATGGTGTTGGGCGAAAAACCTACATGTATTTACTCGTTCGAAATCGGAGAATGTACCATTATTTCAAAACAATTCTCTAAAGTAACACTATGAACTTTAGCAATAATTTTCTGCAACGCTTTGGAAATAACGTTTTAAGAATAAAATCCATTCGAATATTATAAGTACCACGATAGTCTGGTGAGGAAAGTATAGATGATATTCGCAACTCTGTATTGGATCCAGCTACAAATATCGTATATGGGAATGACCTGTGAGGCTTCATTTTTCCGTATAGTTCGATATCCTACCACTAATATGGCAATGATAAAAAAAAGATGCCGGCTCAGTTGTCGATTTTCTTATTTAACCTTGGTTCAAAATTATGAAGTATTTGGTGATGCTTAGAGACTTCCATTAGTAAAAACAATCAGTTGGAAAACAATCGTAATCAAAATATATTCTTAACCCATTTAATTAAAAAAAGATCAATGCGCAATCAATTTGGATTTTTCTTCACAATTGGCTAAGCATTTGACTTAAGGTAATAATTTAATGTAAATTGTGATTTATAATGTAAACATTTAAATAATATTTATAATTTTTAATCAGCTTAGCTCCGAAAATTAATGATATAATCTAAAATATCACCAAATATGTGTAATTATAAAATAAGTTAAAATCAATTTACATTTTGTAGAATTTTAAAGTTATTTGCGTTTTTCTATAATCTTATATTATTAGTTTCCTTTTCTAAAATGGAACTCAAAAAAGTAAGCAATTGCTTTATTGAGACTACTTGAAAATCTTCTCTCTAAGTTTCATTACCTTACTTGAAATCCTTCGCAAAAAAATCTCAATATTTCCTTCATCAAAATTTTTATAAGATATTTCTTAAAATAAATTCTTTTCTAGTTATTACAAATGAATTTTTCGTTATTGTGATTAAAAATCGCCTTCTTAAATTTTGACTCTCTGAATAAACGTGCATTCAAACGTGATAGAATCTCTTTAATAAACGTGCATTGTCTTCCATCTACTCTGATTGTTATTTTATATACGTTACTATCAATTAAAAAAAACTTACATGTCTTTATACCATTTGCTTTATGACTTAAACTTGTTTCTAGTTATAATAACTTATATATCACTTAGGAAATTATTGGATATATATTAAAAACACAAATGTTTTAGGAAAACTCAATGAATGAGTTATTTCTCCAAGAATTAACTTTAACAATATTCAAGTCTCTAAATGAACTTCTATAATATAGTCAGTAATTATTGTTTTACTTTATTTAAAGAATGTATCGTAAATCATTTCTTTTGCAGTATATATGCGAAAATCACTTCCAAAGAATATCTAACAGACGAAGTATCTTCACTGGTCTCAAAGCAGTCAATCATTTCGGCCGCCCGGACATGACTTCCTTCCTTCAATATGTGAGACATCAGCACTCTTACGTAAGTTCCGAATTTAATAATGAAAAGATCCAACTATACAAATATGGGGAAAAAGACACAGTTAAATTGACACTTAAAACAAAGTTTTTACCATGTAACTAATAATATCAAATGGAACCCAAAATGTAAACTTAATTAATTATGTACGAATTACAAATTTGCAAGTAACGCAACCAAAATATCTATCGCTGCTAATCGCTGTTTTAATGGATTGAGAAATTCCCTGCGTTCCAAATAGGGTAAAAGAAAAGCATAGTGCTTTATAAAATCATTATAAGGCCGATTCTTACTTATGGCTCTTAAACCTGGGCCATCACAAAATCACATGAAAACCGATTGGCTATCTTTGAAAGAAAGGTTATGAGGAAAATTATTGGTGCAGAGTGCACATCAATGGTACTTGGAGGCACCTATTCAAAAGCGAACTGTATAAGATGTATAGAGAGGCAAAAAACATCAGAATGACTACATAAAAGTCATCCAAATGAAATTTTCCTGGCACCTGTGCAGATTGAATCCTGACTCTTTAACATGAAGAGTTTTTTACTCTAAACCAATCGGTACCAGAACAAGAGGGAGGCCCGAACTTAGATGGATTGACTGTGTCGACGACGATTTTGGAATTATAAAGGTCAAAAACTGGAGGTCTATTTCCAAAGTGAGATCAAAATGGAATAAAATTCTGAAGAAGGCTTTGGCACACAACGTGCTGTCAAGCCAATGAAGAATAAGGAAATCAAATACATATATACTGTAAAATTATATTATTATAAAAAAGCAACAAACCCTATTAACAAGCTTTAAAGTCTAACAGAATTTGCCAAATTTTCAATTTAGACAGAGCTCATAATTTCCTGGCTTATTTGGCATTTCAGTTGATCAACTATGTTATTTCAATCAGTTTTCACAACCACCATGAGTCACATTAACTTATTTCATTCCGATGTGTGGGGCATGAGTTACTGGAGCATTCGTCCTCAATGGTATAATGATAGAATTTAGCAAAGGCAAAGCTCAAATGGTTCACAAATTGTGAGGTTTCCAAAATAGAATCATTAAATATAGTTTTTAATGTAGTACAAATCATCAAAATCTGATATTTTACGTATTTTCACAAAAATGGAAATACGCCTTATCAGCTTGAGCTACCAATATTTTTTATTTTCCACACCAACAGTGTGCGACTAGTGTAATAAAAATTCAAATTCCTTCAAAATAAAATAAGTTATAAATTTTGAATTACATTATTTTTTTAAGAATTCAAAGAATTCTTTATTGCAAGATTTGTAGTAAAAATAAAAACTATAATGGAAAATATACTTTTTTTTTCATCGTTTCATAAAAATTAAATATATTTTCAGATATTTAAAATTTAGTAATTGTCCAACAGTATCAGCATTTAATATTTTTTGTATTGATTTAATTCATTAAATCCCTAATCATTACAGCGTACAAAGTGGAATAACATTCTTCTGACTAGCTCATACCTGAAACTAACTGCTTAGAAGATGGTTGGTTGGAAGGTAATGAAAGGATTGACTGTGCGACTGTACCTGGTACGTCACCCAGTCGATGATGAACGTGTTGAGCATAAAAGCTAGAAACAATTAGGCTATCTTAATGTATATCTTCTGTTGCTATAACGGGTGAAAATAATATGTAATGACAATTTATTTGACATGAAAATTTTAAAAAACCACAAGAAAGCCCACTCCCTTGGCGAAAAATTGAAAAAAAGTGCCAAGCCAAAACGAAATTCCAGTAATAGTATGGTTTATCATATCTAGTGTATAGAAATAGGAGTATCAAGGTTGGCGCAAACCAAAATTATCGCCAACCAAAATCATTCGCGCCAAGGGTGTGGGCTCTGCTAAGATCCAACCGAAAATTTGACTCTCTTTCCCCATCAATTACACCAATATTTTGGAAAGTCCATAATTTAGGAATATGACATGTTAAAGGCATGTACTGAAGATGAAGTGAGGTACTGCTGAAAATTAGAGTTAGGAAGTGATACACAGTACAAGTTATTTCACGTTTTTTAGAGGTGACTTCTGTAATGAAGGTTTTCTACAAACTACAGATGAACATCCAACGTATCTGATAAACCATAAGACAACCAGACATGTGTTTAAAAGGAATCATAATGTTCTGTTACATATATTGCTACGAAGCATTTACAAGTGGAGATACTAGAAAGTCAACAAGATAATTTAATTTGACCGTGTATAACATAATTATTTAAATTGACCGTGTATTACCTAATTTACCATGTATGATATAATTTGACCGTGTATTACCTAATTTTGAATTTATAAAAATTTTCTATATTTTGCAAATTTGTTACTCTTTATTGTATTTATCAAATATTTTATGAACTAAAATTATTATTAAATTAAAAATTGTTTTGTTATAAAAAATACAATTATATTCTCATTTTAGGTCAGTAAGGTGGGTGTTTTCAGCTGTGGTCCAACCGCTCTCACTAACAGCATAAATGATGCATGCGAGAAAGTGAACAACCATCGTAAACTACCATACTTCATGCACCACTATGAAAATTTTTGATGTGGGAATGCCAAACGTTTCTTTTGGTTGAAGAAGAGTTCCAAAAGTGTTGCTTGAAGCACAAACCTTGAAGAATGTCTGACCGAAATGGTTATTAAGGTCATTGTCCGAACTTTTATACACTCATCTCAAATATTGTGACCTATTATAATCTCTAGAAAAACTAACAACATGTAAAATGAATGAATTCAAGAAAACGTAGGGAAAAAAATGTCAACGAGTTTTAGTGTGAAGAACTGATTTTTAATTTACGAAGGATCGAAAAAAACACGAAAAAAATATGTGTAGCTCAACTTATTTGGGTCATTTATGGTGAATTTTTCTTGTTTATTTGCATGTATTAAATGATGCAAAATTCCATCTTGTTTTCCACTCAGATTATGTTAAAAATGAAATACAATTTTGTCTTGTTTGTAACACAGATTTTATGTCGTATTACGAAAAGTATGATGTAAAATTAAGTACGTTTAAATTTAAATTAAATATACAAAATATTTTATATTATACATAATTTAAAGTCTCATTAAGAATGTTTGCTCTTAAAATTTTGGAAATTTGCTTGATTTACTTAAAAATTTGTTATTAATTGTTAGACTTTATTCTGTTTATTTAATATGGAATAAAAAGTTTCTTTAACAGAATCATATTCAATTTTTAATTTTATTATTCGTTATATTTCTTTAGCTCATATTAAGTGCTCTTAAAAAAATATTTCTTTAATTAATTTTAAAATCCTTTACAGAAAATTACGTAGATTTAAATACCCTTTACAGAAAATAAAGTTAATTGTAAAGCCAAAGAGAATGGGCTTAATTAGTAATTCTGTACCAAATGTTAATGTTAATACATTTTTCTGTGAATAGAAGTTTTAATAACATTTTCTACTGAGTACCTTCTGCTTCACAACCATTACTTTTAGACAGGGGCATTTACACATATTTTATCAAATTAGATTCCATCGTCAAAATCAGATTATAATATGAGATAGAAATTCAATCACAATATTTATTATAAACAAGCATTATTGGACTCCTACTGGTCAAGTCCCTTTATATAATTATTCGACTTAACTAGACGATTGAAATTAATCTCATAGTACTACTAATACAATAAACGTCATTTTGAAGAATATCTGATTTATAAACAGTGTCCCATTATCACTGAAACAACTGGAACAAAAGCTTTTAGAAAATGGGAAATTTAAATCCTATTTATATTTTTCCGCAGTTAGTCTTTATTCAAAATATATGACATTTTCGACAATTCTTTTTAGAAGAGAGAAGAATTCTGGAGAGAAATGATATACCACTTAAACTATTTATATCGAGAATAATTTATACATAAATGACAATTTTAAAAGAGAGGAAAACACTATATTTTTTTCCTTTTAGAGTGGTCAACATTAGTTGCAATTTAAATTAACTGTAAGTGATATAATCAAAATATTTTTTTAAAAAAAATCACAGCGTAGCTCTTAAATTATCCAGAGAATATATTAATATAAGTTTCACTCTATTTCCCACAATCGTTTCGTTTTCACAGACAACTTCAATGGAAAAATAGAGGAAGGACTATAATTGTATTGATGTAAGCAACATTCTGTTCTCAAATGTCTTTTTCTCTTAGTAAATTCTCATTATATAGTAAATGAGAAATAAAAATTAATTCAATATGAAATTGAAAATGAATATCAACAACATTAATGAATAAGCTACCAATTGTTTTTTTAATAAGCTTTTTTTAAACCATGAACAAAAGTCCTTATCAATTATAAGAAATGTAAAATCACCACCAGAGGGCGGATCTAAAAGAAAAGTATAGTTGATGAAGGGCAACTGTCAGAATTAGTCATAGGAATGAGAGTTTACGGGAAGTCGTGTTGGCAAGGTAAACTGTAACCGTACTTGACATATTTTGGCGACATTTCTTATTTAATACAAACCTAAAGAAGTTGTCTGAAAAGGGGTGTGGTGAATGACGTTACCTAGTAGGGCGGTTGTAATAATGTAAGCAAATGAGGAAAACGCTAATAGAAATTTTATGAATCGAAAAGCAAATGAAAGCAATAATATTTAAAATCGCTTTCTGTAATGATATACGTATTCCATTTTTTCTCTTTAATAAAAGAAATTAAATATTTTTGAATCATAAATTGTTAATCACAGAATAATTGTAAAATTTATCTTTCTTTTAAATTGCATAAAATGTGTATGAAATAAATTCTGTTATCAAAATAGGTCATCTATCTAGCTATATCTAAAATTAAATTTCTAATCTTATTTTATAATTCAATTTACTTTATCTAAAATCATGTTAATAATAAATTTTTATTTTATCAATTAAATTTGCCATTTATTTGTAACTTCAGAATTTAAATTGAGTATTTAATTTCAAATCCTTAAAAATTGTGGAAATAACTATGTAATAAAATAAAACTTTAAATTGGAATAAATGTTTAAAGATTTGTACTCATCCAAAGAATATAAAATTATTATTTATTTTTTTTTGATAATCACCATTTATTGATTAGAAGTAAGCAAAATTATTTCTTTATGACTCCATCTATTACAAAAATGATAATATATTATCAATACTCATTCTAGAAAACGGTAGTTTCATGTATCTGCGTTTTTAATCGTATCTATTACGCATAAGTTTACGCAAAAATAAGGCAGATTTTGAAGACCAAATTTGATGAAATATTTAAAAATTGTTAATGTCCTTAGACTGGAAAAAATTACTATAAGATCTGATAGTAATAGTTAATAATTTAATTTTTCTTGATTATGGTATTTATATCTTTATATAGTATTATAAGATTAATGTAATTTTCTTAAATCTAAAAATTAAAATTTACTTTTTAATAAGCAATGTTTTTGCCTTATTTTAAATTTTTCTTTCAAAAGAAAAATATTCATTTTAGGAAATATATATTCAAAGATTATATATATTCATTAGTAATTTGACTACAATATATATTCAAATATATATTCATTAGTAATTTGCTTACTTCTAATCACTGAGAGTTTTCTCAGTGATATAAATTATTCAAAAGTTGCGTGTTATAAAAGTGTTTACTTTCAGGTGGTAACCAAATATAATTTTTCCATTATTTTCAAAGACTATATAAAATATGAGCCGAATAACAAATACTGAATAAAATAAAATTATTTTTCTTTTAGTAGATACATCATTTAAAATTTAAAAGACATTCAGTTTTTCCTAAAATTATAGCTGATTATTTAACTAACTTAAATATAATTTTCAAGTTTCATAAATGTTGTAATTTTCAATAGTTATCCTAGAACTGAATTTCAATATTTATACAATTAAATGAATTTCAACAACCTAAATATAAATTGCGATTTATTAATACATTGTAATTATTTTTCAAAAATATAATAGTTTCAAAAATTTATAGTAAAAGAGAAGAGTATATCACGTTTGCACTTTATCTGATAAAGAAGCATTACTTCTTTATCAGAAAAACTGTAAATGTGATATACCTACAATTAAACTATATATATAACAAATGTTACTTAAAAATATTATCCCCGAAATGTACTGGCCAAATTGCTTTTTCTTAATAAGAAACTAAGCGTCCTTAGTTAAAATATTACCTCTAGTAATTTACAAAATACCTCAAAAAATAATAAAAACTGTACTAAAAATATGCAAATGATTATGGAAAAGGAGGAAAGTTAATAAAAAGAAACTTATTTTTTATACTTTTTGCAGTTATAAATTTAAACATTTGAAATGTCATCCATTTTAGTTATATAGTCAAGTTATATAGCCGAAGTCAAGTTACATGTCTATAAAAAATTATAATATTGATTAATCAAATAAATCTTTTCTATTCCAAATAAAGAATATAATATCTAATTAATATTGCTTCGGCTGATAAATATGTCATCAGCACTTCTCTCTGGATGTGGTTATTTACTATTTAAACAACATCAAAATGAAATTTTTCTTTAATATTTTAATTTTCTGAAATATTATTTAATATTCTATTAATTTTTTATAAGATATTAGATCCTTTTATTTAACAAACAATATTTTATTAAAATTTTATATTTTCTTTTGTAAATATAAAGTGTTAACTTTTAATTGTATTTTAACAACAATAACATGATGAGATATAGCTCTCAAAAGAAAGGGGAAATTTCATAAAATTGAAAAATCATTAATGAAAAATTCTTAAAATTAAATTACAAATAAAAGAATTGCGTTAGATGTCCTTAAAATTTGCATCCTTACTAATCAATAAGAAACATATATAACACCCTGTATAACACCCCCATTAGCTCTTATCAAGAATACAAAAGCCTCTAATTATTGATGGGACGTATTTCCGGCTTTACACTAGACCATCTCAAAATAATTTCATTGTAATGACTTACAGCGGGGAAGTCCATCAATCGCTGTCAGCTGAAGAAACCAACGTGTGCTAGTGGTTTGATTTGTGAATGTCCGGCTAGAAAATTTCTACAAGTCCCTGTTATAATTTTTTGCAACACTAAATATGAATTTTCTTTATTTAGGAAATATTATCCGGAAATTTATTACTAAGCAGTTTTTGTATTTAAATTCTAAAGTAAATATAAATATATATATACATCAACATTATATTTCTAAAATCATCAAATAATTTTCAAAATCATTAAAAGAAGTGGTTTGAATACTTTAATACTTACACACTGAAGAATTTTGACAAAATTGTATATTTTTAATAATTAGAAAAAAATAATAAACTAACTTAATTGCCTAACAATAGCTTTCAGGGGAAATAGTAAGCTACTGACTTCAGTTTAAATAGTGGGAAAAAATGTTGATTGTAAGTTTTTCATGTTCCGAATGATTTATGTTTCTATAATTTTGTAAAAAATATCGTTCCTTACTAGAATCTACGTTGTTATTATATTTATTTTAGTATTTCTTGAATTGTTATGCCTAAATATTAAAATAAATATTTTATAGATAAATATAATAAATAAACCTTGAAAGTTTAATTATAACATTAATTTCAAAATATTTTCATTTAAAACATTTGTGTCTTCAGTAAAAGTATGCATCATGCTAATACTTAAGCTTTGTTTCCATATTCTGATAAATATAATCTTGTGACGAGCTATATATTCATCAGAAAAGGGAAACGAAGCTCAGGTATTAGCATGATACTGACATAAATATAACTTTTCTATGAAAATAATTTCATTATGAATAAAAATTTAAATATATTAATTACAGTTGTGAATGTTAAAATTTTATTTAAAGTTTTATGATTCGTTTTAAAATCAAGTTTGATCGAATTAAATTAATGTTACAAAGTTATTTTTTAACGTTCAACAAAAATTCCTGTAACCTATATTATTTTATTTACCTAAAAACATATTTTTTAAAACTAAGATTTTCCATTTTTTGTCGATCATTTATAAAATTATATAAGTATTTAAAATGATAATTCTACGAGCAAGCTATTCAATTTTTAAATTAAAATTAGATTTATTGTAAAATTAAATAAAAACCTAGAAATCACAAGGATTAAATATTCTTAATATGGTTTTGTTAAAAACGATGAACTTGGTTCGAAAATTTTGACTTTTAAAAATCTTGATTTTTGGAACAAAAAAAATATCGAATTTCGTTTTCTGTCTTGCTCGTGTTCTTTACATTTACTTATTTAAAACCTATTTTTAATTATTACAAATTATAACAAAAACATGTTTTAGCTTAAGAGAAGTCATTCTGGAGGAATATTATGAAATCGGGCATAATTATTGTAAAAAATAATGTTCGATTTATGCCGATTCTGCACTGTAAAAATTAAAAAGATCTTAATGTATAAATTATTGAATCAAAAAGATAATATGCCATTGCGTAAAACAATATGAAAAAACAAAACAAGCTCTTTTGAATAAAAAAAATAAATATTTTAAAATCGTAAGAATGTCTTATTAAAAATTAAAAATAAGTAGACATTCATCATTGGTAAAGTAAACGACTGAGAAAATTTCGCATAATCATGAGATAAAAATGTTAAAACTCTTGTCTAGTATGAATACCTGTATTGATTTGTTTGTCCTTAAACGATCTTTTTTACACGAGGTCTAATTAGATCGGGAAACACAATTAAAAGTCTTAATTCCCAATAAGAATTTCAGTCAATAGAAAACTTAAATACTGAGTGTATCAGTTTTTGAAAAATAAAAAATATTACAAATTTACATGTTTTGGCTGAGAATATTTATGATTTTATTATAAAAAATATATAAGTATATAAATTCAATGCTCCAAAGAAATTAAATCTTGAATTGAAGCTTTTTGAAGAATTGAACTCCATTGAAGCTTTTAACTTGCATAATCTAGTATGTTGAAGATGTTATTAAAATTATGAGTGTACAGACAATTTTTACTATTTCAACGTCAATTGTTAGCTGTGAACGTTCATTCAGTAAATTAAAATTAGTTCTGACATTTACGATCAACCATGGGACAAAATTATTGGAGTGACTTAGCATTTTTAAGCAGCGAATTTGAAAAAATTGAAGTGATAAACACTAATGAAGTAATTAATCAAATTCATAATTAAAGGCAAATGAAATGTATGCATAACTAATTAATTTATCCTAACTCACTGTTATTTATAAATACATTTAATCTATATATATTATATATTAACCTCATTCACTGCTGTAAAATATACATTTTTGATAATAATTATATTAATATGTAAAATTAATAATTATTTTAAATTATTTATAAATTATAGCAAGTCTTATTATTCTCCTGTGACATTTCTAAATCCAATTCTAGAGTTCTGATTATTTTTTATTCGATTTTTGTTGTTTTAAATTTAAAACATAATCTAAATCTTCAAAACTATCTACAACTTGAATTATTATAAAGAAAGTGCTTTTATTATTTGCATTATAATCTCTTTATGAGTTAATATTATATTACTATTTATTGTGGGAGAGCATCAAAATAGATATTCTTCAAATTCCCATGAACTGGGTAAAACGCGAACAGCATCTGTGTCTCGATAGATCATTTTATAATTGCTTACTTTATTGACAGGAGATATTCTGGTTCATGGAAAAGTGTTATCTCCCCTAGTTTGTTGATCGATTTTAAATTATTACCAGATGTGGGAAAAGCAGTTTCACTTCCTGTGGTATTTTTTTTTTTTTTTTTTTTTTGTCTGGAATTGAGGGAGGTCTGTAGCCTTCCGGCCATGTACCTCGTTTTCTAAAGAATTGGAGTCCTTGGATAGTCTTGGCCTGGTGATTAAAAAATCAGAAATAAAGATACAATAATGAATAATACAAAACTATTGAGGTAAGTGCTCCCACTGGATGCACTCTGCATGACTTGTGTTTTTGGACTAAGTAATTGAGTAATCCTAGTAATAGATACTTAGATGATGACAATAATTCTTTGTACACATAAAATCCATATAAAATTTTTTACGAAGGAAAATATAAGGAGAATACACAGGATGATTACAATAATTCTTTGAAGCACACAGATTCCGTTAAAATATTTACCAAGGAGTTACAAAGAAAAAAAAAACACAGGTTGATGACAATAATTCTTGATAGTACCGTTAGAATATTTACAACGGAGGACAAAGAATGATACATATCCATAGTTGTTTAAGATTACATAAAACTGAGATATTTACAGGTTCCACACGATTTATTTACAATGTGGTTCACAAGATTTTATTTAGGTAGAGATATGATTTCCATTAATTATTATTCTTCTTTCTTTTCCGTTTGGAATTATTTGAATAAATGGAGATATTGGTGAGAGGTTTTACTCTCAACACTGCTCTGGGCCTATGGAAATGCGTTAGGTCATAAGGACTGTAAAGTTCAATACCCTGAATCTCACTATTGTTGATTGTGTATAATTTATGGTAGAAATTAAATGCAAGAAATTTAAGGTAGCGGGCTAGAGGCAGAATTCCCAAGTTCTCTCTTATTTGGTGGTTTCTAAAGTAAAACTCTGAGTTAGTAATAAGTCTAAGTATTTTGCTTTGCTGAGCTTCTAAGACTTTGATATTTGAATCAGCTGCTCCTCCCCAGATTGGAGCAGCATAGGTTATTATCGGTCTGAGGTAGGCTTTATATATTAGGAGTTTATTTGTTAGCGAGAGTTTTGACTTGGGGGCTAGCAGTGGATAAAGGGTAGTTTTAGCTGCTATGAATTTATTTTTGATTTTAGTAATATGGGCTTTCCACGTTAGTCTCCTGTCAATAGTGAGTCCAAGGTAATCAACCCTACTAGCCCAGGGAATTTCTCTTCCCGCTAATTTGACCTTTTCACACGGTAACATTTTTCTTGTGAAAAGAACTGCCTGGGACTTGGTCGGATTTACCTTTATTTTCCATTTAACAAGCCATTCTTCTATTACCTTCAGGTGTTCTGATAAGTGTTGGTGTAGTGTTTTGTGATTGCTATTTGTGGTTAATATGGCAGTGTCATCCGCAAACAGGCAGAGCATAGTATTAGGTCTCTGCGGAATATCATTGATGAAGGCATTAAATAGGAATGGGCCCAGCAGTGATCCCTGTGGGACGCCTGCTAATATGGGCTTTTCCTGGGAGTAAACATTATCAAACCTTACGGTAAATTTTCTATTAGTTAGGTAGTTTCTTATGAGTTTGATCTGAATGGGAGGGAAGTTGTAAGTAATTAATTTGAATAGTAAGCCTTGATGCCAAACACGGTCAAAAGCTTTTTCTATGTCCAGAAAAATTCCTCCAGTAGATTTTTTGTTAGCAATACCTTTTGCTATCTTCTCCACTGCCCGGAGCAATTGGTGGGATGTGGATAGTTTCCTCCGAAAACCAAATTGCTGAGGGATTATGATGCTCATCTGGGCATCAAAATCTAACAGTTTATTCAGAATGAACTTTTCAGCTATTTTGGCCATCGTTGGCAGTAAGGATATTGGCCTGTAACTGGAGGGTAGATTTCTGTTTTTTCCTGTTTGTAGATCGGAATGACTACTGCCTTTTTCCAAAGTGTGGGAAAATGTCCAATATTAATTATGGCATTGATTATGTCAGTGAGTAGACATACTGCAGTAACCGGGATTTGCTTGATCGCCTTGTTAGTTATAAGATCGTAGCCCGGACTCTTTTTGGGTTTTAGTTTTTGTATAACCTCTTCCACCTCTGAGGCATTGATTGTCTGAGTATCCTGGGGGTAAAATTATTGTGACGGAAGTAGGAGCTAACGAGAAAGTTAACATAGGATTCATTACGAATACTTGTGTTATCGTCGGTTGTGTTTTCTTGGAATTGATCCTCGAGGGAGTTTGCAAGCGCTTCTACTTTCTCTTGTACTGTAATGGCCATTCTGGGGCCGTCCATGAGGGGGGAAGTACGCCCTTCTTTGTTTTTCTTTTCTTGACTGCCCTCCAGAAGGAGCCATCTTCAACATTTAAATTAGTGAGATAGGAGTTCCAGCTATTACAGTTGTGTTTATCAATTTCATTTTTGATGGTTCTTTTAAGGGCGTTTATTTGGGTTTTTAATTCAGTCGTTTTATATCTATTAAATTGCTTGCGAAGTCTATTTCTAGTTTTAATTAAGTTAATGATGTTTTCGGGAAGAAAATTGGTTGGTTGTGTGGGTTTCAGGCGTTTACTGGTATCAAGAGCTTGTTGTATTATTTTTGTTAGTTCTTCTGCTTTATTTTCAATTTGATCTTCAGTAACAATGGGGCTTAATGAATTAGGTGAGAGGGAGTTGTTAATGACATTTCTAAAGACATTCCAGTTATGGTAAGTGGTGTGGTATTCATTTCCCTGTTGTGTGGAGTGGCCATAATAGATTAACACCGGGTAGTGGTCTGATTGGAGGTCTTCAACAGTAGAAAGTTTCATTGGTGATTGGACTCCTCTGGACAGCATGAGGTCAATGTAGTTCCCATGTATTTGTCCATAGTGTGTTGGCTTGTCTGGCCTGTATATGTTGAATTCAGTATTTTGAACTAGGGAGGCAATCGTGCGTCCAGATTTATTCTTGTAGGGACAGTCCCAATTTGGGTGTTTGGCATTGAGGTCGCCAGCTAGAATAATTTTGTAGCTTAGTGAAGCTAAGGTTTCTAGATCCATCGAGAGTGCTGCATTGGGGGGGTTATTAGGGGGATATACAGCGATGCAACTGTTATGTCACCATTATTTGAAAAATGCAGTTTAATAATTGTGGCTTCTGCAAAATGGAGCCTGGGTGTTGGTATGTGTGAGTGAGGGATTTTTGTTTTTATAAATATGGCCGTTCCGCCCTGCTGGCTGGTTCGATCATTTCTATACACTGCATAATTGGGGATGTTGACCATATAAGAGTTCATCAGGTGGGTTTCCTGTACTAGGATAAGGTCAGGATGATTGTTTGACACAAAATTTTTTAATTCAGTAAGTTTAGTAAGTATGCCATTGGCGTTCCAAATCATTATTTTTATGTTGTTAAATTCCTTAACTGTCATTATTGGTATCGTTAATATTTAGGGCTTTTAGTAAAATGTGCACTTTGTCCGTTGGATTAATAGTGCGTTCTAAGATTGGGACAGCCTGCATGAGGGCAGGAAAGGCTTTAAAAATTGAGTTAACTTCTTTGAGTAGTTTCATAATTATATTAATGTTTTCAAATTGACTAAAGTCTGTTGTGGTTTGCGGGTTCGATGTAGGTGGAGTTGACTCTTGTTTATCGTTGTTATTTCTGGCGGCCTGCGCAAATGAGAGGCCTTTTTTAGTAAAGTTACTAGCAGCGTTAGGAGTTATTTGAATTTTCTTGCTTCTGTTGACTGGGTTTGCTAAGCAGCCTCCATAGGAGGCTGTGTGGCTATTTCCACAGTTGCAGCATTTTGGTTTATCTAATTTTTGATGGGGGCAGTCTCTAGAAGCATGCTTAGCTCCACACTTTACACAATTTGGCTTCAAAAAGCAAACGGCAGAATTGTGACCAAATCCCTGACAGTTGTAGCACTGGACCGGCCTGGTGTTTACATATTTTTCGACCTTAATTATTAAATTCAAAAGATCTTTTAAATTATAAATTTTTGGAGCAATTTCATTTGTGATTAGGGTGATCAGAAAGCATGGGATAGGCTCCTTCTTTCTGTGCTTTCTCATGACTGTTACAGTAGCAACATCAAAGCCTCTAAGCATCAATTCCTCTTTTATGAGATCAGTAGAGGTGGTGGGGGGGACCTGTGGTATTTGTACTCAAAATTTCTCAAGGGAGGCTGATTGCCACTTTGGATGACCGAGTTCCAGTGCTCCAGGTGCTCACCACCAATTTATTTGCTTTGATTGCCAATGGGGTGTAATTATTAGTCACAGGGAAAGATTTTAATGAGGATATAACAATTATTTCCATTTACCTATCATTTGGTTAATAGTCGAGCCATGTATTTTCATCTGGTATGGCCAAGCCGCGTGACATCACACTCATTCATATTCTTTATAAATAAAAATAAATAGGGACTATTTACAAGGTCAGATATCTTGAATGCATATTCTTGAATAATCCATACATTTAGTAGAGTTTATTTGCGGAAAATATTTCTAGATTATTTTAACTATAAAGTATACACAAACAGTAAATATTATTTCATAAATTGATATAAGTAAAAATTTCTTTTTTCCATACACTTGTTCGCACATTTTCTAGGTTAGATTAGTAATATAAATACTTATAAACACATTTTTAACAATATTTACATTAATGGTCAGTACTGCTCTGCACATACATTTAAATGCAAGTAGTAATGAATGTGAATTAATTTAAAGAGATTTGCAAGAAAGAGTGATAATGCCTTAATTCTGACTCAGTTTGCTGAGTATTCAGATCAAAATTTCTCAAGAAAGCGTGGGAAAATCTCTTGTCAAAATTAATTCTTTATGCACAAGAAAAAACCTACAAATTGCATGGACGTTAGTAATAAGAGTTGAAGAAAAATATCCATAATTATTGATAAGTTTTTTATAAATTGATTTTTAGTTGTTACAACCATTTAGTTTCTTTTGCATATTTGTAACTACTTATATAATCTTATGAACTTGCAAAAAAAAAAAAAAAAAAAAAAAACTATAAATGAAATAATTAAAAATCAGTTAAATAAATATATACTTATACGTCGAGATTTATGTGATCTGGGCAAAAAAAACTTCTGACTCAGTTTGCTCAGAATGAGATTGAGACTCTCAGAATGAGATTAAGTTATAAGCTCAGCAAATGTTACAAAATAAGGGGTTTTATTGCATTAACAAGAGTTAATATCTTATGTTTGAATGATTTGGAGTTTGAATAATGAGAAATGCTGAATATGCCATTGCAAAAAATTTGTGATTAGTAACTTCAACATACAAATATACACAATAAATATATTTAATTCACAGGTTTATTAAAAAAATTTATTCCTTTATTACATATATATTAAATTTTGGTATGTAGGAGAATACATATGTAAATTATAGTATTTAATAATACTTATGTAATGCGTTATATACTTTCAGATAAAAGATATAAAGTATAAATATGGTAATTTTTATTCATGTAATTTATGATTATATGATATAATATGGATAAAACAATTTTAAATTTAATTGCTGAAAAAATAGGGAAAATAATCAATAAGTACTTAAACTACCATGCAAGCTTCAATTAAATTATCTAATCTCTTTTCATTGCTTTCAAAAGCACATGATGAGTTTTGATGAAATAATTTTATTTATAGAAGATAAGTAATACTATTGGTTATGCTATATTTAACTTTTTCATTTAAAGGTCCAAGTATTAATAGTGAAATGTCATAACCACTGGTACCAAATGCATTAATAAAATCATTGTTCTAAAAAAATGAGTTACACCAACAAGAAAAGTA
This sequence comes from Latrodectus hesperus, assembly GCA_037975125.1. NCBI lineage: Eukaryota > Metazoa > Arthropoda > Arachnida > Araneae > Theridiidae > Latrodectus > Latrodectus hesperus. Next base: position 32,043,741 of record CM075853.1, read on the forward strand.
CTTGTTTAATCATGTACGCTTAGATGAAAGATATGATAGATTGTTGTCTATGTTTTTGTTGTATCATATTTATAGTTACTTATTGTGTTATGTTATTTACAAATATAAAAATCAAAAACTTTTATTTTTAGTTATTTTTACTAACAATAAATGTTTTTGATTCTTATATTTGTAAATGAACGTCTATTAATGCCGATAAAATACTTTTAATATTTGAAGTGCAAAATGGCAAAGAATTATTTTTTGAATCTTTTTCCATTATGTAATAAGACAATCGCTTTATAAAATTATCAGAAAAATCCTAATATAATTATGAACGAAATATCTTAGAACAAGAAAAACGCTGCTAAATATACTACGTTCACTTCATGTCATAATGATGTTTATTTTTCCACCTTTATTTCACCCAATCACATTTTCCCCGGGCAACGATAGCTCCGCCTACAGCTCATCATGGCTGGGTTACCATGCTGTGACTGTAATCGCTTAGATTTGGCGAAGAAGGCGAGGAAATGTATCATTTGGCGGAGGCAACACGAATACCCGTATATCCCCATAGGGATGCTAAACAAAAGTTAACAATAAATTTTGTTACTTGTCATTATTACGTAGAGTCTTTTTATTAAGTGATCTTGATACAGCCATGTATCAAAATAATTAAATAGTAAAATATTAATCGGTAGATATATATACCTTACATAACTAACAAGTAATAATATATATAGCAAACGTAAACTTAGAAGTTGATATACCTTGTTAACACATCTTAGATAAAATAAAATAATTAAAATGATATTTTAAATTAATCAAAAATTGCAACTATTTGAAATTATAATTCATCAGGAAAAAAGACTGCAAGCATATATGAGTAAGAATTAAAAATTTTCTACTTTTATACAATAAATGTAAGTGATATGAAATCACAACATATTTTTCTTGCAAACACATGAGTTATTGCTTACTATGACTTACTTTTTCACAATCCTTTAATTTTATGATTTTTGGGTCTCTATAAGTTCGAAGAAATATACGTTTGATAGCCAATACTACGCCTCTTGAGATTAATCCCCACATATTTACTGGGAAGGCCAATAATTTTTAAATTACAATGTTGTTCAATGAATTGTTATTTTTTATTTATTTTTTAATTACTTCTAAATATATCACAATGAAATACAATACTCTATTAGATTCAGCGTCATGTGTCTGTGTATACTTATTCATTCAGAGCAACTCTTGTCTCTTTCTAAACATGAAGGCAGTTTGATTTTGATTTGTCAGTGGATGATATCAGAGAAAAGAACATACTTCTATCTGTTTTCAGTCTTGTTGACATTGGAGCATACCTAATTAAAACGCACTGCTTCCGATGAACAGTTCTAATTTCCTAGTTCACAATCAGTTTCTGCATTAAGACGGGTAGAAGCCTTCCATATTGACCACATGTGACGGACCTCTTGAGGTTGATACCATCTTTTCCATAACAGAAATGAACTTAGATCTCAGTTTATATGGAGAAAAAATTCTGTTGTTAGGTACACGAAATCAAAGATACCAATCACCTATAGCAAAAGAACCTCCTGGCCTATTTTTGATAAGTCTTCAATTGACTAAAACATTAATTAAAAATCGAAATAAAAATCTATTTACCAAGGAACAGTAGAGAGCTTTAGATATCGTATAATGCTGTTGATAGTCAACTTCATCTGTATATATTGATTTAGAACGCAATTATTCTGGTAAATAACACCACAATCTTTCGTTTTGGATTTCAAATTATTTAGTTTACCATCATTCGTTGAATAAAGATTCTTTCTAACCAGTTGGTTTTATGGTGTATCACAATTAGAGTTTTAAGCATTGTTAGGCATTATTTTTTTCTTTGCATAATTTTAATCTATGCAATTATTGCATCGTGCAAACGTAAGCTTATAAAGTACGCTTTACATCAAATTTCAAGAAATTTAAGATCCTTTAGCTAATTTACTTTGGTTTTTTATTAGCTTCTTACTATATATAAAAAATTAATTTAGACTATCAGTATGATGGTCCTTGAATGAGACAACGTTGGTAAAATTAATCCAATTCATAAAAAATGCACTGAAATTCAGTTTTCCCATTTCACTTAGTCATAAATAGCCCAATTTTGGAATAACTAATCCCTTTTTCAATATCGTCCGTAATCTCTCTCTCTCTTTCTCACCTCTCCCCTTGTCTCTAAAACTAACTTCAAAACTAAAATTGGTATCAATCCAATTAGTCACTCCCACTATAAACAATGTTAATAGAACAAAATAAGTTAATAGTTAGATTCATATCATGTATTAAATAATTATTTTGTAGTTCTTTAAATTGTATATAATTATAAAATATTCCTTAAGAAATCAATATCATTTTGTTGATTTATATAAATTTGTTAAACTATTAAAACACTGTATAAATCAATATTTGGGAGAATAGGTTTTCAATAATCATTATAGTAAATAATTAAACTTTAAATCTCTGGAACAATTTGAGATAATTTCGAAGGCACAAATATTTTTGAAATTTTTATCCAATGGAAATTTAAAGTATGGAAAAAAGTTCCAATAAAAATATACGTGTATGTTTCGTAAAAAGTGTTAAATTTAATTAATAGGCATTACACGTATGTAATACACTTTTTGGAAAGACTTTAGAAAATGGTTTCAATATTATCCTTCATTTGTTAAAATTATCTTTCCAAATAACTTGATAAAAATTATTAAGATAATTTTTTTCTTTCTGATTTAACGGCAGAAAATTATACCCAAAAAAGAGAACGTTTCATGGCAATATAGAGTATTGATTAAAATTCCTTGTAAAAAGGAAATGTTCTTTGAACAAACATTTTTCTCAGTTAATAAAAATTTATGAGAAGACTATTTCATGACACTCTCTTTTTTTAAAAAAATTTCGTAAGCACAGTTGCAAAATTGTTCCATCATTTATTCTTTTTCTTTACCAAATATCGCAATGAAAAAATTACTTAATCAATATCAATGATTATCTAATATTGTTACATTAGCAATTTTTCAAAAAGTTTATTGTTACATTAGCGATTTTTCATCTTTAGCAAATATTATTACTGACAGTTTTGTATCATGTGCTCGTGTTATTATTTAATAAACTTTAATAACAAGTAAAAAATATTTATTTTAGAAATACAATGCTTAAAATTTACGTACTTAAGCAGTTAAATTTTTTAAAAGTACTTTTATTTCTCTTAAGATAATAGGGATAAATTTAAAAATAAAATGCATGGGAAATAAAAACATGCAAATTAAAATGACTTAATTTGTTTTTATCAAATTTAAAACTATAATCAAATTTTAATCTACAAACCGAAAAAGCCTTGAGGAATTTATATAAAGGTGCAGCTTATCTCCTATCACTAAATGATTTTAATTATTAAAGTTAACTAAGAAACGATCGCAGGATAAAGCTTGCACAATTTCATAAATTTTACCTAAAATTGTTTAAAATAACTTTCAATATCAGAATACAATTCATAGATGCATTCAATGGAAAGAAATCATTTCTTACATTGCTAATTATTATGCACAATATTTAACAATATGAGAAATGCAACGTCAATAATTTTTAAATTGCAATGATTTTTTCGTGAAGTGTTATTTTTATATATCTTTTTAAGTTCCCCGTAAATAGCAAGAAAATACAACTAATAACCTCAACAATCTCGTCAAGTCTGTGTATATTTCCTTATTTAGAGCAATCTTTGTTTATACTTAACAAACATAAAATTTAATTTTGATTTGTAGGTGCGTGACTAAAATTCTAGAAGTACAACCTGGTATTTACTGGAAAATTTTAATTGCTATCATTTAATAAATAAAAGATCAAAAGTCATCTTCACATTTTAAATCTAAAACATGAGGGTTACAGTAAAATATTGGCAGAGTAGCCCAGAAAGTCGTAGACCATCGGATTTCACAAAATAGATATTAGAATTGGTGTAAGTATGAAACTTCATTGTGAAGTGACGCTGTTTTTGATAATAGACCTAGTGGCTCAGTAACTTCATTCTGCTTCCCATGAAAGGTCAGAAAATTGAAGCATCGTTTTCCGTGGCCAACGATTGGGAGGATGACCCCAATCTCCCTCATTGCGTTGGTGGAGGGGGAGTATAAGGGGACCTTCTTCTACCCGCCATTCCACCGGAAAGATTTTTATTCTTCCGATGAAATGGCGGAGATGAGAAGAGGAAGGTACTGTTTAACTGTGACTTAGACACCAGGAATGAATAAAAGTTAAGAGGCGTTTGGTAGTTGGTGAATATTCCAAACCCCTTAACCCTGTGTAGAGTTTGGAGCTTGCTTGTATAGCTATGTATTATATATTATAGGTAACAATGGTATTTCATGTTCATTCTTCAAATGAAAAAAAAAAACCCGAGACATCCAATTTCCCGAGGTGCCATTCAATGATTATAACAATAGGATTCTTCACCATTAACATTAACAAACAATGCCTTGTCAAGATATTTAATAGATTTTGACCAAAGGTATAAGACTTTACTGGAAGTAAAATCAAAAGAACTTAACACAACTTTCTTGTACATTGATAAAAAAAAAACATTTTCATGCATGATTTCATTATTCAATTCACAATTCCCTTAAGAATCGAAGATTTTCTTGGTTGTTAAGGCTGATAAAAAATTAAAGTGAAAATTATTAAATGAGTTTGTTGAAAGCTACTGTATCTTTAGATACTGTAAATAAAAACAGACCCATAAAAATTTTGTTCAATAAAAAGTAACCTGCGTTTTATTCTAATAAATCTTTCTTATTACAAATTTTGTGTCGGTATATTCTTCTTCACTTGAATTACTGTCTTAAAAAAAATCTTTAAACAGATGAAGCAGTTTAAATAAAAAAAAACTGAATGAAGTAATTTGTAATTAGCAAATCCTCATTGTAAAATCAACATGAAAACGGATCATCAAATTATCAAAATTTTCAATTGCTATCTGTATTATAAGTGAATAGTTGTTTCAACAAAACAAAAAGCATTGCCTTAAAGGGGGAAATTATTCAACAATATCCGATAAAATATTATTTGTTTTTATAATTATTAAGCGAGTGCTATTTCATATAGATAAAAGAATTATTCCTTAGATGCGTAAATTTAAGTTAGAATTTAAATTTTGATTTAAGATTTCACATTGAAGGAATAAAATTTAGAAGTAAATAACCAATATTGTTGTATCAGAATTCTCCTTCAGTCATGATACACCTGTGAAAAATTCAATTATATTAATATAAATTATTTCAAATGACTTTAAAATTGAAAATTTTTAATTTTTTATATAAACTCAATCATTACGTAAGTTACATTGGAGTCTTTTATTCTTTTTCTCATCAGTTTCAATTAATGCAATGAGAACTTCTTAAAACAAAGAAAATATTATAAATGCTTATATCTGGTAGATTAATGGCCTGGATGGAGTTATTGCTGAATGTAAAGTTAAATTTGGTTGCATTATTCCAATACTAAATAACTCCCAAAAAATTCTCTGATTAATAGTAGTTTCTGTAGTAACAAGAACTGTTCATTTCAAAGGAATTAAAGTGTCATGCATTGGCAACTGAGTTACCTCATGCTATTCTCAAAGCATTCAGTAGGCCAAAATTGGAACCTTTCTTCAGAGACCGTCTATTGAAAATGGAAGAGTGGCTTGTTACCATGGCAACAGACTGATATAGAAAATTTTTGTGAGAGTTTCTCTCGTAGTAGACAAACAGTATGTTTTCAGCTGTCTATTTCTCCTAAATGAAACTACTAAATACGAATGGAAACCTTTCGATTTTAAACTAAAGTCAATTGACTTTAAGTAATGAGTTGAACTACTCATCTATCTCCTTCCAGTCCACATAACACAAAATCAGATGAGTGGCATTGAACCCTATAGAACTTTCAGCATGCATTTTCAGTAGGTTTTCTTTATTTTATTTTATTTATTTATTTATTTTTTTCTGTCTCAGGTATAGAATTATCCACGTCCAAGTCGAACGAAAGAATTATCATTCGAATTACATTGTCTCTAGGGTAAAATATTTGAATTTGGTAAAAATCTTAATGTAGTTGTTAACTAAGATCTCATCTTAATGAAAACCATTTCAAATAGCATTGTATGTGAAACTATGATCATACTTTAATGAGATCAACCATATCAGCATTTCGCTGTGAAAAAGTTTACACCCGTTTGCTTCTGATTTCAACTTTAATTTAAGTAGATACTTTATCAAAGTATATCAATCTAAATATGAGATTTCATTGGGATTTTAGATTAATTTTGATAGCAATCAGAATTTAAAGCTTTTCACAAAACTATTGCGAATAAATTGCCATAAACAACAGTTTTTTATAATATTTTCTAAGCATATATTACACATCCACAGAAAAATACATTCCAGAATCATATCCTCTATCTCTTATAAAACATAGTATTATTTATTTTATAGAATATTAAACTTGCTTTAGTAAAAAAAAGTTTTATGTTAGTATTATATTACAGAAAATCAAATAACTTGAACTGTAGCTGCAGTATGACGTCATTTTCAATTTAGCCAATAAAACTGAGTAATTTTTCGGGGTGGAGCCAGACAGAAGCTCTTGTCTTATGATTGAAATTTCAGGCTCCTAAAATAAATATATCCTCAAAAAGTGTACTTTTCGGCTAAAAATAAGTTACAGATTAGATATCAGTTTTGATACCAAAATTTATCTATTGTATGATTTTCCTGTGTTAAAAATTTTTTGATTTCAAAGCTGCATTTTTAGCAGCAGAATAAAATTAACGACTAATATTTAAACTTCATAAATCATACTTAAAACTAAAACTAGTCACAAATGGCAGATAATGCAGAGACAAATGCCGAAAATACCGCACAGAAATCAGAACAGGTATTTATATTACTCACATTTTGTTATGAGCTCATTTTTATATTACATTTTTCCTTATGTAGCTTTCAATATTTAGTTAGCCAATGTTGAATAACAAATTTTGATTCTTATGTGCAATTCATTTTGGAATTTAATAACCTTTATTAACCATGTTGGAAAATGTGAAAAATAATGAATTTTACAACATTTTCTACATTACTTATAATAATTTTTAAATACACTATCTAAAAAAAAATCTTGAATGATTGAGCAGGACTTTTTTTAAACAAAGTTGAAACTTACAATGAATCTTCTTGCGTATTTTTCTCCCTTCAATCCTTTTAGAGGCAAGATTTATGAACTGTAATAATCCTGTTTAGTAGATGCTACCTTGCTTTCTAATCATTACATTGCCATTTGTCAAGAATTATGACACTGTAACTATGATCACATAAAATCTCAAAACAGGTTATCCTTCATGATTTGAATTACACAATAATTCAATACATAAAATTATTATTCAGTAAATACATAACTCTCATATTGGTGATCATTTAATTGGTGTGTGGATTTTCAATGACATTAATGGTTCTCTTAATATGAGAGTTATGTGTTGAACTAAATGATTTCAATACCAACTTTGAAAACATTTTGCTCTTGCTTTATTTGAAATTATCAAGTTACCAGATATCAGTTAAATTGTTGTATAGCTATTGATTTTTTTATGTTTTCTCTAATTATTTAAATCGACTGTGTGATGTCTAACAATATATGTAGTAAAAAGCATTTGATAAAGGATTTCCATTGAAGATAGAATACGAATAGTGTTTAGAAAGCAAATAAAAGCCAATCTGTTCTTACTAAATATCTTCAATTATAAGATTGTATTATTCATTTTTTAAGCACATCGCGCATTATTCTTTATTTTTTTTTTTAAATCTAAAAGTGATTATATTTTATTGCAATATTTAGACATATAATAAAATAACTATTCAAAAATCAAGTTAATGCAAATATTTTTTAAATAAAATATTTATTTCACACAGTGAAGTAAATAGTATAAAAGTTTAAAACTATTTAACATCTATTGTTTAATTCTTCCTTGGAGTTTTTTATAAGTGGGTCATATTCACTATTACAAGAGAGAAAACTCAGAAAATTCTTGAGGACTAACCAGACAAATGTGTATGCTGAAACATTCTGACAGAATGTAGGGTGGACATTCTGATTTACATCAATGATTTAAATAATCTGTGAAAGTGAAGCATTTTTTCTTGAATAGGTTTAGTATAAAGGCTATGCAATTTTTTCCTTTTGGCAATAAAAATTGTTTTTTGCAAATGATTCTAATTTAATTTTTCTATTTAAACTGTAAATGGGAATATATAAAATTGATGAAAAAATAATAATTGTAAATATGAAAAACAAAAATTTTGTTTAAAAGTGAGATTGTTATATTATAACAATCTACTTTAGAACTTTGAATAATATTAAAAAACTCATATTTTATTTAAAAAAAACTTTGTTTAGAATATTTGATCAGAAATACCACCTAATTATAAAAAATTATTGAATGTTACATTCATTATGATTCATATTTATTTTTATGTAAATTTATTATATTCCCTATTCTGTTGAGTAGATTATCAGAAAAAATGTTTCAGCAATGGAAATATCACCTAGAAAAATCCTGAACCCATCAGTATTTTAATATTGATTCTCAAAAAAGTATCATAGAATAAAATAAATATCTTAGAACATTACCTATGTTTTTATTTTAAATGTTTTTCTCTGTTAAAATGGGTGGGGTCTTTGCATTATTGATTATTTTTTAGAAATCTCAAACCCAATGAAGAAAAATGTCATTACTGGCAAAGTAAGAAATTAACAATTTTTAAATCAATATTTTTAGTGATTTTCTGTTTTTAGTTATGTTATAAATTGCTTATAATAATAATTATATGTTTGTGATAAATAATAAGTTGATTTCTTTGGAAAATAAAATGATAAAAGGGATATTTGTTTCAAATTACAGAGAATGATAAACTTATCATTAATTTATGATAGTAACTTACCTAATTTTTTAAGCAATAATTTTAATTTTGAAGCAACAAATGTGATTTAAGTTTTTAATTTTTTCTGTATAAAATAAAATTTTCTGTTCTTTTCTTCATTATTTATTTTTAATTTTTATCAAGGAATTGGCATGAAAATTTTTATTTCATGTTTAATACTGTAAAATAAAAATAATTATCATATTAACATTTTTTAAAAAGCAAGAAATAAATATGTTAGTCACTATTTTTTGTTTAAAATGTTGCATGGATTAATAAAATTAACTTAAATAAAGGACAGCAGTCTGGACGTCACAGAAACAGATAAGCTGATTGGCCAAGTCATGCCAAATATTTTCAATATGTTCTACAATCATAAACTATAAAGCCATCAAAGGTAGGCCATAAGAAAATTAAATGTTCCTATCTTGAGGTACTTTTTAAACATTCATATAAAATGGTCAATCTCATAATTAGACAATATAGGTTACTTTCAAATTTACTGTGACCTGATAAAAACTGAGAAACTTTAAAATTAATATAGAAGAAAGACTTATAATAATAATGGTAAACATAGAAAACAGCCACTAAAAAAAATTTTTTTTAATTATAAGATAGTATATATTTTCTCATTCCACTTAGCTCTAAAAGCTTCTTATAAGGACTTTCAATAGCTCTTTGGAATGCTATTATTGATGGATAAATTTAAGGCAATTTTGTTTGGAGATCAGTTCTTTTATTTCCATATAATTTGTCACTAGTTAGTGTCCATAGAATGATCTATCACTGAGAAAAAAGAATTAAAACAATTAAGATACTTCGAGGATGTTGTAAAATTATTTTTGAACTTTTTGATGGTACTGGTACTGATGATGGATCTATTGATGGAAAAAATTCTGCTTTGAAAAACTGCATTCTGTATGGTACACATTGAAATTATAATTGTTTTGGTTCAATTGTACTCAAAAGCTTTATTTTTGAAATGGAACATAGGGCTACTGTTAAACAGGGCTCTCTTGCTACATTTTCTTCAATAGGCTTTCAAGAGCCCAGATTTTACATAATAATTAGAAAAATGACTCTTTGTTTTATCATGTTGCAATTTATTTTATTTATAACTTACTGAATGTAGATATATTTAAATGAATTGTGAAGGTTATTTAATAAAATTTGTCACTTTTGTATTCTAATTTGTAGAATAAAGCTTGAACTGTATAACTAATTTTGCTCTTTTGTATAGTTATTAAAACTCATCAAGCGCCGATTTGAAGAATGGAGAGAATTACTTATACATATTCATGAAATTTTAATTTGGGAGAAACCCTATTATCCTGGCATTATCGCTGGAGTTGTTTCAGTAATATTTTTGTAAGTGTTCATTTCAACAATTTATTATTTTTTAATTAAGCAATGACTAAAAAATAAAATTTAAATTCATGTTTATGAATTTAAATTTCAAATGTTAATTTTCGATGTATTTATTCACAAATAAACATCTTAATTTATTAATTCATTTTGTAAATTACATCAGAAATAAATTTGTGTGTGCCACGTTTTTACTTATTTCATTTTAAGGGAATAAATAACTTTTTGTAATAAAAATGCTTCCTTGTATCAGAAATTTTGAAAATTTCAATTTTATTTTAAAGTTGCTGTCCAATTTGTATTACAGAAATATTCTGCTTGATGTTACATTTTATGTTGTCTTAATTACTGATCTAGTATGCAAATTGTCTCTGACACATGTATTTTAGAAAAATCTTGAAATTCTCTAAAAGCTATTTTGGGAGTGTCGAGTAAAATCTAATAAAAATAATTTAATCAGTGTAAAATATAAAACAAAAATTTAAAAAAAGAAGTAGGGGAATAATTTATTAAATAAAGAATTGTTTGAATATGTTTTTATTCAATTAAATGACTTTTATGTATTAGAATGTTATTCATTTGATAAATTTGTTTTAATTTATTTGATGTTTCCAATACTAAAATTCATTGTAATATTTGAACACACAGAATAATGTGTAAAATCAGATCTGATATTTTTCTTATAATTATTATTAATCATTTGATTGAACTGTATTTTCTTTGATATATTTTATCATTTATCCCAACTGTTATTTAGTTGAGCTTTAAAAAAATGTTGGTTGTCTATCAAGATTGAATGATTTATAGAAATAAAAATCATTCAATCATCTCTTATTTTTATCTTAATCTGCCAAAGAAATTTATTTTTATAATTCTTTGGGATGAGAAACTAATTCATTTTTAAATATCTTAATACAGATTAATTTCATTTTCGTTCATATTATATGGATGTTAATTATATCCTAGAATATGTATAATGTCCATGAAAATTTAATCAGTGATGAAATTTTATTTTGTTTTATTATTTTGAAGTATAAGTAGTGTTTTATACTCCAATAATGTAAATAATAGAGCTTTAGCTTTTTTAAATTTTAATGGACATTAAATTTAGTGATTTTCAGATATTTTAATGTTAGTAATTAAATGAGCTGAATAGTTAGTGCTCTAGCCTTTGATTCAATAGTTTATGCATTCTAACCTTATTTTAAGCATGATTGTTGGTAGTGATTTGAAAAAATCTTTAAACTGTAAGTCATTCTTTAATTGCCTTTGTGTACAAAAATAAGTGATCATTGACCAATAAACCAAATCAATATTAGTAATGAACTGTTTGTTACCAACTCAGAAACAATTTAAGAATTAGTATTAAAAAATGTTGATGTAAATAAAATCACAATATATTTATCATAAATGGAAAATGAGCAAAAAGTTACTTTTAGTTGTAAGTAGAAATTTAGATTTTAGTTTGTACTAGAGTTATAATTTTAAAAATCTATATAATATATATATAATTTTTTTATATATATTACTGTTATTGTACATTTGACTCCTGCGTTACTGCTGGCCTGCATGTCCTTATCTAATTAGCCTTTGTGTGCAAAAAATAATTGTTCAGTAATAAAAGCCAAATGAACATTCATGGCAATGGCAAAAGACAGTATTTAAATGAGTTTAGATGTTAAAATATATTAATTTTTACTTGTGACTGTTAATGCTCATTTCAATAAAAAGTTAATTTAATCTTCCTTAACCCAATGGAGGTTTGCTGTATTTATAAGATCACTGGTCATTAGAATCAAATTTTCAATGTCTCCATTAATATAGTTGAACAAAGAAGGTATTTGCTCAAGTACTGAGACTACCATTTAGCAGTTACTTAAAATTACTTGTTTCTAATGGTATTTAATTTGTTAACAAATTGATATAATCCTAAATCTATTTTTCATTAAATGCCTGTGTATTTTTATCTTTTCATTAGCTTTTGCAGATCTAATTATTGATATGATTTTTTGGTACCATTTAATTATTTTATCAGTTTAGTCTAATTAATGTATGTTAGTTAGTGTGTCTTTTATTTACTTCAGCTTGTGTACACATATGATATGCTTTCAATTTTTTCATTGTTTATTCATTATATATTAAAAACTATCCTTTAAAAACTAAGTGAATAAATAAATTGTATAATATCTTGAAACAGTTACGTAAAAAAAAAAAATTTGATTCTGTATTTTTTTTTCTTTAGTTATTTTAATTGTAACATTGAACAATGTACCCATTGTTTAGTATTATATTTTAAAATGCTTAAAATGAGAATTCTTTTTCAAATATGTTTTTCAAAGTGGTCTTAATATTTTTGTAAATTTTAATTTGCATTTTATTATCAGAATGTAATAAACTATGTTCACCTAATCTAAATACTCTTGTTCTCTTCTTAATTTATTTTCTATATTTAATATACACTTTTCTGTTATTCTCATTTTTGTGTAGAATGCTTTTATGCAAATTTTTTAAGAAAGCAATTAGTTATTTTTATCAATAAAATGCATTATTTTTAATCCACAGATGTAATTATAAAAATTATTAAAGCTTATGTTTTCATCATTATTGAAACTTTGTATACTTTTGGGGTGATTATATATATATATATATATATATATATATATATATATATATATATATATATATATATATATATATATATATATATATATTGTATACTTCTGGGGTAATTCAAGAATTTAATCTGCATACAACACACTGCAACTTTATATTTATTTTTTAAAAGAATTGTGTGAGTACTCAGTACTTTTTTTAATTATAGGATGTTATGGTACTTTGATCCATCTGTTTTGACAGCACTATCTGCATTTGGAATCATTATATGTCTTGCAGATTATTTTGTTCCCATTGTTAGTGCAAGTCTTTTTGATCCCAGTAAATGGTAAGTAAAAATTACTTATGGGCGATTTAAAATACCCTGCACATATTCTGAAGTTAAAGTTTGATTTTATGGATTTACTATTTTACTTAGGTTTTTAATATAAACTGTCACTAAAATTATTAATGTAATAAAAAATATCAAGAACATTAGGTTATTGTACTACCATTATACTGTAGTCCTTAATTGTGAGAGCAGAGCCATCTGTTTCAAGATGAATGTAAATGTCCTCTGTATGTTTTTGAAGTGTGCTGGCTGTTATGGTTGCTCTGAAAAAGGTGTTGAAGTTGGGAGCAGCAGGAGCTAAAAATGGAATGTTGCTTATTACTTTTCATTGTGATTTTTTAAATTTACATTTGTGTGTGGAAATGTTTAAAAAACGTCACTTCACTATGTCATTAATATGAATATTGTTTGAAGATTATATATTTTAGCCTTTCAAATTATATTAACATGTTTTGACTTTGTTGCAAAAAGGGGCTTGATCCGTTCAGTGATGTGCCACTAGAGTCTTCCATAATTGTGATACTTTTGTCCATTACCCTTTGTTGAGTTACTTGTGGAGTCTCATATTCATATTTAAAAGATTTGTCTTGCAATCTAGATGACTTTTTTATTTTCTGGAATTATACCATAGTCCATAATTATAACAAATTACATTATTCTAATATTATGGTGCATTTCCAATTTCAAAAGGTCCCTCAGTTTTGAATTAAATTATTTTATAAATGTTTTGAAGTGTCTTAGTTATATATGAATATAATCATCACAGAAAATTAGCATATTCCTTGTAAAGACAGTTAGCATTATATCGATGAACCAGTTTATACAGTTATGTTTATACCAGTTCGGGCAAAAGTCATTGAATCAAGTTATTAGCATCTTGAGTCAATGACTTTTTGTGTTTTGTTTCAAACTAGCCTAGATTCCTCATTTATCCTTTCAAGTAATATTTTACTAGTCGTTTACAATCTAGGCAGTAATAATACAACCGATGGTGCTTGCAATGAGTGTAAGAAATTTTGTGTTGCTGTCTGTCATTAATGTTGAATAGTAATGCTGTTCTTACTGTGGCATTTCTGATTCTGTGTAAATTTTTTGATATTACAGGAGGGATGAGTTAAATTGCTAAAAGTACTGCAATTGTATTTTGTGCAAATGTAACTGTGCATAATCATTAGTCAGATGTGGTTAACCAAATTGTTCCCTGGAGGTAATAGTAGAAATTACAAATTTGTGATGTATTCTTGATAATATGAAACAAGAAATATTGGATTTCCTGATTATTTCTAAAATTGAATATTTTGTATACTTTCAATTAGTGTGAGTCAAAAGCTTTACTCCAATAACAAAATTTTAATTATTTCAAAAACATTCATTTAATTGCAAATAAAAAAATGACAATGTCTTTGCTGCATATTTCTTTAATGATTACCAACTGCATATTTTCATATTATTTAAAGACTTTCTTCAATTAAATGTTATATTGCATTCTCTGAGAAAGGTATTTTATTAAGTTTAAGAAATGGTTTAATCTTAACATAAGATGAAATAACTTCTATTAATTAATTTGATATAGTTAAAAATATTTAAGAAATCCGCATATTTTCTGTTCTAAATATTAATACTTTTAATCTCTAAATGCATAAATTAATCTCAATTTATTTTTAAATATAAAAATTTCTGAGAATTTGAATAGTTTTTAAAGTGTAATTAATGTTTTTAATATGATAGTTATATTTTTAATTGCTCTTTTGATAATTTGCTTAAAGAAATTGTTTTATCATGTTAAAAATTCCATCAATAAGCTTTTTCTGTCCAATTTTAAATGATATCAAGAAATAAAGTGTAGATTAAAATTCAAAAAAAATTTGTTTTAGGACTCGTATTCAGGAAAAAAAATATGAAGAAATTTGTCGTATGATTATTGGTGGCTATATGAATCTGGAACAAATGTGTGACTCTGTTCATCAAATAAAGGAATCAAAACCATATTTAGTAAGTGAAAATTGATGTATATATTTTTAATGATATATTTCTGATTTTTAATATGCTTTTTAATTATGTGAATGTACAAACATCTATGCATTGCAGGACTTGATGTTTAAAATATGGCAAATTTTATATTTAAAATTGCTAACAATTCATTGGTTGCAGAATATTAAAAAAAATACCTATATTGACAGAGTGTTTGTATTTTATTACAAAATCAAATAATATAAAAATAGCACTTTATCTGCCATTGAAAAATAATGAAGCTTAGATTTATAATATTTGAAATTCTCATCTTGAATGCAAACATTAATGCTTCTACATGCTTTGAGAAATGTTTTCAAGCTCATGAGAATGATTGTGTGCTTCAATTTATTTAATAGTAACAATTTTCATATATATATTATATTGTTTGAAGATTAATTTTAGAAACTATAAAACAAAATGCACCGATATTTATCCTGTGCTTCTGTGTAAAGGCTTTTATATAATTTTTTAAGATTGGTCTGGGAGATTATTTTGGTAAAATTAAGGTTGCGTTCACATTTTCATATATATATTATATTGATTGAAGATTAATTTTAGAAACTTATAAAACAAAATGCACCGATATTTATCCTGTGCTTCTGTATAAAGGCTTTTATATAATTTTTTGAGATTGGTCTGGGAGATTATTTTGGGAAAATTAAGGTTGCGTTCACATATAAATTACATTTAGCTAAATTTGTATACAATGTTTGTAAGTTTATTGCTGATATTGTTATCAAGTCCCTAAAATGAATATGTAAAAGACATTGCTTGAATATATATATATATATATATATATATATATATATATATATATATATATATATATATATATATATATATATATATATATATATATGTGTGTGTGTGTGTGTGTATATATATATATAGTAGATTTTTATAAAAGTAATCAAAAACCAAGTAGATAATAATACTTAGTGAGAGAGAAAGAAAGTAAAAAATAACTGCTTTAGTGCTAAATGTATTGCTAAGCATAAAAGTTATATTCTTATATTTTTTATATTTATTGTATCTTTTTATTTTTGCCTATGATATTTTCTAATAATGCTTTATATATATATATATATATATATATATATATATATATATATATATATATATATATATATATATTAATTTCTTTGTGAAAATTAAGTAATTTTATGTTTAGAAGATTACATATCATTGTTCATTAGCAAGAGTATATTTTTTACATGTTTCATTTTTTAATAATTTAAAATGTCTTGTAGTATGTTATTGGTGTAGTAGGATTTCTGGCTTTCACTGCATGGATTGGAAACTTGATAAATAATCTATTCCTTACTTATATGATGGGTAAGTTTTTTTTTTTTTTTTGCTTTTTTTGCATATAAGTAAATTCTTAAGAAATGGAAATGTATCATAATTACTATGATTGTATAACCTTTGTATTCAACTATTGATTTGTTTTATTCTGGTGTATGCATTTAGTTTTATTTTACTTTGCTGGCTTTATGTATATCAACATTTTTTTATGTAATTGCAGTACATACTGTAAAACATAAAACTTTATTGCTAAATTTACTGGAGTAACAACAGATTTAAAAATTTAAGTTTAAAATTTTTACATAATATGAAAATAAGTTACTGTAAAAAAATTGGCCGCTTTTTTTATAATAAACATATTGATTAGTAAAGTAGCTGTAACTTCATGAATATTTAATTTCACCAATGCTTGATATTTTAACAACTTTCAGAATGATATATTTTATATTTCATTAATAATCTAAAAAATTTGCAAATGTCATACTTAAAAATCACAATAAAGCTTATAAAATTTAAATGGTAATATCTGCCTCCCTTTAATATAATTGTGGAGTTTTTATTTGCAAGCTTAGCTCATATTTCAGTTTACCACTCTTCTATGTCAAATGAAATCTTAAAACAAGAACAGACTATAGAGGTTTATAAAATTTTAGGCTAAGTTAGTAAGTGAATGATTAATATTATTTATTTTCCATGAATTTTATTTTTCCTCGGGTATGAACTATTGTAGTTTAAAACTCACTTTAAATTACAAATTCCTATTTAATCTTCATTTAGAAAAATATTTGTACAATGTGGTGTACAATTAATCTGAATAACTTTCATTTATATTGGGTACAATTATTATTACGTGACATTAATTTTGATTATTTTAGAAAACTCTGAAATATTTCTTTTTCAGTACTCTTTGCTCTTTTGGCACCAGGTATTAAATCCCAACAGGTGGTTCAAAATGCTCTGGGATCTATTCGAGGCATGCTTGGACAATCCAAGAAAAAGAAATAAGCACTACAAATCTCGTGATTTTTAAATTCATACTATTATGGATGACATGGCTGCAGTGATTTATCTAAAGATGGCAAATTTTTATTGTAGTATTAGCAATATAGTGAGATCTTTATTGTTGTAAAAAGCAAAGCACTGATCGATTGGATGCTCGTGGACACTGCTGGAGCATTTATCCTTGCCAAAAATATATTTGAAGCCATTTCATATGAAGCATGTATATAAATATGGCTTTCTTTCTCTTTAATTAAAAATTTATAAATCATGCATTTATCATGTAGACATGATGACATTCGCATTGTAGCATCATTTTCACAGTGAGATATTTAGAATATATTAGATGAATAAATTACTGTTGTTTTAGTATAATATGTTGGCTACTCTGTATCTAGTCTTGTACACACTTATTTTAGTTCATTGTGCAAAATCATTTTAAAGTGTTTTTAAATAATATTTTTTCTAATTACTTGTCTCTTGAAGTTGTAGTATCAAATAGAATATGATTTTTGACACAGTGAATATTTATTTCCTTGTTTTGGTACTTGGGATATTTTAATTCAACTAGAATTTAGTTGAAAATTATTTTATATATACATATGTTTCTGATTTTTATCTAGCTTGATAAATCTTGATGTACCACTGAAATAAATGTTAAGAAATTAGTTTAATTGTTGTAAATCTATATTTAGTATGGAAATAATCTGACATTATGTGCAAATTATATTTCAAAAATGATTAATTATACTTAGTCTGTTTTTACTAATAAAATTATATCATAATATAATCCTTATTAGACCAAAAAAATTTATTTGTTACATTTACCAATACTATTTCCCTTTGTTAAACATTTTTGATCAGTGTAAAATTTTCATTGTTACAGTCCACACAACAAGTTGAACTGTAAAAAAAAAAAATTATTGCAAACAAAATATTTTAAATAAGTATAAACAAAATATATTCGTTCAAATGAACTAAAATACAAGTTAATGATATTGTTTAGCTAATGATATATTTTATAAACATCCATATCTACCTTTGTGTATATTTGATTTGTTTTTTCAACTATTTTAGTAAATTTCAGATATTGGAATTTTTGTGGGAGAAATTGAAATATGTTTTTGTTTGCCAATAAGTTACATTTATTCATTTATGTATAGTTTAATTTAGAATAATTCCTTATCTAGGTGTATATTTGTGTGTTATAATATTGCATATCTCAAAACTACATATCTTAATCTATGTACCTTATTTAATTTTTATTAGTCAAAAAATTTTCTAGATTAAATGACATATTTTGTACTTTATTTCAATAATTTTAAATTGAAATGGTAGCACAAATATAATTACAATTGCATTATTTTAAGTAATATATTAATTGTAAAATATTTTTTCTGCTAAACAAAAATGCACAGCTGAATAAAATGCTCTGATAAACATGTTAAAATATTGGTTTCTTATTTTTTTTCTGTTTTGTAACTTTTTGATTTAGATTTTTTAGAATTTTTCATCTAATATTTTATTTTCCTATATATATTTTAAATTTGATGATACATATAAATGTTAGTGAAAAGAAATTTTTATTTTAATATGTTATAAGTAAATTCTTTATGATAAAAACTTTAAGATGATTTTTTTGTATAAAATATGTATATTAAGTGCTGATTATGTTACTAAATATATATGCTAAATAAAAGCATTATGTAGCAATTCTTTTTAGCTTAAATTTCTTTTCTTACCATGATTAAAACTACATCTAATTTGCTAATAAGTTATTTTTTATAATTTTAAACGTTTCTTTTTTTTCCCAAAATGTAATATAATGCAATCCTACATGTTGGAATTTGCATGAATTAAAAATTTTTATTATAAATTGTTAAATAAATTTTTAAAAAAGTGTTATTGGTGCATAAGAAATATTTAAAAAAATCTAAGAATAATTTCTTAAAAATTATTCTATGTTAAGTTCTCTACTATTTTCATTCATTTTAATCAATTCACTAATTTTTCAATTGTGATACATAGATTTAAAACTTATTATGCAATAATAATTGCAGAACTTTTTTGGAAATTATGTCATATTTATCTTTCTGAGTGTTATTTTTACTGATACTAAATAAAGCTTTTTTCAAATTTCACTACAAAAAAATGATAAATATTTTAAAATTTTATTTTAGATTTCAAAGTCATCCCGTAAACTTTATATTTTGAAAAATTCATCTAAAAGTGTTTTGTATCATCTTGTTTTCAATTTTTCTGTAAATCCTTAAAAAATTAGCCTTAATTTAATAATTGCTGTTTTTTTAAATAACTTTTTTCGCATCTTGTATAAATAAAAATATTGAACCTTAAATGCACTAAATTCTCTATCCAAATGGGGTAAAAAAAAAAAAAATCTTAAGATGATGTGCCAAGAAGCCTAAAAATGTTGCTATCGCAAACCATTGTCTTAATCAGTCACATCTAGTGCTGGTTTATATTTCATATATTGTACATTTAAAAAATGTGTGTGTATATATATATGAAGAAAAAATTACTTAAAAGTGATATTGTTGTTCATACAAAAAGGAACTTATAAAATCATCTTAGTAATACAAGATTATGGTATATTAAAATGTGGAAAACAAACAGTAAAAAAAATTTGAAAAAATAAGGTGTATTTAAAAGTTGTTTCAGTGAAAAAAATTTTAAAAAATGTGTTTTTGTTTTTATCTCAAAAGATACTAGTATTTTTCACATTTTTTTTTATTTTCTGAGATAAATGCTTTTGATTTTAAAAAAAATATAGATATCCAATCATTGTACATCAGATAGGCTTTAATTATTGCATTAATTTTTATATTTCACACTTTTATAAATGAATATTTATCGAAAACAAGAATACTTCTGAAATATTTCATTTTATTACACTTATAAAAACTGTTAAACTAAAATTTTCTCTTTACTAAGGATTGTGTGGAAATTTATATGAAATATAAACTACAATTTATATGAAAGGAATAAAATGCAACAAAATATTCTATTTGTCATTACTAAAAGTTTAGTAAGTAAATGTAACTAATATTATTTTTTAAAATTGTTTTCACAAAAAAATTCAGTTTTAAAAATCTTTATCAAGCTTAGTCTTAAATAATTATTCAATGTAATAAGTTATGAACATAAAATTATTCAATAATTGATGGCTGTTTTATAACAAAAATATTCATTTCAGGTTTTTATATAAATATTTTCTCCTACACTTGTTTGTGCTCTTGCCTTCGGTTCAACAGTTCATGGTATCGAATCCCATCTTGGGCGTGGGTGTTTGTAGTGGTTCGGAATCCACTTTAAACCGTAGGTCCCGGTCTAATTAGCCCACATGTGCAAAAAAATGACCGTTGAGTGACAAACCGAACCAAATTTCTCCTACACTTGCTAAATAAAATTTCATAGACTTTTAGCATATTTGTACGCATGCATCACTTTCGAATACCAGTACCTATAATTTGTTAAAGACGAAATTTGTTCGTCTTTAACAAATAATAGGGAGTAACCATCAACATATTTCTGAGCACAGATTTTTTTGTGATTTAGAATCCAAAGTTTCCAGTTTAATTAATTAGTCCTTGTGATTAAATTGTTCTGCCAGTATGTTCAATTCAAAATACATTTAGTGTGTTGCGCATTAGAAATGTGTGCGCAAAATAAAATTTATATCTATGAGCAATTTATTTTATTGATGAAAAATGAGTCAATTTATCCTGATTATTATTAATCAAATCTTGAAATGAATCAAATCAAGGTAAGCATTCAATTCCAAAACTATTTCAAATAATTAATTTCATTTAACAATTCCAAAGCATGATGACTCCTTGTAAAATTACCTTATGATATTTAGCACTTAAAACTTGATTATAGTTGATGTAATTGATAATAATTGATTTGGACCGGAAGAAATTCGAAACGAATTGCCTAAAAAAAAATCCAATATTTCGAAAGGCTTACAGTTCCCTAATGAATGCGATGATCCAAGTTTCTCAATCATAAAATAAAAACAAAAAATTTAAAAAAAACAGATTTTTTTGTTTAATTTTGAAATTTTAGTTCATAAATAGGAATTAAAATTTTGCCTCTGTGTGGACCATGTTATTGAGCAGCCTCTGGTAAAATTATGCGTGTCCGTAGAAACAAGAATAATTAAAAAGCATTATAAAATATGAATATTTATATTTCCTTTGATTAAATGATGGAAATTAATTTAAACAAAAATTCTATGGGGTAAAATTGTAATTTCATAAATTTGAAAGAGAAAAAAATGGCCATTGCATACTTTTATTAAACTGCGTCCCTAACTAACATTTATTTGTTTGGAAGTATTAATGTATTATATTTTGGCTATAGTTATAAGTTAATTTCGCGCTAAAAATATTTCATGTATATTTATAAAGCATTTTTCTTTTTCCAAATAAATATTTACGAATAAAACTTGAAAAGTACGAGTGGTTCGGTTGCCTGACAGTTTGTATAATGTATTAATATAAAATAAACTGAAAAAACTTTTATTTTCACATTGGTGTAATGTTTTTGCATCAACATGCTTCCCAGTACCCAGTCCTGAAATTGGTACAATGTAATAATCTAACAAGTTGAAAAGCATTGTAATGTAACTAAACATCCGCCGTCATTGGGACTTTTCATAAATAGTAAGCGGTTTCGCAATGCAGAAAATTACGATAACTAAAAATAAATCTTCTCTTAAGATATATGATTCATCCACCGTACTTGGGTGGAATAGTCCAGTTCATAAACTTTTACTGTCTTCAACTAACCAAAAATGATTTCGCCAAGTTTCAAATTTGCTTCAGAACTAAATAGTGAATGATTTAAGAATTTTTATCTACAAATAAATTTTACATTTATACCACAGAAATAAAGAAATTATAATCCTGAATTAGCAGCATTCATATAGTACTATATTTTGAGGAATTTTAGCCTTCATGTGGAACATTTAAATACAAGAATAAACCTACGAACATTGCTTTCCTAGTTCATATTTCCTTGCACATAATACAATAATCCGTGAGTCAAGCTTGCCAGTTTTCGCCGTTTGTAGCTTAGAGTGGAAAGCATATTAATTTTCAGTAAAAATTCGTTTCGTAAAGTAACTATATTTTCTTAATTCTCTTTATTCACAATTGTTTTGCACCACAAAATGAGGTCTCACTTATAAATCGGTTAAAAGCTAATCGAAAAAAATGTAGAATGATGGAAAATCACTTTTATATAGTTATGAAGTTATTAAATACTAAAGTCAGAACTCTATCCACATTCCAATCAATGCATTTCCGACTCGCGATTTAATGAAAAAGACAAAAACGTATTGGTTGCAAAAAAGAAAAAAATATTTTAAATCTGGGAAAAAATAATAAATATTAGTTTTTTAAAAAAAATAAGCAAACCTAATTTAAATAATTGTAATCTTTTTTTCAAAAAAATATAACAATAATGTAGAAAAAAAGGGGAGATCCGGTGCATTAGCATTTTTCTCTACTCCCAAAAATTATGAAAAAGGGGGTAAAAAAATATAATTTTAAAAGGCTTCAAGAAGGAAAATTTGATTGAAGTAAAGCAAATTTACCTTCTTGAAGCGAAAAAAGAGTGTTATATTTCAAATTTTCTTTCATTCTCTTATCGCATAGAAGATAATGTGCTTTATTAAATTCATTGTAACATTCATTTAATAATTTGTATTATACGACGGTCACTCTGAAATTTTTGAGGTACAACTAGGTTTTTAAAGTTATACTTACAAAATTTTCGGTGTGTTCAAAGTAGTCTCCTCCAGCATTAATGCATTTTTGTAGACGAATTTTCCACAGATTTAATGCCTCAAGCCATTCATTTCTTCGAATAGATGATAAAAATGCATTTATAGCCACATCAATCTCTTCTTCTGAATGAAAACGACGTCAACGTAAGTTCTTTTTTAGATTAGAGAGCCAAAAGTGGCACATAGCTAAATCAGGTGAATACAGCGGATGTTCGATCACTTTAATTTGTTTTTGTTTAAGAAACACAACTGTTAATCCGGCTGTGTGTGAAGATGCATTGTCATGGTGAAGCATTGTCCCCTAACATTCAGTTCTTGTAGAATTTCCGAAGACATTTAGTGGTATACCAGTTTGCTGTTACTGTCTTCTGTCCTTCCAACTTGATGGCTTTGACCAATCCCGTACTTCTGAAGAAAACAGCATACATCACTGTTTTCAGTGCGCGTTGTTTTTTCACCATTGTCGGCGTGGGATCATCTTCAAAGACCCATACCTTTCTTTCTTGACGTGTTGGAACGTCAAAAAACGGTATGTACGTTTCATCACCTGTTACAATTTTAGAAATGATGCGGTGGCCACCATCATTTAGCTTATTAAGAGTTTCTTTACTGATTCTGACACGCTCCTCTTTTTGATGCTGAGTTAGATTATGGGGAACCCAACGGCAAACTACTTTTTTCATATGTAATTCTTCATGAATGATTTTGTGTATGGCTGCGGATCCAATGTTAAGTTCCTTCTGTATCATTTGATAGGTACAGTGATTATCATCCATTACCATTTATCGTATGGCAGACACATTATCCGGGATTATTGCCGACGGCGGCCTTCCTGTGTGTTCTTCATCCTGAAGAAAATTGCGACCTCTTCTAAATTCTCTAAACCATCTGATACAGTAGCTCGAGCTGGAGATTCATCACCAAATGCTAATTGCAACCGTTGAACGCATTCTTCTTGATTTAATCCTGCTTTGAAATCGTAGAAAATCATGGCGCGAAAATGTTCTCGCGTCAACTCCATTTTCCCTTCTGTTTAAAATTTATTCCACGCTAAACAAGTTTAAGTAAGTCAGTAAAAAATCGTCTTCTGTGTTAAAATACTTTGTACTTTAAAATTAAGCCGTTATTTTTATTTTCTAAATTCTCATCTGTGCGTATCTCAAAAATTTCAGAGTAACTCTCGTGTAAAAGATTTGAATTATAAAATTATGCTTTGAAAATTGTAAGTAGTTTTATAACAAAATAACTACTATAATTTATTTTGTATTTATTTAGGGTTTTCCCTTTTAACATTTTTAAAAGATTTAAATATAAAAAATAAACTTTTTTAAATTGGTTTTTTAAAATATAAATATTATTTCGAATTTCTCTCTCTCAGAATCTTATATCATTAATTACTACTAATACTGTGCATTAATAATCATTTCGAATATACAGGGTGGTCTTTTTTAAAGCGACAGTGTTTGGAGTGCCCTGTAGCGCGATAGCTGAAATGATACTAAACTTGGTATTTAGACTAATCAAAACATGGGGAAAACAATTCTGTAAAAAAAAAAATCTTAGTTCCAAAAATCGTCGCTTGGGCATTTTGTGGCGCTTTTCAATGTATAAAATGGGAGAAATGGAAAATACTAATACATACAATCGTGCAGTTAAAGCATTAATGTTTATTTACTACAATAACTTCCCCGGTAAGAAATTAGACCCAGAAATAACACTGTGCATTCTATGCACAACGTTCTCCACAGCCGTACGTAACATATCACGAAGAATATTCCGCACTGTCTTTGTTATGTTGTCCTTTAGAATAGACAAATTTGATACTCCTCCAACATAAACGCATGTTCCGGTAACGGTGAGAGGTATGACCTCTGGAGCTCATTTACCTCAGCTGAGATTATTTGTCGGAGCTGTCTAATACTTGCTTTTACAGCCCCTATTGCTGGCACTGTCATTGCACATTTGGAATTTTCTTATAAACCCGTTTTTATGCTGATTCTCGTTATTGTAAGCTAAAGCAGCGTCACAAAATACCCTAGCGGCAACTCTTGGAACTAAATTTTTTTCACGGAATCTTTTTTTCCCATGTCTTGATTAGTCTAAATACCAAGTTTGGTGTCATTTCGGCTATATATTAGATCGCGCTACTGGGCGCTCCAAACACTGTCACTTTAAAAAAGATCACCCTGTATTAGTCTTATATTGGTCTTTTTATACATATGTAGTCATTTACTGAACACAACAAAAAAAGCTGCGGAAACTTAATGGATAAAGGCATAATTAGAGAAAGATTTGTGTTAAGTTGCTGATTCGTTAACTGTGCTGTTATCAAAGACCATTGTATTGAGTTCTCCTGTGTACATTAAAGTTTATGAACAACCAATGTCTTCTGTATTGGAGAGGAGTGAAGATAGTTTAACTCGGGTTTCAAACTTTATTTATCGGAAAGTTGGGAGCTTCTATCCCGACTCGATCGAAAATCCGTCGTGTCCATCAAAGGTGGATAAGGATGTTAAATAGATCGTGGTCACAATGTCCTCTAAGTGAAATAGTAGTTCTGGGGGTGGAAGGTCAAGTGTCAGGGGTATTCTACTTGTTCCCTGCTTCTAAATTAAGAAGATTCCCCCACCTGATACCACATTTCAAATAAAATGAATGGATGCGTTTAAAGTATTTCATTTCTCAATTTTTAATAATTTACTTTTATATTTACAATTATTATTATTATAAACATATAAGTTACGCCATATTCTAATCACTGAAATTTCGAATAGGCAACAAGTATAGGATAACGGAATTATAGTACCAAGAATTTTGTCAAAATAAACTATGCCTCGTAGTTAATTCTCTTGCGGAGCTCCTAAATTATAAGTTCCTTAAACTAGCTTGGCTATGTTCAATAAAATCCGAGTGAAAAATTAATAGGTATTTAAATATATTATTATGTATATATTTTCGATATTGTTTGTGCTTCAGTGAAGCTAAATCTGGATGATATAGTGAATCTGTAAAAAACTTCATTTTAAAAAATAATACATTATAAATAATTAAAATGTTGCATAAAAAATTCTAATGATTTGATTTTAAATTTTTTCACTTGCTGATTAAATTAACTTCACTTGAGCCCCGTCCTTATCAAACAAAGAAGGGACCCGACAAGGATGACCCCCAACAGAAGAGAATTCTTTTTTTCAAAATAGCTCTGTGCAAAAAATATTTATAATTTCCTTTTATTTTAACTATTTATCCGGTTAGAATATCATCATTTCGCACTCACAAATTTTCATCTTTAGTGTTATTTCGTTAAAAACTTCATTAGAAATGTTGACTTTTGAGTAAATTTTATATATATACAAGCTGACCCAGCAACGCGTTGCAGTGGCTGAGTTTTTATAATATATTGAATCAATTTTTTACTAATTCTTGGGTACAATCAAATTAATATTTTCTAAAAAAATTTAAAATAGGTTCTATGAGATTAAAAATAAAACGTTTCGCAAAAATTTAAAAGTAATAGGTAAAGTATCGAAATTTTGAAATTAAGCACAAATCAACATATACCTTCTGAATTCATCTTATATTAATTTATAGTTTGTAATCAGTGACTTACTTATAAAATATACTATATAAATTAAAAACATCTAAAAATAAATTGTTATAAATGAGGTAGATAACATTGACATCGAACTATTATTTTTTTCAATTTGAAATTATTAAAATTAAAAAATTTTTCCGCGGCATTATATTGAAATAAAAAAATTAAAAGAATTTATCATTTGAATAAATAAATTAGATCAAAATGTACTGCTGAATAAATTAATAATTATCAAATTATAAAATAAAAATAAAAAAAATGAAAGGCTATCAAGAAATACTTGTATGTTTTTGAGGTGGTATGAAAATTAGTAGAGAAAAACAGTAATAAATAAAATTTTATTCTACTATTTATAATATTAAAAATATTCAAACTGAACACTGCACAATAATAACACAATGCAAAGTATAATTATGAAAATGATTCACGAAAAATTGTTATAGTATGATTATAGATCATGAAAATATGTAAATTCTATATTTAACCACGCGCTTGCGCGCGCACGTTAATTTTCTCGAACATGGTATAATCTAGAAAAATAAACACGTCGCCATCTGCCGAATATCTGTGCGACTTAGATGCTAAACCGCCATCTATTAGGAACTTACAGAACTAACCAATAAATAAACACTAATGTCGTATAATAAATATTAAGATCAATAATAAAGAGATAAAAACTATTCTATCTTTTAAGTTGGACCATATTATAAATGGCTACAAAATTTTATCAAAATCCGTTCAGTAGTTTCGGAGTTTATCGGGAACATACATCGTGACACGAAATTTATATATATATATATATATATATATATATATATATATATATATATATATATATATATATATATATATATATATATATATATATATATATATATATTCTGTCCACAACGTATTCTTTACATTTTGCTTATGTAACAGATTTTTTAGCCATTACGAATATTTATTAACAAACATGTATAGTTTTGAAATTTAAAATCAAATTGATTATTTAAAATTATTTATGTCAAATCAAAATATTTCAAATTTAAAGATTTTCAAAAGTTATTTTTATTTGACTTTCAGTTTTGTCGCCTTTATATTAATACATTATGTTGAAAAAAATTTTTTTGCAAAGTTAAAAGATCAAATCTATTGAATATTTTTTATATGTACACATAAAATGTTTCTTGATAATTAATCTTTTACTAACTTTATATTTCAGTTTATATAATGAAAGCATGTTTAGTTTAGAAATCATTTTAAAAGAATATAATGAAATAAGGCAAAATTATTATGCTTTGTAAAAATCTACAGATTAGTAATATTTTTGAATGTTATAAAATTCAGAGTAAAAATAAGTTACTTTTTAATAAGAATTAGCTCTTATTTTTGTTAAGAAGTATATATATATATATATATATATATATATATATATATATATATATATATATATATATATATATATATATATATATATATATATATATATATTAAAATCATAAGAATCTTATTAAACATATTAAAAATAAGTTAAAAGTTTTCAGGGTGAAATGTTCTCAGAGTAAAATTAGAAGAGGGATAGTGCTACGATAAAAGTAACAAACCCGGCAATAGTGTATAATAACCACCATGATTTTACATAATCCCCACTAAACTCGGTAAATGTGATAAACTATTGAAATGTATGGATAATCCTGTTAATATATGTATAATCCCAATTCGTGATTGGAAATGTTATAAATTCCGATTACTTTGTAGAAAAATGAAATTTTAATTTTAAAGAATAAGTATTTTTAAGCTATATTAAATAATTCATCCAGAAGAGTTTGAAAATCATCATGATTAAGCATAAAACATGCAATACTCTCTCAGTTTAAGAATTTAAATAGTTGTGATTTTTTTGTACGTTCATTTCAGTAGGTATTAAAAGACAGATATATATATTGGATAATAGTGTGTGTATAAGTTATATATCTTATGTAAAAGTATTCAAAAATACAAAATGATCAAAATTACTAAAAGTAAATTAAAGACGAGATTATTATTTCAGTAAATAATTAATTTTTATTTAAAAACTTTACAGAATTTTAAATTGTGTGTATGTGTGTGTGAATGAATATTAACTAGTTCTTAAAAATACCTTTTATATTTTGTTAATTAAAAGATCTAGAAACAATTTAGATTATTAGAATTTATAAAAACACTTCCATGTCAAAACAAATTAAAACCATATTCTAAAAAAGAATTTATTTATTTTTTTGCTTTAATTAATTAATTTATTTATTTTTGCTTTAAATTATATCTTATGACAGCTATAACACTTAGAATTACAGTTTGCCAGATTTTTTACATTTGGACTTATCAAATTTGCACTCTGTCTCGAAAAACATGGTTAATATCATTAAATCTCAGAAAAATGATTTTCTAACACAATCTTTGACTAATTCTAAATTTCCGAAAGTTTGATTTCTACTGATGCATTTCCCAATCCTATTCTAGTTAAGATATTTTTATAGATTTTTTATCTCAAATTTATAAAAGTACAACCTGAGCCTTTAAAAAATTATCTATATTTAAGATTATTTCAAAGTAGATACTTTGCTGTTGTTATTTACATTATACTCTTATATATTACAGGTTTATTCTACATATTATATTACTATTTTTTGAGATGGGGCATCAAAATTGGTATCGTACCCGAGCGCCAATTGTGCTCGCTACGCCACTGAGCTGATATTCAAGAATGTTTATTTTTAAACATAAAATATACTCTAAGTTAAAGTTACTTTGAGTGTGAATTATAATAAGTCATAACAGTTTCATCTTTCATTTCACTGAAAAATTATTTGATTACAAGTTTCCCTGAACTGAAATTGAAATACATTTTAATTTTTTTTATTATATTTCTATAAATTTCCGATCATGTAAAATGAGACATGAAGCTTTAAGCATTGAGATAGGAGTCATTTTTCCTAATTTAAGAGAAAATTTCTATTTATATTCTGTGTTTCGCTCACGTTTGACAATCAGAGCATAACCGGAAAAGTCACATATTGTAAGATAATGGAATATTCTTTTTCTTACAAAATCGTTAACTGCTTAAAAGTTGAGTAAAGAATCTAAAAAACCATACGCATGATATTTTAAAAAATAAATATTCAAATATTTTATTAATGATGGCTGATGGGAACATCAGAGTGAATAATCCATTAATGCCCCATCGTCCAACCATGAACACGTAAGTTTTCAAAAGATACAGCATTTGAATAGACAATATAATTCATATCAATCAAATACATTTCAGAATAATTACGACTTATTTATTAATTAGAATTAACACATATATATACATTTAAAATAAATTTACATATGTAGAATGGAATCATTCTTTTCCGTTTCAAGCGATCAGAGACTATTTGTTCGGGCCGTGGTAACCTAGTGGTTAAGGCATCAGCCACTCTTCCGTCCGGAATGGCGGCATTCCGAATGACAGAATACATGCGATAGACGTGCTCGTTAAATCTGTGAAATCGAAAGTAGTCAGTCGTTGAGAAGGTGTCATAGCCGTCACGCAAGAAAATTTCCTCCCCTCCAGATCAAAGTTAAGATTAAGGTAGTGGATCCTCTGGTGGTGCCATCTATCGGAGGAATCAAAGAGCAAATTCGTACTTTCACCTTCGTGATGTTATATTTAAACGAAAGACGCCATCTTGCTGGCCTTAATTCAGATAGCCGATGTCAAAGTGAGCTTGGCTTGTCCAAGTGTCATAGGTAACAAGATAAACTTCAGTAATTAAACAAATAGTTTACTTTGAGGCACAACAGCGCCATCTAATATCGTGTCATTAGAATAGATGTTATAGATTGAAGTAACTTATGCAACATTTTAGAATCGAGTTTTATGAGTGATTTTGAAATATAAAATGTGCATAATAATGAATTTACTGCGGTCTAGTAGTGAGAATTTCCTACGAAATGGGATTTCTCAATCTCGATAAAACATTGCCCTTTATTTATTATAATGAAGTTTCACCACCAACATCAAACTATATTTGATGAATAATTATTTTTCTGACTTTTTCGCTACACGGGGTCACGAATAAAATAGCCCAAGATATTTCAACAAACAATTAACAGGAGCTATTTTCCAGGATATCGAAAACGCCTTTTACAGTATCTGGTACCCAGGCATTGTCAGTAAAATGATCAGTAAATATTTTCCACCACACCTAATAATGTTAATTAATAATTATCTTAATCATAAATCATTCAAAATTAAAATAAGTAACGAATTTTCATCTTCCAAAAGTATTGAAGCTTGATTTCTACAAGGGTCCATCCTGGGCCCTTTTCTTTTTAATCAATACTTACAGTTTGTTACAAATTTTAAATTAAAATTATAAGCAAAATAATAAATAAATTATAAATAAAAAAATTAATAGATAAAAAGTAAAATTGTCGAAAGATAAATAAAAACAACAGGTTATTTATAAAAATATTAAACAAATAATAAATGAGCATATAAAACTAAATTGAAAGTGAAATTTTTTATTACTAATCAACAGCGTTATGTAACTTTCCCAACTGGGTGTACAACCCAGCTATGTATATACATTGTAAATAGTGTAAATAATTCGTCATTTCATTGTGACACTGGATTCTTTAAATGAAATATTTTCTGTATGTTCCTGCATATGTAATCAAAACAAATTTTGAAATATTTTTTAAAACTTAAGTATCTATTCCTTGCAAATTGCAAGATTTCGTAAATAATTTTCTTTTTCCAATAAATAGATTCTTAGGAGAGTGGCGGCGGGATGGGCAGGCAGCTTGGTAGCAATGGTGATTACTTCTAGAACAACCCATTTTAGGCTAAACTACACAAATTTTTTTCTCTTTGTGTGGTACATGGCCCTGTTTGTCTACACACCTCAATCCGCATATTAGACTGAGGCAGTTTCGACAACAAAAAATATTCTCAAATTTTTCCGTAAAATTTTTTTTTTTTTTTAATTCCCCTTCTTTTTTATTTAAGGTAGGTAGGTAGGTTATGGGGGACATTTTTGGAGCTCTATACTGAGATATTTATAGCTCACACTGAAGGAGATAGAGATGATTTATAGACATTGTGTGTGTGTGACATTATTTAAGAAAAGTCGATTGAAATATTTTAATTAATCGGTGAATACTAAGAAATATGTTTTGATATGTAAACAGATAATTCGGATTAACAAAATTTGTGATAAAGGACAGTTCAAGGATTTTAGACTTTACAAATTTCATTTTTTATATCATTAAGATTAAAATCTTTTAGATAGTCGTAGGAATTCGCAACAAGCAAGAATTTTAATTTCCGGATTTGAAGATAATTCAAATATCCAAGAGAATGATAATGCTCCTATTCCTAATTTTTTTTCGTAATTGGTTCCTCAGATGTTCGTATGAAGGATAGTCAAGGAAAATTTGATTTATGGTTTTAGATTCACCGCATTGATAGCGATCTGTATGTCAGAGATTAAACTTAAATAAAACCGAATTGGTAGG
Source organism: Latrodectus hesperus (assembly GCA_037975125.1). NCBI lineage: Eukaryota > Metazoa > Arthropoda > Arachnida > Araneae > Theridiidae > Latrodectus > Latrodectus hesperus. Next base: position 32,076,278 of record CM075853.1, read on the forward strand.
GAAAGATCTTGTTCTGGCTAGTCATAAGTCTTCCAGTGGAGATTTCGTTATTAGTCAATGATTTTTGCTAATAGATGCGAGATGAGTGAACGCTTCATCATATTTGCAATTTTTCCATTTATTGATTCTTTTCTTGAAGAAAAGTTTCCTGATATGTTGTTCTAGATCTTTAAGAGAAATGGATCTTACAGCATATTGACTCACAGTTGCCTCTTTCGCCAATAAGTCATCGATTCCATTACCAGCAATCCCTGAATATCCAGGGGCCCAAACTAACTGTATTGACAAGCACCTTTGAATAGATTGTAGCATTTGGAATCGAAGCAGTAGAATAATAGCCGATGATGTCCTGGACCTTGAAAGAGCAGAGGTGCAAGAAAGAGAATCTGTGAAGATGTCTTACTTTTTTGGTCCAGCTCAGATTTTAGAGACTGCGGTAAGTAGTGCCGTTGCCTCGGCCGAGAAGATGGAGTTTATCGAATTAATATTTCTGTTATTGAAATACTATTTGTAAAATTAACTATTCCAATACCCATATTTGATCCCTGTTTGGAAGCATCAGTAAAAATCAGAGTATCTTCCTGCCATGATGACTTACAAATTTGGTGAAATAGTTTACAAATTACATCTTTTGGCAATGATTTAGTCTGAAAAGGGAGACCCGAGGAACAGATGGAAATTTTTGTTGACATTTCTGGCCAGTCTGTTGGAACTTTTAATATGCATGACGTATTTATTCCTTGTTTGTCGAGCCACCATTTGGCTTTAATGGACAGAGGAGGATTGCGATTAACTCGATTGTAAATCAGCTTTTTCCAGATTGAAGCACAAGGGGATAGTGATGACTTGCTTAAATTCCGAATGTAAAAGTTTAAGGAAGACATTTCATGTCTGGAGTGAAGAGAAGTTATTCCTGCTTCTTGTAGAGGTATTGGTATGGGGGTTCACTTAGGAAGGCCTGTGGTATTTCATAGAATGTGATGTACAGTTTCAAGAAGCTTGTGATATGTTGCGCATGCTGTAGAAAATATGTGACATCCATAATCCAGACTGGCGACAATAAAGGATCTTAAGATTTGATGAAGATGAGCAATACGAGCTCCCCATCTATTTCCTGCGATACCTTTTAAGGCATTCAACTTTTTTGATATAGCTGCTCTCTTTTCCTGAAAATGATGGTGGAAAGATAAATTGTGCGAAAAATGTAATCCCAAAATTCGAATATTTTTACTCCAGGAAATAGGATGATGGTTGATGAATAAGTTGAAATCAGGTTGTTGTCGTATTGAAAAAAGTTAATCACTGAACATTTTTGTAGGTCTATAGATAACTTCCTCTCTTGACACCAATTTTGCGATATTCCGAGTAGCGATGTGAAATTCCCGGGAATGAACCCGCAATTTATGGTAATATTGGGAATTTTGAGGGAATAAATTCAACCAATCATCTTTCGCGTAATGTATTGTTTTGTCTTATATAAATGAAGAGAAGTAAAATAATACGAAAATAAGCACAAAAAAATACCTGTCCGGTCTTCTAGTAAAGAAGTTAATTAGTTTCATAAAGAGAAAAACAAAAATACTTGTTGTAATGTAAAATAATGATGAATAATATTTAAAAAAATATCAAGATATATTTTTCAGGATTGTCAGAATAAATGCTGAAATTTCCATGTTTCCGTTGTTATAAATTCCTAAATTCATACCAAGAGAGAAAGAAATATTTCTCAACATTAATTTTTGAAATTATTCAATCTGAATATGTCTTATTAACGTATAATTAATTTATTTTCCTGGAAAACTCTCTATTACCTTAATTAATATTAGAAATAATTAAATAAATCACAACTTTTATTTATTTTAAGAAAAAACTGATAAAATAAACTTCAAAAATTTCTAAATCAGCTAAAAAAATTCTAAATTCTTGAGGTCTTTCAAAAATGTCGGGAATTTTTAAGGGAATAAACCAGGTTTAAGGTGACTGATGAAGATAGCTTATTTCTCCATTTTACTTGAAAATAACGAGTTGTAGTGAACTGTTGAATCCAAAACGCAGCATTTCCTTTGATGTTTGCTTGAAGTAATTTATAGATAAGGTTATCTGGCCAAACTGAATCATAGGCTTGGAAAATAGCTACTGCAACTAAAACAACAAAATAAAACGTGATTGATATATTGTCAATAAACTTCTTCAAAATCATTCTTTCAATTAATTTGCACATAACACTAGTCAGAGATATTGGCCGGTACGATGCCATAAGATTGGACATCTTTCCCAGTTTTAAAATTGCTATTACAATGGAAGATTTCCATATTTCTGGTACAATACCTGTTATCCATGATTTATTCATCAGGAAGAGGAGTTAATCTAGGTTGGTAACAGTAATGCCTTTTAATATTTTTGCAGATATCTTATCTGGACCAATAGACGAGTTCTTGCATCTTGCCAACGCATTATGCAGCTCAGATGCAGTAAAGGATTAATTGTAAGAGAAATCTTCACTTGTACTAGTGGAATATCCTCTAAAATTGGTGGGCGAGTGTAGAAGTCAGTAAGCATATTCGCTTGTTGAGTAGGATCTGTCACAGGAGAATTATCATGTAAAAGAATCAAATGTGTAGTTGGAGATACTGTAACACTATTTTGGAGATTTTTTAATAAATTGAAAATAATTTTAGATTTTCCAGCTGTAGTTATTATTTTATCCCAGTATTTGTGAGAGAGATATAGAAGCAGTCGATGTAGTTCCACTGCAGTTCTTTTATGTGATATTCAAATGTTCATAGTACATGTGCGTTTGACAATACGCACGTGTAGTCACCTTTTTTGGCCCAGGATATAACTACATATAGAAGACCATCATGGAAGAGGAGATTTAAATGACAATTTCTGCCATCGTTGAAACTCATGGAGCTTATTTATGCAGAGATGGTTGAATTGTTCAATAGAGTGGAGATGAGAAATTTCATAAGGATTATGATGAAAGCTAAGAAATCTGACTACAGGATTCGTGATCTGCTCGTTATGAGGTGATCAACATTTCCAATATCTATGCAGATTTTAGACGGTAAATAATCACTGCCAAAACAATCCGGAAGAACATCAATATGATTTAGATAAATGTCTGGTGATACATAAAAAGAATCATGAGTGAAGACTTATGATGTGGACCGTAATGTATTGGAATTTCTGAGTTCAGGAGGCAGTAATTTTCTTCCTGAATCTGTTCAAGAAAATCTTTGTTTATGTAGAATTGGAATAGCTTCCTAATGATGTATGTCTTATATTAAAATCTCCTATGATGATATAAGGAGACTGAATGCCTTGAATTATGCTATGAAATCACTCCGAAGAAAGTTTTCATGGTGGAATATAAACATTAATAACAGATATTGTAGTAGTTGCCATAGTGATCTTGACAGTTAAGAGTTCTCTGCCATCATCTGAGAGACGGATGGGAGAAAATTGTTTGGTTGGAATGAATTTATTAACTGCTTAGAGAAGACTGCCACCTGGTCAATCTTCCTTATCATGAAAAGAGATTATTTTGTTAAATAAGGATATCTCTTGTCATTTTTTCTTAACTAAGTTTCTTATATTGTAATAACATCTGCAGAATTATAATAATGAAATTTCATGCATGGGTGCTTATTGAGAACACTGCGTGCATTCCATGAAATTATTGAGAACATGGAAAACGTAATAATTATTGGGATTACAATTTGACATATAGGGACTAATGCACCCAGGATAGTAGTTGCGTACCCTCTATTAGAGAATTTCACTGCTTCCCTTTCTAAGTTTTGCATTTTTAATTATTTCCAGTTGATCTTCAGAAGAGATACCAAACTTTACACTGTCTACAGGTAAAACAGGATGAATTGAATGTCATTAATACTAGAATTTAATTATTGTTTCTGTATTCGACTACTTTTTCGCGTTTTCCTTCTAGCAGGGGAAGACGAGTGACTTCTCGTTTCAAAATTTTTGTTGACAGTTACTTCATATATCATGAAAATAGTATTAAGAATAGCTTCTTGGGTTGGAATAGCTAAGATTTCTTCGTCTACTGATTCTTCAAATTTCGTAAGGAATGAGTTGACTATATCATTTACTTTAGCATGAGTAATTTCTGATGGTTGATTAGATTTGACAATAGCAGCAAAACTGGCTTTAGAACTTTTAAATCGTATTCTTGCTTCAATGAAAGAAGGTTTATAGCTTTAAATTTTAAAAACCGAGTTTCTTTTTCCTGAGATGGACATGAAGGGTCATCTAAAGCGTGGGGTCCTTTGCAATTCACACAATATGGGACATTAGTTGAACAATGATCCCTAATATAATGTATGCCACAAAACTGCTTGTACTTTATATTTTTTGTTGCATGTGTAAATTTAAAGCAAATTCCGCATTGAAGAACTTTACGCACAAAAATCTTCAAATTTACCTATAGATAAAACATATTAATTTGAGATTGGATTTTATGCCCATAGACCTTTACCAATAGCTTTCACTACGAAATCTGAATTTCGTAGTGTACTGTTCAATTTGTATTTGGGGAATTACAGGAACATTTAATGCTGATTCAATTCTATAAGATTCTGTTGCAGTTTTATAATCAGTTGTGATAAATAGTTTGCCGTTTCTGGCATGACGAACCTCTTCAATGCCGTTGTTGTTGGAAATAGCATTTAACAGTTCAGATTTTAACTGTGAAGGCCTCTTAGGAACTGAAGCATATCCTGCTGTAGGACTATAAAACACTTTGAAATTTTAAATTCCAGCTTCTGAAGCTAATTGTATAGCTAGAAATGCAATTTCCTCATAGTTAATACAGATTTTGATGTATTTTTTCGGTATACGACATGCACAGACAGTTAAGTGTGTATCGCCATGTAAGTTCGTCATGGTGAATATACCATCATGCACGTACTTGAGAAAACAAATTAATCTTATTGGAATCCCCGAATTTCGAAAACTTAAATAAATGAGAATAAACTGTTGAGGCCTTCTCAAAGCAAATAAAATTCAAAGAAATAAGTACGTACCGCTTTAAGTAAATGTCTGCAATTTTTCCTGTCGAAAATTCCGAAAAACTAAGCAAATCTGTTTTTTTAATTTACTTGATAAACAGAAAGAGAAAAGAACAATGACCACCAAACAAGTTTCAAAATTTAGGAAATTAGACACTTTCACTTTGAAAAGACCTATTCCACATAGAACTCTTTTTTTTTTAACTCTTGGCACAGCTGACTATTAGAATAGGCTACTTTCCAGTAGCCTATGTCTATCGACAAAACGTTGCTAGATGAAGCCAAAAGCCTCTTAATTTTGAATCATGGCCAAATGATGCGGTTAACACTTCAGAGATGGTACTTTCCTCTACATAAAATCTTTCTTAAATTTCCTTTGTATAAGTATTTGTGCATAGCAAGTTAGATGATCAAAAAAAAAAATAGGTAACAATAGCTATAAAAATATTTAATTAAATGTCCATTCATAATTATATTATTTTAATTTACAGAAAAGTTTCTATAAGTATTTTAATCAATTAAAAAATTAGAATAGAAAATTTTGTGATATATTTCCGTTGCCTATTCCTATAGACTAAAATATTGAATACAATCAAATTTCTTGCAATTCTGCACTGTGGTCATAAGAGGTGATATGGTTGACGTCTGAACTGGTAACTTTGTATAAAGTGTATAAAGATAAAGTGTATAAAAAGATATAAGTGTATATAATGAAGACTTAACTATATATAAAGACTTGTATCAATGAATCAACACTTAATTTAATGTAAGCTTAATGCACATTGGTCCTCTCTGTTGAACGAACATTAATCAGGTATTGATGATCATCATGTGTTGTAAAGAAGGGAATAAACCTGGTTTATTCCATGGGAATTTTTAAAACTACCAAAAATTTTTAAAGCCCTCAAAAGTTTTGAAATTTTTCAGATGATTTAGAAATTTGTGAAGATTTTTTTCATCAATCATTTTTTAAAAACTATAAAATTTCATTTGTTTCAAGATTTCTACAATTAATTACGGTAATAGAATGGTTTCCAGGAAAAGAAAACTATTTTCTGTTAATGACCAATTTAGAGAACAACTTCAAAAATTAAAGTATATATTTTTTTCTTCCTTTTTCAGCATGAATTTATAGTGACAGAAACATGGAAATGTCAATATTTATTCTGACAGTCCTGAGAAATATATCATGAGATTTTTTTATTAAATATCAATTTATTATTTTAGCAAATATTTTTTCTCAGGACGAAACCAACTTTCATACTAGAAAACAGAACAGATATTGTTGCATATTTACGTAGTTTACTTCGCCTCTCTTCATATTTATAAGGCAAAATAATCCATCAAACGAAGGATGATTGGTAAAATTTACGGTTTATTACCGAAATTCCCGAGTAAGTACCCAAGATTCAAAATTCCTGAGAATTTTACATCTCGAGCTGAGAGATCAATCGAACAAAAAGTGATATTTCCATTTCCAAGCTATTACGACTTCAATTACACTCATGTCCATAAATTAAAGATAATTCAGAATCACACATCTTGAAGAATAATATGCGAATTACTAGAAACCATCAGATGGCGCCGATAGTACTTCACAATGACAGACAGACAACGAGAAGAAGAGGCCCTGTTCTATTCCTATTGGCTATCAGGTTGTGCCTCTACTTCAGTCTAGAATGTCGGACACCCTGCACGGAGTGCCAGGTGCCCGCTGGGAACCGTAATCTGGGAGCTTGAGCCTTAAGAGGTTCTCCAGAACGCTCGACACATTGTTTGAGAGACGAATGCTTTACAACGGTGGGGCTTTCAAGCCTACAGTGATCTACGCAGTAGACCACTGTATCACAGTTCGGAATACAAATTTGAAATAACAGAATTAATAAGATAGGATCAAGTGAAACAGAAAAATAAATGTTAACAGGATCTAAATAAATTTAAGTAAGGATGGCTGAAATATTTACATAATTTACGAACAGAAATTGATTATAGTTAATGAAATTTAGAAGTTTATAGGAATAAAATGTAATTAGTTCTTTACATGTCTTGAAATTTAGATAAGTACAAAGTACTAGTAATTTTGGAAATTGAAAAACTGGTGATTAGTTTGTTTGTTACTTGAATTGAAAAATTTAGTTAATTTTCGAGATCTGTTGACTCTGCTTCTGAGTTATAAGGTTCCTGTTGGTGAGCAGCCAGGTCTTTACACATTTGGAGTCCTTTTTCATGAAGGAAAGTAATTATTTGTATTAATTTTTTTGTTCTGAACTTGTTCGTTGTGCAGAATTTTAGGAACTGGTAGTTGGTTTGAATAGATGATTTTTTGATATGTAGATCATTGGTTTGAGGACATTCTGTGATATAATGCAGTAGTGTACCAATTTGGCCACAGATGCAAGATGGAGATCTGGATTTGTTAATTCTGTGGAAGTAGCTGGGGCAAGGCGCATGGTTTGTAAAGATACAATTTAAATAAGGATTGGAATATAGCACATCTGATGAAACTTTTGGTATTAGTCTTCTTGTATGGTGACCATTCGGCGAGTTGTTCCATAGAGATTGCCAGCTTTGCTGTATATAATTTTTGATTTCAGACTGGCTCTGGACCACTTTAAAGGTGTCAACGGAAGAGTTGGATGGGTTGCTGCTTGTTTTGCCGCTTGATCAGCTGCCTCATTCCCCGTGATTCCAGTATGTGCTCTTAACCAACTTAGTTGGATGTTCATATTCTGGTTGTGAAAAAGTAAATTTTGAACGGATCTTATTATTGGGGATTTGTGGAACGGGTTATTTAAAGCCATTAGGGAAGATAAACTGTCTGTCCAAATTGTGACACTTTGTAGTTTATGCTGGATCGAATAAAGCAGTGATTCTTTTATTGCTAGGGCTTCTGCCTGGAGGACTGAATTATACTTGTGTAGTTTTATGAGAACTTCACAATGACAATAGTATAAGAGAGGGGTATATAAAGAATGGTTGCAAAGAAGTAAAATTGTTCACAAGCGCTTTAAAAGCCTTTCAGTGCAATAACCGCATAGTTATGGCACAAAGGAAGCATTTGGATGATGTTTTTATGTGGTAGAATTATCAGCCGTCTGGAATGTGGACATACCCAGCTGGAAGTATCCGAGGAACTTGGAATCGCCCAGAGTGTCATTTCCAGGCTTTGGCAACGGTTCCAAGATGATGGTAATGTGAGTAGACATTACAGCACAGGTCGCCCCCGAGTTACAACACCGAATGAGGACCGGTATTTGGCAGTTACTGCCAAAAGAAACAAACGGAGCACAGCATCAGACCTGTCTCGTCAGCTCTCTTCAGCTACCGGTACGACAGTTTCAAGGCAGACCGTGTACAGACGCTTAGGGCACATTGGTCTATATGCTCGTAGGCCTGTCAGATGTGTTCCACTTACCGCAACTCACTGTCGCCTACGGTTAGCCTGGAGTAGAGAGCATGCATTTTGGACACCGACACAGTGGTCTTGTGTGATGTTTTCCGACGAGTCCAGGTTTAGCTTTTAGTCTGATTCTCGCCGGACTTTCATATGGAGAGGGCCAGATACCCGTTACCACCAAGAGAACACCATTGAACGACACCGTTACGATGGTGCAGGATTGCTCGTTTGGGGAGGAATTATTCTGGATATCCAGAACTATCCTGCATGTTCAGAATGTAACCATAATAGGCCACATCTATCGGAAGTTATTCAGGATCAACATGTACGTTTGTTTCGGGGCGCCATGGGTGCAGAATTTCTGTTTATGGATGACAACGCCCGTTCTCACCGTGCAAACATTGAAGACGAATGCCTTCAATCGGAGGATACCATCCGAATGAACTGCCCAGCATACTCACCGGACTTAAATGCAATAGAGCATGAGTGGAACATGCTTGACCGAAGAATTGCAGCCTGTCAACGCCATCCTACATGTCTGCCGGAACTTCGAAGAGCATTGCTTGATCAGTAGTCTAATATTCCCCAAGATCAGATCGATAGTTTGATACTCAGCATGCCTAGGCGTTGTACGGCCTGTATTGCATCGTCTGGGGACCATACTTTGTACTAACCATTATACCAACCATGTTACACTCACTTCCAAAAGTTAAGCGCGGAGAGGAAAATGCTTATTTCTGGAAGCCATTCAGAACTGAAGAGGATGCAAATCGCTTCAGAGGTAGATGACAGTATGTAAATACATTAGGTAACAGCCAATCACGCTTTCATGTCAAGAAGTATGCAAAAAAGGCAGTTTTATAAGATACCAGATTTTTGATGGGTTACAGAAGTTGATTGTAAGTGCTGATAAAAGAAGTGTTTAAAACTTTCGTACAGTTTGTTTTCAAGACATACGTGTTTCTATGACTTCCAGAAGAAAATGAAGATTCTGAACACTAGCGTGCTATGTGGCGCATTGAAGCAGGATAGTCGATCTCGATGTTGCTCTTTTCTTCTGTGTTTATTATTCTATAACTTCACGTTTATGGAAACAATTCCAAACCATACATACAATTGTCCGAAAGCCCGTATTCGGTCGCCCAAGTGTTACAAACCCCGTGGAAGCTCGATATATTGCGATTTTAAACAAGCGGAATCGCAGAGCGACCTCTACATATGTGACATATATGGTTACAGCGTCCATTGGTAAGGTGATATCTGCATCTACTGTACACCGAAGATTACATATGAGTGGACGGTACGTCCGGGTACTTCGATTTTGTGTTTGTCTATCCATCCTATCAAGAAGGACATGACTAAAGTGGTGCCGGGAACATCACAGTTGAACTGTGTCTGGCTGGAGCAATGTCATGTTTACTGATGAGTCAAGATTTACTCTGGAGCCAGATGATAAGCGTATAAGGATATGGCGTGAACAAGGAACACGCAATCAGCCCTAAACAACACCGAACATCACGAATTCCGAGGCGGAAAAATAATGATATGGGCAGGGATTTTCATTAGGATACCGCACCGACCTCCACATCCTTAACCGAAGTTCTGTGATGGCTGCCCGGTATCGAGATGAAGTCCTAGAACCCATTGTGAGATTCTACTCTGTAGCAGTTGGCCTAACTTTTGTTTTAATGGACGATAACACACATCCTCTTAGAGCTGACATCGTCGATGACTACCTGGAGAATGAAGGGATTGCGCGTATGGCAACATATTCGTCCGACCTTAATCTAATTGAAAATCTTTGGGATGCTTTTGGCCGTGCTGTATCTTCACGTTTCCCACCTCCAGCCAGTCTTATTGAGCTAGAAACTGCTCTACAAGAAGAGTGGTTATTGTTTAGTTCTGCGGTGGTTGACCACCTCATTGAAAGTATGGTCACAAGGTATAAACTTTGTATACATAAGGGGGATCACATATCCTATTTTTGTCATTTTATGCTGTTTATTTTCTCTTTATACATAATTTTGCTTAAATCCCCAGTATGTCATTATCTGATAACTTACAAAAATTTAATATTCTTTTCATTTCTGTATATAATTATTGATTTCATTTTATGCATAAATATATATATGCTACTTTCCTACCAAATTTTTGGGTCAATCAAAGTAGTATTTGTTGATTTTTTTTTTTTTTTTTTTTTTGCATTTTACATCTTCCTGCATAACTTTTGGGAGTGAGTGTATATTGGTTTTGTAAATAGGTTCTTTTTTAAAATTTGCTTCAGGCAGTACAATTTGTAATTTTTATTAATGATGTCAAACATATAGCATGTTTTTTGTTCTTTACCTTAAGTTTAATAAATAGACTTTACCAATAAGTCACATTTGCTTTGCTTCTGTCTCTTTCATTGCCTGAACATATATTATCCTTAATTTATAGACGAGTGTATTACAGACATTTGAAGTGATATTTTTTGTTCATTTTTTTCTGTTATTTTTCAGTAACTTTTTTCTTTTGGCTGAAGGCTCTCCATGCAGTCTTTCTCAAAACGTCTCATAATTCTACTTTGTATGCGTTTTTTTTTTCTCATATAGTCTCATAACTACTATTATTAGTTACAGTCATAGACAATTGATTTGGATCATAGATGAGGAGACAATTGATTTGGAAATCCATTTCCCAAATTTTAAAGACATTAGATTTTACAAAATTTTATGAGCATAGTTACCCTTAGCACCGTTACCATAGCTCCGTTTCAATTTCGATATTTTAACCCGTTAGCTTTTAGATATGAAAACGTCGTATTTCTCTTTTATAGTAAGATAATATATTTCTTTTTGACGTAATTAACGAGCTGTAAGATTGAAGTCTTTTATATGAGAAATAGATGAATTTTAGTAAAAACAGAGTAAAAGCAAAATTGATTTGCAACTAATGTTGTAAAAGAGAGAAAAAACTGGGTGTTTTTCCGGGAATAAGTCCGGTTTATTCCCTTGTGAATTTCAAAATTTTTGGAAAATTTGAAAGACTCAGAGAGTTTTCAAATTTTTCTGCTGAAGGTTTGTCTTATCAGATATTTCTAAAAAATAAATGAAAGTCCACTTATATTTTATGTTTTCTATTGCTAATTACGGTAATAGAAAGCTTTACAAGAAAAGAATTTTACGTTAATGACCAATTTTGAATATCTTCAAAAATTAAAACTGAGAAAATATTTCTTTCTTTCTTTCTCTGTATGAATTTAGGAATTTATAACGACAGAAACATGGAAATGTTAATATTTATTCTGAGAGTTTTAAAAAATATACTAGGATATTTCTTATTAGATATCAATTATTTTATTTAATTTGTATTCAACAATTATTTAAATGTTATTTTAACAAATATTTTTTCAGAACGAAAATAATTAATTTTCACACTAGAAAACAGAATGTATATTTTTTGTTGCATATTTACACAGTTTATTTTACTTCCCTTTATTTTTATAAGACAAAACAATTCATTAAACTAAAGATAATTGGTTGAGTATATTCCCTCGAAATTCTCAAAAATCTTCCAGATTAAGCTGAGAGAGTAAGCAGGCAAATTTTTGTGAATGAATAAATTTTTAATAATTTTAATAAAAGAGAGCATTTAATTCTTATGGAATAAAGCCTCATAAAACTGAATACAGCACATTGATATACACATAGGATATAAAAAAATGGCAATGATAAAGGCAAAAAGTTTAAGGTTAATTATATCACGAGTCCCATATCTGATATTGAGCGTGCAATTTACGAAAAACAGTAAATTTTGTTCATTTACAGAAAAACATAAAATATGTGAACAAAGAATAAAAAACCACGGTGATTAAAAAGTAGTAAAAATCAAAATGAAAATTACATATTTTCAATTTATATTTTTGATACGGCCAGTTTTGCATATACATTTTATTTCATTCAGGAAATCTACATTCCTGAATTGCTGTAGACAAAAATAACGCTCTTTTCATCGTTTTCTAATCATTTAACATCGATCATGTTATTTTTTTACGTGCAAATTCCTTTTAACTCATGTATTGAGAGTCCAAATGCGATAACGTTTCATTTATCATACAACTCATCTAAAATCCACTTCAGCTTACATGTTTGTTCGTCACACTGTTATCGGTTGTTTTTTTAAGGTCCATACAACACAAATATATAAAACAGTCATGCAGTATGATCTTATTAAAATCTTTGAAAAGATTTACTCTTCAACCTCTTTCTTTATTAATAGCTACTGACTCAATTGTAAGGCAGTTTTATTTTTGCCATTCTCTATAATTTCCATGCGTGAAAGTAAGCTTGATCGATCATGCAAATAAGCTCACCACTTCTTGGATAGTTAACGGTATAATTAGGTTTCAACTTAAAGTAAAAAGATAGAAGTCATATTTTACATACGAAAAATCACTTAAGAGACATTTGAAATCGAATACGACTTTGAAACAGCCGCTTTTGAAGGAAATGTTGGTTACTACAAACAAAGCATTGCATTAGTTTTCAACTTTTCTAGACTTCTGTTTCTACCGATTAAATCTTCCATAAGTAGCAAACGATTTTTTTGATTTTAATTCAATGACGAAATTAACTCCTGAGCTGGCATTCTCTTTCAAAAATATCCCCACAAATTTGGCACATTTGTCTCAATTAATAATTAAATGTACGCAGGCAATCTCAACAAGATACATTTTCTTACAATGACTATAAGCATTACCACAACAAGGTAAAATCAATTATTTATTCACAAATTCTAAATAATTTTATTTGCAATATTTAAACAAATTACAACTTTTCTCGAATTAAAATATTGTGATTTTTTTAAGTTGAATATCAACAATAAAGTCGAGCTTTACTAAATACAGATAATATTTGTGTAAGCAATCGCCCACTTTCATAGTGCCAATCGAGGTTTAAGCAAATTTGACTGGTAATGTAGAACAATTGACTTCCTTTTACCCTTCGCGATATAATCGAGCCAAACTGATAACTAAACAGTTACCGCTTTGGTTCGGAATTCAATAATTTGTGGGTTCAGTTCTTACCTCCAAATTATAGTGATTATAAATACACTTTTTTTCTTAGTCTCCTCATGCCTACAATAAGAGTAAAGCAATCACATCACCATCTTGATCGAATCAGAGATCAAGGTGCTCAGAAAGCCGATGCATAATACCCATAAGGAATAATATCTCTGTAAGAGTATCTGCGATAATAGAAAAGGCTGACAACGGAAGCCTATCGCACTAATCGTAGAAAAGTAAGATATCCTCGCGAATAGGATTTAGTGTACAGACAGATATTAGAAAAAGAGATATTGCGTTTACTTCGGAAGTTTTCATAAAATTTAAAATAATAAATGCCTTTTGTATATGGCTAAAAAGAAAAGATCTCTACAAGTTTTTTCTAACAAGTTTCATTTATCACTTAGAAATCTCCACTTGCCGCTCAACTTGTCTAGTGGACAGCGTGTCGGACTGCGGATACGAAGGTCCTGGGCTCGAATCCCGATTCGGGCATGGATGTAATTTCTCTCTCTATCTATTCTGTCTTTGTCCTTTCCTTGTATGAATGAGTTGTGAATGGTTTCTTACCCTATAAATGGGTAGCTATGGCATGGGCGTACTTAGGAAGTCGGACTCCTCCCCAAAATATGGTTCAGTTGAAAAAGTGGAGCAGCGCGCTCCATAATGCCAGCCTAGCTGCCACAAGACGACAACAAATATCCACTTTGCATCAATTGGTCTGGTTGGTTAGTGCTTCGTTATCGGAAGGTAATCAGTTTGAATCCCAACCCAAGAACCGTCTTAATCGCTGATGGCGACTGGGGCACATTAAATATGCTGTGGTCGCAATGTCCCCCATGTGAAATGATAACTCTGAGAGTGACTAGTCAAGTTTTGGAAGATTCTAAATTATAAAGACCCACTTTCAGGGCTATGTTGGCACGCCCACTGGATGAAGCAGCTGTGGCCTGATTGGTTAGGCCATCGTTCTCATCATCGGAAAGTATTAAGTTCGAATCCCGGCATAACCGAAGGTCTGTCGTGTTCACTAATGGCGGCTGGGGCACGTTAAAACTGGGCGTGGTCGCAATGTCCTCCAAGTGTAATGATACCTCTGGTGGTGGCACGCTAAGTATTAGGTATCTTCTGCTTGGTCCCTGCTTCAAAATCATGAAGATTCCACCTTAGAAGAAGGCTGCTCCTATTTAATTGGTAGAGCCCAACTCAGGGCTAGGTACAGGGAAGCATACCAGTGCAACAACAACAACCCCCACTGGATGCTCCATTATATAAGTTGCCATCACTTCCGCTCATTGTAGTGCTGAAAGGTGGAAATCCTTGTAATCGAACATTATACATCCCTTTGCGTCAGTTATCTAAAGTAATTTTGCAAAGGCTCACCAGGGACTAGCGATAAGACCATGATCTTCAGAATCGAATGTCCTGGGTTCGATTCCAAATACAATGAACTGTAGGAGATGAGTTCTGCATTTCTATTTGCTGCATATCTATAGAAGTGTGTTCCTAGTAATTTTCCGGGTTTCTTCCTTTGCCACACTTAAATACGGCCTCCTGACAGGCTATAATACGCGATGGATTTTAAAAAGTCTTACAACAACCTTCAGCTGTAGGCTGCTCGTTACGTAGTGTCTAAGATAATTTTACACATATTCGAGTAATTTTGATTTCTTAATGAAATTAAAAAATAGATATAATTCAAATTTCAGTAGTTAATTTCTAAAAACTGTTCACAGTTGGCAGCAAGTTACACAAAAAATATTGAAATAATTTCGACTAATCAGTTTGCTTATGTTTGTATTTAAATGATCATCCTTAATTAAAATTATTTTCCTTTATTTCTTCTAAGAAAAATAAATCTCTAAAGAAAGGAATGAACGATATAATGTTATCATTAAAAAGTTATGTCATTAAAAAAATCATAGAATAAAACAAAATATTTAGTTTTTTAAAAAAAGCAGTGAAACATGAGTTATTTAGTAATCTGTATAGAAACATCATAATATCACTTTTATAAATTCTGATTTATGACTCAATTTCCTCATTCATTCTGCTTGCACACATCAAAAACTTAATTCGACGGCATTGTTATTGCCACCAGCATACTTCCCTGTACCTAAGCACGAGATGGACTCTTCCAGTTAGTGGAAGCAGTCGGTGGGATTTATAATCAGGGATCAAGGAAAAGACCCCTCATTTCTGGACCTGCTACCCACAAAAGTATTTGAGGACATTGAGACCACGAGCAGTTAAACATGCCAAAACCGCCATCAGTGAACAAGACGAATCTTCGGCTTAGCTGGGATTCGAACTCATTACCTACTGATGAGAACGACGCCCTAATCGACTAAGCCATCGCTGCCCTACTTCAACGGCGTAATATCACTTTTACTATTGGAATATTTTTAATGGATATCGAGTATAACGTATGTCAAAACTCTTTAAAAAATGATGTCTCTCCTCAATGCAGGATCAATATGTAAATAATGGGTCTTCAAACAAATCATTCATTTTAAGATTTTTAGGATTTTTACATCTCCTCAGAATTATATCCCTTTACAAACATGCTTATACATTCATTTACATATTAATTTAAGAAAAATAGTTTAAAAAGCAACCACAAGTTAATTACAGAAGTTAAAAAAAAAAACACTTCTATAACTTATTAGGACTTAATTTCTTTACCAATTTGAGTAACAAATTATTTTTAGAAGCATTACACGCACATGCGCAATGCACTCGTTTATTTATTCTTTTAATCAATCAATTATATTACTTTAAGAACCAGTTATTAAGTTGAAATATATAAATCAATATTATATATATATATATATATATATATATATATATATATATATATATATATATATATATATATATATATATATATATATATTAAGATGCTTGCATTTTGAGTACATGTTTGTACGAAAAGCATTATGTTTGTTTTGACACCTTAAACAACACAAAAGTATTTTAATAGTGTTTCCAACATGATACTTAAGAGAAGCGGTTCTTGACGACGAAGTAGACTTTTTTTTAAAAAAATATGGATTTTAATCTGTTTTTATTAGTTTATTTAACATTTGGACAAAAAATCAAATTTTAATTCTAAATATTGCCAAAGGTATATTTAAAAATGTTAAGGTGGTTGGGAAAGGAAATACAAATTACATATTAATGAACTCTGCTCTTCTACTAATCTTCAAACAGAAAATTGCCCTATGTTAAACTAATTTTTTTAATTATTTTTTCTTCGAGTTTAATAAATGGTTTGTGAATAATTAGTTAAATAATACTTATTCTAATTTCTTTTTCATATATATATATATATATATATACGTGTGTGTGTGTGTACACAAATATGCATCAATATGTTTGACTGCTTTCTTGGCCAGCATGTTCTCCAGATCTTTCATCAAGGGGAACTTTTGGTTAACGGTCGCGTCAACATACGTCTCACCACTATATTTGATGAGTTGTTGTCATCAAGTTAATGGTGCAGAAGCACTTGTACCAGTATATGTAATCCAATCTCTTTTGAATCAGTACTCAAATATATAAGTTACGTTACTGGTTTCACATTTTGGTCTGCTACATACAGATTTCTCAGGATCAATATTCCAAATTTCTTAAAAATTGAACCACCTGTTATTTTTAAACAATATATTTATAACTATTATTTTTATTTGCATTTCTTTCAAATATAATAATGTTAGTGATCATTAGTTGCACCATCATACTTCTCTGAAACCTAGGCCAGAGTTGGTCTTTACCAATTGAGTGGAGACAGTAGGTTGGAAGTCTTCGTGATTTAGAAACAGCTACCCAGCAGATCTCCAGTACCTGAACTGCCAATCTCAGAAGTATCATTTCACTTGGAAGACATTGCGAGCACGATCTATTTAACTTATAATTTTAGAGTATATTTCTCATAACAATAAAACATTATTTATTTGGAATATAAGTAGAAAAATATTAAATATAAATAAATACGTTTAAATTATTCTTAAATGAAATTTATTTGACTTGATTTGATTTTTTTAAACTGAATTTAATTCCTGAATAACAATATTAAGTTTCTTCAATTTAGATCTGTGTGTATAATAGTGACGAGAATCGCTTACGTCGAATTTCTTCGTTATTTGCATTTCTTTCAAATGCTTCGTTTTCAATCATTAATTCAGAGAAAAATCATTCCACAAAACAAAGAAGTTTAATATTATAAGCATAGAAATGTTCATAATTGTGCATTTAATAAGGAATGTGGCTTCTATTTTATTATCATGTGTAATTACTCTGGTATAATTATACGGAAGGTTAAGATGAATATATTTAAGACAAATCGCTAGGTCTTATTATATATAAATACAACTGTTAAATTTCTGTTTTAAACAAGCAGCCAAAATTTAAAATTTTTTGTAACCTATTAACATCTTCTTATGAGCTTCAGTTACAAATAGTATTTGAAGGTCGTGGTAGCCTAGTGGTTAGAGAATCGGCCTTCCGTCTGGAAGGGTTGGGTTCGATTCCCAATTCATATTAATATGAGCTCGTTAAATCTGTGCAATCGAAAGTCCATTTGGTCGGTCATTGAGCAGTTACCGGAGGTGTAATAGTCTGGAAAAAATCTCTTCCAAATCAAAGTTAAAATTGAGAGAGAGCTTTCGCCAATATGAAGCTGTCATGTCATCAGTATCACATAGCAAATATTCATCATGAAAGTAGGAGTGTAATCCAAACGCTAGGCACGTCACTCAGCAGAGTGGAAAGTTTCGGGTTCAATACCGGCTACTGTTGAATAACTAGAAATAGATACTTAGTTGCTTGAGACTCTAGAAATACATGTTACAATAGAGTTAATACGCAGGGACTGTGCAAAATATTTACAAAAGTTCATAGCTGGCAGGTTGTCCATCGTGTGGTGTTTAAGCTCTCAAATTAGCATGATGGTTATGCTAGTCTTTTTTTTCTTTTTTAAGTAGAAAATATCGTGTTATATCAATGCTAAATATATAACAGGAGGTTATTTATCCAATATCTAATACAACTGGAGATTATATATAATCGAATATGTAATACAACGGGAGATTGTAACTTAATTTCTCAAATCTATATCTGTCGAAATGTTGTTTGTTTTCTCCTCTTTTGCGACATATGAACAGGGCCAGACTTAGCCTAACTGGGGCCCGGGGAAAAATTTCTTTCGGGGGCCCCTCTGCTTCACAGCAACAAACTTTCCATTCGATTTGGTAAACGATTATATTTTATTTACAACGTAAAATGTACTTTTCTTTTGATTTGGGGACTCGCCTGATATGTGGGGGCCCGAGGCAATTGCCCGTATGATCTGCCTTAATCAAGTTCTGACCCATATAACCTAGTATTAATAATAATAAAAAACTCTTCCGGAAAACAATATAAATAAAGCAATAGCTTTTAAATTTTCGGCCATTTTAAGCTTTTTTTTCTAAGTGAGTAGTTGTTCTTGAGCACCAGCATGCTTCCCATGTACCTAGCCATGAGTTGGGATCTACTAGTTAGATAGAAGCAGCCGGGTGGAGTCTTCCTGATTTTGTAGCAGGAACCAAGCAAGAGACCCTCAATACTTGGCCTGCCACCTCAGTATCATTTCACTTGGAGGACATTGCGACCACGCCCAGTTTTAATGCACCCCAGCCGCCATTAGTGTACACGACGGATCATCGGTTAAGTCGGGAGTCGAATTCACTACCTTCCGATGATGAGAACGACGTCCTAACTACAACCAGGCCACCGCGTCCTCTCCAACAAGTGGTGTCGAGTATTTGTATTGCAATTACAGAAAAAATATATAATATTGGAATAAAACAATATAGTATTTCAAATAAAATTATTACACATTGTATAATATCAGTCTCTTGAATTAAACTATTACTGAATGGGTGAGATTAATGTAAACATTTAACTCTGTTATAAATATAGGTGAGTCATAGATAAGAAAAATAGGCCGCCGAAACTTCAATTTATAAATTTGGCAAACACAACTTATACTTCATGAAAATAAATTATTAAATCTGAAACAAAAATTGTTTTTATCTTCAACTTGGAATTACTGAGTTATATTAAAAATATTTCTATCACAAAAGATCCTTGTCGTAAAATAGGAATCTGTAACTTCAATATTTAATTGTTAGAATTTTATCACGAATATTTTTATGTATGTTAAATGTACAAAAAAAACGTTATATTGTCATGAAAATCAATTTCTAAATTTATTTTAAAAAACATTAAAAATACTGATATTTATATCGTGAATGCTTTAGTTATATTAATTTTGTTCTGATTTATATCTGTTAGAAAATATTAAACATTTATATATTCATTTGACATATTGAATAGAAATGATATCTTGAAAACAGACAATGTTTGGAATTAATGTATTAAGTTGAAATATTGCCTTTTGAAAACATTTGAAATTGTAATTTTTTGTTTTTTATCGATTCTTTGAATATTTCGGAAACATGATTATTTCTATAAATTCATGATTACTGAAAATAAAAATAAAGACAGCTTTTTCTTAGGTCACACTTAGCATGTAAAATCATCAAATTATGCATTAATACACATTTATTTATAACACTGTATCACTTAAAAGCAAGAAAATAGGGTAATCGTAACCCCATAATTGTTCATTATGTTCTGCTGAAATATAATTTGTGACATTATTGATAACAATTTCTCAAAATTCTAATTATCTAAACACTGAAATGAGAGAAAAATCATTAAATGATCAATTGGCTAACATTTTTGTGTTTTATTGACTCTGCAATGTAAGAAATTTTTTTATTTAAATTTATGAAACTATATATATACCTCAAAAAAATTCTAAACGCCATTTCTCTTCAATAGAATTGCTCTTACAAAAGGAAACATTTTTATATAAATTGTACGATAATGGACTGGAAACATTTAAACTTATAACTTTTTCTATATTTATAACTATAATTTAATAAAAATTATTTTATAATTAAATGGTTGATATCAACTTTTTATTATTTTAAAATTGTGAAGAGATAAAAAGTCTTTCTTTTTCTTTGTCATAATTGAAAATGGTATTTCAATATTTTTTATACTGCCTTTATAAATTAAAGTTAAATTATACGGTATTTTTATTAATGATTATATTACATCTTCTTTTTCATTTATTAATTAAAATAATGGAGATATTTCTAATTTAGAACAGGAATCTGCAATCCCTGGACATCACGCGGCCCACAAATATGTTTAGAATATTATGTGAAAAAAAAACAAAATAAAATAAATTATTAATAATTATGAAACATACTATTGATAAGTATACTATTAAAAAAACATAATTTTTTACGATTATTTTAATCTATAAATAATTTATTTAATAATATTTTATATATCTTTCGTTAACGCAGCTGTTTTTATTCTCTAATATTTCGAGTTAAGCATTATCAATAATTGAATTCAACGATTCGCTAAATTTCGACAAAGCCTTAAGCAATTCTTTATAAATAAAAAAAGTTAATAATTTCTGATTATTAAACTATAATCTATTATTGAGATATTATTTCGAGAGGAAAAATAAAATGTGTGTGTGAATAGTTTATATAATACTTCATTAATTTCATATTTAATGTCCTTTTTATTCCATTTTTTTTTCATGGACTTCTTCACGTGATTCCCATACACCTCCATCCAACAATAAAAAGACAAATAAAAATTGGCGTCGTGCCAGAAAGAATGTACGCCGCAAATATGCTATTTCGCTTTAAAATTCAATCTTTGTTCGTTGTAAACGAAGGAGACTAACACGAATGTCAGAAAATGCATAGATTGTTACGTGATTTAAAAAAGAAAAAGTTCAAGAACTTCCTCTCCCTTATATCTCTTTTGATATGCTTTTGTGAATTATTCATTTGAAAACAAATGAGAATTCTCCGGTTAACAAATTACAATTCTTAGTTTATGATTGCGATACATGCTGTCTCATTAAATTCGATAAAATGATAACAGGGTCATACCCTGCGAATCAATTGTACCAATCAATTGAATAACAAAAAGTAAAGGGTTGGGAGAAGGGGGAAATAATAAAAGGTAAATAGAGGAAGATATCCCAGACGTAAAACGTAAACATTAGATCCGCGCATGCGCAGAAGATACTGTTTATGGAAGGAAATGATTTGCAAAATTAAAAATAAATAATTCTTCTAAATTTATCTTCTAGAGGGCTTCACTATAGTGTTTCTTTATATCTGAGGCACTACCCATGTAAATTTTTTAGACTTTATTTGAATCTAAAGCTTTAAAAACTATAAAGGCAGAACAAGAAAAAATAAAAAGCAAAAGGACATTAGACACGGACATGACGTCAATGTATGCAACCACCAACCAGCCATAGTGAAAACATCAGCACGTTTACGGATATATACTTTATTGTATATTCCGTATATCAACTTTATAAATTAAGTTGTACAACAATGGAATCTCTCAGGGAACAAGTTATGATCAATCAGTTTGTTTTAGCTGCTGGTTGTGCCAGAGATCAAGCAAAACAGCTTCTTCAAGCTGCTCACTGGCAATTCGAGGTATGTTTTTAACAACAATAACTCTTATCGGTCGGTATGTTGATATTCGCCTAGCAGTAGCTTAGGACATCTTCTCGTACCGGTACTTTTCATAACAGACCTGCCTGTTGACACCTCATTATATTATAACTTTTCTGTGAAAATTTTCTTGAGTATCTTATTTTGTTTTCTATTACAGACGGCGCTAAGCATTTTCTTTCAAGAAGCAACAGTGCCTAATTGCCATCATACCCAAAACAGTCGGTTTAATTCTGTAAATGTAAGTAACAGTTTATCGAAATTTTTCTATACTTGCTGACATTTTAGGAAAGATATTAAGTTTTCAAAATATTCTCTTACTGTACATGTTTAATAATTTTATGATTAAGATATGCAAACATTTATTTTACCCCTGATCTATCAATGTATTAATTGGTTATTAGAATTCAATACCAGAAAAATGGTCTTGGCAATCATTTATTAAGTGAAAATTGCGTAACTAGAATGATAAAATATTAAATTAATAAATACAGTTTCAGTATTTTTTTCACTGTTAATTAATTAATATCATTTAATAAATGTGACAAGAAAGTATAATCTTTAGAAAATATGAAATTTGAAATTAAAGAGCCTTATAAATAGAAATTTGTATATTTGTAAACTATTAAAATGAAACTGAGTAATTTATTCAAATTTCATAATAGCTCGTTCTAATTATTACCTTTCCTGATAAGTTACTTCTTTATATTTATTATGGTATATGTAATTTTAATAAATAAGTTATTTTTTTAAAAAATTCTTTTCTGTAATTTTATTAAAACAGAAGTCCATATGATTTAGAGATGATAAATAAATTTTTGCAAAATTTTATTCCTTTATTTTATTTCTTTACTAACATTTTTCATATGCTGAAATGAGTATAATTTTTTTTTTTTTTTCACTTAAATTTGATTGTTGCATATCTTTAATTTAAATATTAAGATATCTTCATAACTTAAATATTGAAAATATCATAAATATTAAAAATTACTGAGTCTTCGTAATGAGTTATTTTTGCTTTTCACTGAGGAAATTTTTACAATTTTTTATTAAAATATTTGTTATGATCATGACTGATTGTTAACCTTTTAAGTTAAATATATGCATTTCTTTTGGTTATGTTTTTATATTAATCTATATTTTTTATAAATTACAGTAAAGCATATTGAATTATAGTTGATATAATAAAATAATTATTTTTGTAGATAATAATTTATTCACAAGAATTATTTTTGGTAATTATATATATTCCAAATAAAAAATCATAATACGGGTAGAGTTCTTATAATTTACCAGATGTAATTCAAATTTAGTAAGTATTCCATCATATGTATGATAAAGATAATCAATAAATTTCTAGTGTTTATTTCCATACAAAAGTAGTAATATGTATTGTAATAGTATGAAAGAGTAATTGTTATACTAATAAATTAAAGCTATAATTCTCCAATCTTGATTTTTTTTTCAATTTAAAAAATAGAATATTTAATTAAAAATATATTTTAAATTTTTAAGTAACACTGTGCTATAAATTTGTTGTAAAACTTATATTTAGTATTACAATAAAATAAATATTTTCATTGCTACAGTTGATTTGAAAGGTTTGAATTAAAACTACAAGAGATTTTTGTTGTTTAAAATATTGTAGTTATAAGAAAATTTGCATAACATGTAATGAATTTAGAGTTTTATATTTCCAGACAGGACAAATCTAAAAAATAATAATACTTTAAATAATAATATAATTTAAAATATAGTACTGATAAATAAATGCTACAGTAATCAAGTTTATTAGAATTGTTTTTAAATAACTTTAAAGATGCAAATTGATATTTTGAAGATGTATAAGTTGTGATACAATAAATGGTTAATCAGTAAATATTAAAGCAATACAATGTGTGTGTTTACTCTTAATATAATCTTAAAAAGAAAAACTTAATATAATTTTTCTAAGTTTATTAAAAAAATTGCATAACAACTAATTTTATCCTTATTATTCATTATTACTATTGTCTAAGGTTTGATGTCTTGCTTGAAGACTATTTTCCATGCTAGTATCATTTTCTTGTGTTTTATGCACTTATAATTTTATTGAAATTTTTGGTATTTTTCCATTATACTCCTGTTTATGATCCTTCAAAGAAGCAAAAATAATATTACCTAGAAGCAATGATTTTATTGGTTTAAAATTTTATTTTATATCTAATATATACCAATCAATTTTTTTTTGTAGAAAAATTGACTGAAAAGCTATAAAAAATTGTAAACAAGCTAATTGTACAGAGTTATTGGTTGCTTGTTGATAATTTTCTTGGCTAAATGGAGCATTACAGTCCCAAATTACTGAGGGCAAAAAACAGTCTAATACAGAAAAATATTAAATTTGTTTCAATTGAAGAAAGTAATATTATACTATGATCACGAAATTGATCAATAAAGTGATTGCTAAACAGTTTCCACCAGAAATCAACAATAGTTTTCAAATAAGTTTTGTCAATAAATTATAATCAATAATGATTAAACAACATGTGATAGAATATTTACTACAGTAATCTACTATTTTTTTCTTTCCTATTACAGCGATTATTGTACGAAAGTATAATGGAAAAGTACCAAGTTTTCTTGTTGCTAAATTAGCTATATACGAGAGTTATAGTTGAGAGCTTTGCTAATATTTACTTCTAGAATGTCTATCAGTATGCTTTTATCAAATGAAATTGATTAAAAAATCAAAATATTTCCATTTTTATATCTATTGAAATAGAAACATAGTAAATAGAAATTAATTATTAAATATTTTAGTTAATGTGATTACGTTTTTAAAATTTATATTTGATAAAAACTGGTAACATACTCAAAATATGAAATTTATTACATCATGAAAATATTTTTATAATACCCTTTTAATTCACATATATCATAACATTTACTTTGCATTATCAAGATAAATTTACTTTTATTTTAATTGGTACTAATTTATTTTTAAAAAATATTATTGAGAGAATGTTATTTGGTATGATTATTTTAAAATTATTAAACAATAAAATGAACAAATTAGTATTAAATTTAAAAGTTTAATATTTTATTAAAAAATAGAAGAAGGTATATATTTTTTCCATGTACCAATTTGAAATCAATATAAGCAAAATATTTCAATATTATGTATTTTTAAGAATAACAAGTGCAGTATTATCTTAAGAAATATTTTCTATTGATATTAATATTGCCAGGGGTGTTTGTGCTCGGGAAACCCCGAATTCGGGGATTTTGAACTTCGATACCCGGAAATTCCGGCGATCGTCGTTCAAAAGGAAGTAGGAATAATAATGAATTATTTATTTTGATCTGGGTAATTTTGTTTGCTTTGAAAGCGGAAAACGCAATAATTAGGTCATTCAATATTTCATAATTGTAATTTTTCATATCTCACCCCCTTCTCGAAACTCCAAAATGTCGGTAGTAAGTCCGTAATAGTTTCCGGGGAATTTTTGGGGTCCCACAAACACCCCTGTATTGCATAAAGCAGATGTCAGATACGATTAATATTATATGTACTTGAATACACATAACTCATTCAATACATAAAATATGTTTTGTGCTTAATGTGATATTTTACCTCTTTTTATATTTTTCATGATTTATTAGTTTTTAATGATATTTATTTGAAAAACTATCATTAAAAACTAATAAATCAGTGATGTTTAGGATTAATAAATCATGACATATGTCAGTTGCGATAATGTAAGAGTAATATACTAGAACATTTATACAAAACTAATTTAAACTATGATTTTTTAAAGATAAAATATTCGTTTGGATTATTTATAATATGAATTTTAATTTAGTAAAAAACTCTATTAAGTGCATCTAGTTATTGTGTATAATTTTACAAACTACTTTTACATATAAAATTAACTCCTAATAATCTCCCAAATTGTCACAGATACCATTTATAATTCACAAAATTTGGGTTGAGCTGGTGGCCGATTGGTTAGTGCTTTTGTCTTCAAAATCTGCAGTTCGTAGGTTCGAAATCCATATTGGGCTTGAATGTTTCTAATGGTTTGGAATCCACTTAAATTGTAAGTCCTGATCTAATTAGCCTGTTTTTGCCAAAAAATTACTGTTAGGGACAAATTAAACTGAATCACAAAATTATGAAAATGTTAACAAATCAAAACAAATATAAAAGTGAATGATGTTAACATTCACTAGCTATCATAAAAAACTTATAACTTAAGGAGGAATAATAAAAATTTTCACTACTTCCTAAAACGCTTCTAAAATAAAAAGTGAAGTTTTTCTTTTCCTTTAATCTTTACAAACTAAAAATTTACAAATAATTGTGATTTACTCTACATGCTGATAAGACATAAAAGTAAATTTATTATCTTGTAAACCATAAATTCACATATAAAAACCATGATAGCAATGAAAATTTATATATTTTTAAATCGTGAATTAAAAATGCATATTTTCTTTCAAAGATAATTAAATAATCACAAATTAACAAACCAATAACACTGTATAGCAGAAATAATCTCACAACTAAACATCTATGTGGGGCATTTGAAGTGTTAACTTTCAGTAGAACTTTTCATAAATTGTATATTGTAATCATTTATTGCAAGAGGGAAACCTGGAAAACTTTTAGGCTCATTCACTCACAAATATGTGTGCAATAATGTCATTCATCATCCATTAATCAACAGTCTCTTCTATCAAACTTTGCACTTCCTATTAATAAAAGTACAGTACTGAACCATGTTGGTTTTCTTGTCTAATTTTATTTAGCATCATCCAACAGTTTCTTACTGTAATGTAAATAAATTATTAAATGGACTTAAGATCAAAATAATTTTATAAAATAAATATAAATTATTTTTCTCTCTCATTTTTGTCCACTCAATTTTTATCATTGAATGAGATTATATTTTTCTTCATTTTAAACAAGTAATTTATTAAAATAAAGTGACTGTCTAAAATAATTGAACATAATTAATTTTAAAATTTATATGGTTTTCCTTCTTAAAACATGGATATATATAAAGCTATTTACTGGTTTTTAACTAATAAAGTTTTATGCATTTTTATTAATTGATAACTTTTGTCTTCACCAATGTGAATTATTTTGTTTCTTAAATACAACCCTCTATTTTTCACAGATTTTGTAATTATAGAGTTGATGGCTAAATTCTGATTATGCTGTATTTCCAGTTTAACAGTTGTGGATTTGACTCTTGTCTTGGATACAGTTTGCAATGATTTAGAATTTTCAAACTAATTTTGTGCAAAAAAGGAGAATGAAGTACAGAATGAATACAGTTTATATGATAAAATTAATTTTACTTTCACAAAAACAAAATTTAGCAGATGCTAAAAATGTGAAACTAATTTTTTTCTATTTGACTAATGTATTACTCAAAACTTTCTTAGAAAATATTTTTATAGAAGTAAGCTTATAATTGCATGGATTTATAAAATTAAAAATTTTTGTTTATTGCTATTACACTTTTCAAAGTAAAACTTCAGGGCTTATAAAATAATATAAATTTGTGTTATTTTATAAACCTCACTTTACAAATATATTTAACAGTTGCAGTTAAATGTTAAGTCAACAATTATTCTGATTTACTGTAAAAAAATACTTTACAGTACAAGAAAACATTAAATTTAAGTTGACTGTATATTTTTCTGTATTCTTATCATTACCTCCTGAACAAATTTTATTTCATTCATCTGCATTGCTATAGGAAATCATGAAATTTTCCTCTGCCTTTGAAAGAATGTTTTAAAAAAATAATTCTAATAACCCTCCTTTTTGCTAGATATTTTTTTAAACATGCTATCCTATCCAGCTATTAACTAAAAAAAACCTCATAATCAACAAAGCTGTTGAACTACCTGTTGCTGTTATTTAATTAATCATTTAATTATTAATCAAATGATTTAAAAAAGGCAGTTCAACAGCTTTAAAGGTTATTATAACAAAAAAGTCTTTTCAAACAGATTTAAATTTGCAAGAGAGATTTGTTTTTTAACTTTAAAGAGCAAACCTTAATTGACACTTTTATACTGCATAATAGATAGTCTAGCCACCAAAGGATGCTATAAAGGCATTTTAATATCTTCAGCATTGTCTTCCTGCATGCAAGGAAAGAAACACAATATATATATATATATATATATATATATATATATATATATATATATATATATATATATATATATTTCTGTATTCATATATATATATATATATATATCCCAAGTACTAACCCTTGCAGACATGCATGCAGAAGTTGAATGGAACTTTAAAATTTTATTATTTAATTAAATTTCAAGTTATATTGACATGTTTTTATGATTATTATAATACCTATTGTCGTGCTTCCTTTATCCTTATTAAATATAAAAAATTATTAATGTATGTTATTTAACTTATATGCAAACTATATACCATTTGTTTGAAGTAAAGATTGTCTGAAAGAAATAGAATAGTTACTAGTTTTGAGTGTGTAAAAATAAAAGCTAGATTGCATATTTTAAAAAAAAAAAAAAAACTATAATGATTAAAGTTTAATCTGTTAATTTGACCTTGTTAGTATTATCAAATCATTGTCTTTCACTGTAATTAATTGAAGAAGGATAGAGCTTTTTGTAGATTTGCTTATTGGTTATCCTAACTTTTTTTTCATTCTTATGACTTTCATAAATTTTTTATATATTAATTTTTCCTCGATTTTTTTTCTTGTCATTCCTGAAAACAGTCATCATGATGTGCATTATATATGATTGGCAATTAAGCTGAGCTCATTTTAACTTTTTATATCTTAAAGTTAGACATTTTATAAGGTATTTCCTTTAAAATATGACAATATTTCATCCTTTTATCACTAAACTAAAAAAATTCAAAATGAATCAAACTGGCTTTAACTGTAATTGTCTGTGTACTTCATTGCTTCATGCTTTTCCTGCAATTAACATTTTTATCATCTTTTTGAGGTTATGACCACTACCTAGTTGTGTGCTCATTCATATCAGAGCATTCATAATAATGTAAAAAAAAACCCTAGAATATAATAACTAATAATGTTCAACTCTCTAGTATTCTCAAAATTGTTTTGACTCCAACATAATGGGATAAATTAAATTAGCCATCATGAGAAAAAGTTACTGTAGAATGTGACTTACTAAATTAGCTAATTTTCATGAAATACTTAATAATCTATTACTTTTACTTTAAGTATAATAGTTATTTTAAAAAGTAATGGTTAATGTTGAAAAAAATGACAAAAATTAAAATTTTGAATTATATTTTACTAATTTATAATGTAATCATCATGTAAATTTCATTTTTGTTATTTTTACTCTGATTCTTATAATTTTCTGTGGTTCTTTTATGTTTTGAAAATTGTGTTAATCTGTTTTTAATTAATATATTTATTTAACTATATCACATCAGAATATAAAATAATTGAAATATAATATTTTTGATAACTATAAATGCTTGTAATTTCTTCCGTAAAATAATAGTTTTAATAATGAAAAATATTTAAACATGCAATATCTTTTGAATTACTGACTTAATATTTAAAATTTAAGTTTTATTTGGTATCTATAACTATTTCTCAAGACAAATGTTTTGAATCAGTTTATGGTAATTTTCACTCTAAATGACTCTTCGTTTTTGTTGTCAAAATGTAATTCCTGTGTATAAAAGAAATAAAACAACACAAATGGAATAGTCTTTATTTTAACAAACAAGCATAGATATGAACATAATAAAGGATAATTTTGACTAATTCCTATCAAACCTCTTTAGATTTTTAAATATTTGTGGATTGTGTATTTGTTTAATTTTAAAATAAAAAGAAGAAAGAAACCCACATACATTGAATTTACAAGAAACATGTTGCAAAGTGTTACATAGAATTTAAACATTCATGGAGCTTTAATTATAATTTCTTGAACCAAGCAAATAATAATTTTCTTAAAAATAAGACTTAAGCAGGTTTTGAATGCTTAGAGTTTGTAAGTATTTTGTAGGCTTTCAAATTAATAGAGTTTTTATTTTGTTTCAGATGATCACACCAGCAAATACTCCTGCTACTCCGCCAAATTTCCCTGACACACTCATGGCTTTCTCCAAATTATCAGCTAATGACAAAGTACCTGGAACTTCATCAGGACCCTATGGATATTCCACTTCCCCACCTCTTAACAACAACAGTAACATGCAGCATCAAAGTGCTACAATGGCAGCATCAGGTATCCCACGCTCACAGCGATAAATTGAATCAATAGCATTAAATATAATCAAAACTTGGTCACCTAACAGAGCTCCTTCCTCGCAAGAACATTATCCTCTACCCTTGTGCTTGTTTGATCAGCCATTTCGGGCGAAGGAGAACTCATTGTTGGTATGGCAACGAATATAGTGATGTGCTTTTTTTGTTAATGTTTAAAGTGTGCTGAAGAGGGATAAAATGTGGATACTGGAAAGAATGTGATTTTACTTACATAAAAAGAAAGATGGAGTGCATGTGCCGCCCTTATATACCAGTGTATGTTATTGTAGGATCTTTTAACTTTATACCAGTTTTGCCCCTCTGTGTCTTGTGATATTTCTTTAACACTTCACTTCAGTCCTTCACAATCTCTTCTAAAGGGGCCTAGTCAAGTATGCAGTCAGAAACTAATGAAGCGGAATGCTATTTCTTTAATATCATAAAATGTGCTGAAATTTTATCTTTGTCGTTTAGCATCATGGAAGACATTTTTTGCATTTGTCACTTCTTTCCTAAGAAGCACTGAAAAGCCATGCACTTGAGGAAATTTTGTGGTGGCTCTTTCACCATGGATCTTAGGAGCTTTTGGTTATGAACTTAAACAACAACAAAGAATTCCAATGGAATTATTTGCCTGATCATATAAGTTCATGCAGTAATGAAGATAATAGTTTTTTCTTATTTGTTGTGTTTTTAGTGCTTCCTTTAAAAACTATAAATGTTCAAAAGATCTTTCATTTTTAGTAGTTCATGAAAAATTGTAAATGCATATATATATGATGTGGACCTACAAAACCTTTTTTCAAATGTGTGTTTAATTAAAACACATTTTGTTAAGTCTGGAAATTTGTTTTTTTACACATTTCACTTTCATTATGCATAATGCTCCACTCACATTACTGAGTTTAAGTAATTTGGGATTTTAATTAATTTCTGAAAGTTAAATATTTTTTATTTTAAAATAATCAAGTAATTTAATCAAAAGATTATTCAGTTAAATAATGAGTTCACATCTTGAACTGTTTGTTCTACTGTAATCAGCTCAATTTCAACTATTTTAACAAATAACCATTCTCAGAATCCTATAAGGATTAGATTTCAGAAAGTTATAAATCTTTATAAATGTTTTTAATATAAAACATGTGTTAAAGAAAATATATATATGAGTGTGTGTATAGTTAAATGTATTTTTATATATATGTGTATATATTTGGTCATCCACAAAAATCTCAATTTTCCAAAGGAAAGAGTTTTTTGCTGTAGCTGACAAGTAATGATGTATATATAAGCATTCTGTTTTATCTTCATAATTATTTTACACTATGACTTTTTTTTAATTATTGCTAAAAGCAGAGAATCAAAATATTCATCAGCTGAGAATGAAAATATAATGCTTTGTGTTTATAATCAGATAACTGTGGAAATATTATAATTTTGGAACTCAACCAAATCAGAAATGACCAATTTTTAATTGTTGTCCTCCACTATGATAATACTTGGCCCATATTGCAATGAATGTCAAGCAAAGAACTTTTAAGTATCACAGGGATATTTCATATCTTTTCTATATTCACCTCATACAACCCACTTACATTTTCCTTGCCTTTATGTGTAAAAAATAACTGTTGAACAACAAATGAAATTAAAACATTACATTTTCATCTCTTCTGATCCCTTCAACGTTTCCTGAATTGTCAGTTCATTTTGTGGTATAATGTTCAATGACATTTTGATAACTTCACAAATAAACTGAATTTTTATTAAAATAAAAGTTTTTCTGTTGTTAGAATAATGGCAGAAAATCATAAAACATGGTTCATATTCACTAAAAATTAGTTAATCATTAAAAATCTGTTATATAGATGGTCCTATATATATATATATATATATATATATATATATATATATATATATATATATATATATATATATATATATATATATATATACGCTGTAAAAATCTGAAGTCTGATAAATCTTTGGTTTTAACAGTAAAACTTTGCTTTTACCAAAGTGTCTTGGTAAAAACACCAAGTATGCTTTAATGTGATTTCATTTCAGACTTTTATCAAGCCTTTGCTGTTAAATTTGGGAGTTACTGTCACACTTCTCTATAAAAGCCTGAAATAAGGAATTAATAATGATACAATTTTCCATTCTAAGTTGTATGTTGTGTATGTAGTGTGTCTTAAAGAGATTAAAATATACTTTAATTTTTTGATTGATAATATTAACTGTAATAGGGATTAAGATAATTGATGCTAGAAAGATCATTGTTATAATCTTAAATTTTTTTTTCAAAAAGTTGCAAGAAATACAAAAATGCAACATTTATGCCATTTTGTAAATATTTTTCACTTAGAAACATAATTCCATTTGAAAAAACCAAATTAATGCACAGTTTTCTTGATAACTGGTGAGAAGATCTCAATATTTTTCTTTAATAAATTTTAGCACCAGTTAGAAAAATTGAACTGATGACTAAAAAAATATGAGATTTTAAAAAATAATCAAAGTTTGTCAGTTTGAATAAAATATGAATTATTTCAGTTTGAATTGACTTGTGTCAGTTTGAATAAAAAAATATTTCCAAATTCATCTTTGAAATGTTGTATTTTTTAGTCCTTTTCCTCAACTAAAGACTATTTTTTGTTGTTTCATGTATGTATACTTATTTTCTTCAATGTTTTCCTTGAACAAGGTGAACTGATTTTTTGTGTATAGTGATTTGTGAACTTGCTGAACTTAGTTCCAAAACTTAAAACTTGTCACCTTTAATAAACTGTAATATTTGCTATTGCCAATTTTCGATCTATCAATATGTATTTTTATTTTAACATTTTGTGTGCAAGAGTTTGAAAAAGTTTTTAATAGGGGAAATTTTTATCTTTTTTACCTGCTTCTCAAGCTCTTTCTAAATTAATCTCCCAAAACATTTTCATATTTGAACTTTGCTTATGATCACTTGCAGTGTCAGCATTTGTCTGGCTTTTTCTTTAAAAAAAAAATAGGAATACAATTGTTTTGAGAAGTGTATTATGAAGATGTGTTTGTGCAGAAGCAGTTGTGTTATGGTATTACTTTATTATTTGAAGTTCCATAACAGAGTGAACTTTCTTGTAAAAAAAATAAATAAAAATAATAATTTGAAGGTGGGGGAAAAAAGATTGATTTTTTTTAATTTCATGATTTTTATTTTGCTTATTAGTTTTTTGCCCATTGCCAAAATTATTGAAATCTCTTTGATTGTCATTAAGAGAGTTGTGCATTTGTTCAGCATTTTTGCATGGAATTTTAAGAAATGTGATATTTTTGCCATTTTTTGTTTCTTGTAATGTTTTATTTTTGTAAGAATTGTGAGACAGTTCTATCAACATAATCTTAAATTACTTTATTTTGGTCATTTTTACAATTTATATTATTTGTTAAAAAATTAAAGTGTGTTTAACTTTTTGGGTTTTGCTGTTTACAATATGTGTATCTGCAAATAGGAATTCCTATAAATAATCCTTCATTTCTGACTTTTATTGAAGGTCTGTAACTCCAAGGTTTTACCTCAGAGGTTTAGAAAAAGGCTGAAATTAAATCACACTAATGCATGTTATGGATTTTTACCAAGATATTTTAGTAAAAGCTTGGTTTTATAGATGAAACCTAAGATTTATCAGATTTTGGACTTTTGCAGTAACATACACACACATTTGTGTATGGAATTGTGAGAAGAAAATGCGAGATTCTAATGTTAACTTAAGTCCGAGTCAAATTGCACTGAAGTTTAATCATAATAAATCAAGGCCCTGTTGGCAATTTTAAAATATAAAAAACTTGTTTTTAAGTTGTGTATAAGACTAATGTCAAATGTCTAATTTAACAGATTGCTTTAATTTTACTTTAACTTCCAAAAGATTATTGTAGGTGAGGTATCATCTTGTCTGATTACAATTGGAAGTTTATAAGTTCAATTTCACTTTTGTGTAAAATTCTTTGCTTGGAAGCACATCTGTCATGGCGCTTGTTTAGGCAATTTCAGTCTTCTACAGTACCCCATATTAATGCATCTTCAGATTCATAACACATACCTTTTAAATACAATAAACTATCTACATCCCAAAATATTTTTAAAAAATCAGAGACTTTTATAATACAAAGTTGCTCCCCAGTATTTTGTGTTAAAATATTGCAGGTGAATATAGTAAATTTTTGTATTAAAAATTGCTATTATACTAATTTAACTAATTTTCTTCTACAGTTTAAGAAAATGTATGCTTTATTTTTCATTTAGTTATCTTAAACACTTTCAGTCATGTAATATATCATGTAAATATAGAAACTTTCTCTTGCAAAGCTTTCACCTTGCACCATAAAATTTCTTTATCAATTTTATTATTTTATTAGATCTGATAATATATGGATTGCTGCTTTGCATTAAAGTTTATCATGCAGAAATCATTTGTGATAGCAGTTACAACAATAAGTTTGAAATTTTTTTTAAGAAGACTTCTGTATCTTTTGTTGTTTATTCAAATAATAGATATCTGTAGCTCAGATCGACATTTTTGTGTCATGAGGTACCAAATTCGATCATCACTCAAGTAATAATAGCAATAATACACATAAAAAAGTTTAGAAAAGAGGGTGCATCCTTAACAATTTCAATGATATGTATTTAAAAGTAAAAAACGGTAGCCGAAATATAATTTTATGTTTCAATAGTATTTTTTGTAAAATTTCACACATAAAAAAAACGAATTTGCTCATTTTTAAAAAAGCTACTGTATTTACTGAAAAATTTTTAATCCTTTTTTTTTTAATTTTGTTCTTTATTACACAAGAAAATCTAAAATTGTTCAAAGTCGATACCTTTATAAAGATTCCTGAAGGTAGGACTTAATGTATTTAATTATTTTAATTTGTTTAGATTTAAAATTATATATCGTCCCTTCCAAAAAGAAGTGAAAAATCTCAAGATGTGTATATTTTGAATGTAATACCAACAAAGAAAGTTTAACGTATGTAAAAATGCAGTTTTCTCAAATAAGAGGCTTAGACTCAAAATTTAGAAGTTTTCATCAATGTAATGCAAACCATTAACCTTAAATGTGGCTTTCATACAAAGTAAATACAAATGCTCACTTATGCTGAATAACGATGTGAATTTATATATTCGAAAAAAAAATGTTTGTAACACCATGGCTTTGTAATTTTATTTAAGAGTTTTATTGCAAAAATATATTCTTTTGAAGTTTTATTGATAATTTTCATTTTATTGCACACAAATGCTGAAATAAACGTGTATTTGCTTAAATAATGAATAAGCTTGCGCATGTTAATATTATTAAAAACTTATTTTTGATTCCCCCTTGAATGGACAAGTTTTTAGTAAAGTTGTTTAGTTATTTAAGCTGTGTCAATTTAAATTGTAATGGAAATTACTTTGGCAAGCAGGAATCAAGCACTCAAAATAATGCTGGGAAAGGGTGTTGGGGATAATGCACTTTTGCGGCTAATTTCTATTGCACTCCACGCTCCCTTTTACGAACTCATAAGGATCAACAAAATTATTTTTAAAATCAAAAGTTCGTAAAATAGAAAAATAAGCAATAAATCTTAAAACTTTTTTTTCCAAACTATTATCTTTTTGCAAATACTATTAGCGAAAAAGAACTAGTATGCGGTCTGTGTACAAGAAGCAATTGAAAATTTTTATTTAAAAGCAAATTTTATTGATGAAAAATCAGGTAATCAATCTTTTTTTCCATTTCAACATTACATCTTTAAAGACATTTTTTTATTTATCATGTTCTCAATCATTTAATCATCATGTACTTCATACTTTCAAATTACATCTAAATCAACATATGAAAAGTCCTGAAAAGAAATTTCGGTCAACAGTGGATTTCTTTGTCGAAGTTCAAGTCAATTTAGCTGAAGTCGTCAAATAAATGTTCTTGACTGTGTTCGATAAAAAGATTTTTCAACATTTTAGTTCGTAAATGGGAATTGAAAGTATGCGTTTATGTGACCCTGTATAAGACCAATTATTAGTTTGTAAATTAGATGTTGGTAAAAACGAACGTCTACTCAAGTTGGTCGAAGCATTTCCGCCATCCCCCTAACAGCAAGTAGTGGGTGATTAACCCTTCGCCACAACAAGGCTTTGTAACTGCTACTCATTTATCGTTACGCAGTGGGCACCTAAGAACCAAGTCACGGAAACGAGTAGATAACCCAGGTCACTCCACCACAAACCCGTTTATAGGGTGGACCGTATTCATCATCTCAAGAGAGAATGGAGAAAGAAACATCGATGTCCAAACCCTGTACCAACAGCTCAGGATTCAGAAACTCAGCCATCGACGGTTGGTTGAGATAATGTTTGGTATACAACAACTCAAGGGAAAAAGCTTGAAACTTGATTTACTTCTTTTGAAGGTTTTGGTAATGTTACTGAATCCCATTACAATGATTAATTACAAAATCTGAACTTTAATCTTGCACTTCAAATACTTTTTTTTAAGTAATCAAATGTAACCGAAAGGATTAAACAGAAAAAATTGATCTGTTGTAATATATAAAATTCTCTAGTATAGTGTTAAAATCGTTATGCGTTTTTGGCTGAGAAGAACTTACTGTTAATGCAGAAATTTACTTTTAATTAGGTATTTGATACGACTTCGAAAATTTCTTAACTTCTAAGGCTCTTTTAAAATTGTCGCTATCATAGCTATTCAGCATATCATAGCTTTCAGGAAAAACATTTGTGTTGAATGTATGAAAATTTCCCAATATCCTTTTTTCCAATATGAATGATTCAGAATCAAATCTTTAATTTATACTTCAAGGACCGACACTCGTATAATCTTACTTAAGGTATGTACCGATAATATGTAAAATTATAAATACACAGTTTATTTAATTCTTTAAGAGAAATTACAAACTTGTTATATAAGAAATTTTTATAAATTATAAAGTGAAAATGGTAAAAAAAGGCTTAGTAATACAAAACTTGATTATTAAATGATTTTACTTTGTTATCTTCATTATAAATAAAGTATATATACTCTTAAGATTTTCATTAAATAAAGAAATTTAGAGAGACTTGTATATTTAATAAGTAGTGGATTTCAAGAATTTTTCAAAATTTT
Organism: Latrodectus hesperus; assembly: GCA_037975125.1. Classification (NCBI taxonomy): domain Eukaryota; kingdom Metazoa; phylum Arthropoda; class Arachnida; order Araneae; family Theridiidae; genus Latrodectus; species Latrodectus hesperus. Next base: position 32,113,803 of record CM075853.1, read on the forward strand.
GATTGTCATCAAAATAAGCGATTTGATAAGAAAGAAATCCTTGTGTAAATATATAAACTATTATCCAATCTTTTTTATTTAAATTCCCACTCATGATTTATTTGCATAAACTATATTTTCAAGCTGATACATTTCTCACTGAATTCGGATGTAGGCCTCTATAGCAGGCTACTTTATTAGAATGCTTGTGCCTTCTGTTGTTGTTGTCTTGTGCCAGCTTGGCTGCCATTACGGGGTACACTGCTCCACTTTTCCAACTGAACCATATTTTGGTGTGGAGTCCGACTTTCTCTGTACACACATGCCATATTTCTTTATACCCGTTTATAGGGTATGCAGCCATTCATACAAAGACAGATAAAGTACATCCATGCCCGAACTGGGATTCGAACCCAGGACCTCCCTATTCGCAGTCAGATACTCTGACCACTAGACAGAGTGGACGGTGATTTGTCCTTTTAACACTTCGATTTCAATAACTATGCGTATGTTATCAGGTACTTCTTACACTTTTATATACTTTGGTATGAATAATCACCAAACAAAAAACGTATTATGTGTTGATCTACGAAGTAATAAATTGTATTAATAAGTAACTTAAGTGCTTGCCACAGAAAGGAAATTTGATTTCGTATTCAATCGCTACTTTTTACACATATGCTAGCTAATCTATATTATCTAACGATTCAGTGTTTTCGAAAATTACTGACATCTAGTTAAGATGAAATTAATCAGCTGTGTTATATTTAATCAAATTTTGTTAAGCTTGAATCAGAATTTGCCCTGCTACTAGTAAAATGGTTAATTCTCTGAACTGTCCAATTCATTAATTAAATTAATCTTTCGTGATTAAATGTTATCTCTGTATCTTATTTTAAACTTGGTTTTTGATGATTTTGCCCTAGTTTGCAAAGAGTGACAAGCTTTACCTATTCTGTTGAATTCACGTAAAAATAATTGCTCACTGGATAAATCTATATATTTGTTCTTAAGTCTTAGAGAGATGAAGATCTGGCCAGTTATGAATGTAACAGAAATGTAGGTTTATTAAAATTTTATAATCTACACACATCTATTCTCTATATATGTTTTTCTTGTGTTGTTATTTTGGACACTAGGACAAGCCAAGAACGCTAGCCGAAGACTTTGCGGGATTAAGTCAGAAGGGTTCCTCTTTAATCAGAGCAATTCGAAGGGGAAAGTACGACTTTGCTCTAAGACTCCTCCGATAGATGACACCACCAGGAGCCACTCGTCCAATTTTGACTATGATCTGGAGGGGAAGGATATAGTCGCTAAGACCATTACACCCATGGTAACTGCTGAACGACCGACCAATAGGACTTCCGATTCCACGGATTTAACGATATCATGTACATCACATGTACTCGGTGGATCTTTGGCAGTATTGGGAATCGAACCCTGTCCTTCCGAACGGAAAGCCGATGTCCTAAACAGTAGGTTACCATGGATCTTCTTATTAATGTTTAAAATACTTTCAAGTTTTTGAAAATTTCTCAATCTAATTGTAAATATGATTGCCTTATAAAATTGATGCACTTAGAAGCTTACACACATGAAATTCATACGTAAGAATATACTAGGAAATACACTGGCATCTAAAATATAAGGAACAACCGTTTTTTTTCCCGCCTAATTTGTAAATGAATGAATGTAAATACTCCAAATTTGGATGACATGTACAAAACAGGTATGTATAGATTGTAACACAGAAGCTTACAAAAGAAAAAAGCATAAATGGTTTACGACAAAAAAGTAATCTCACTAGAAAAGTCCATTTTTGGAAAAAAGAATATTCAGTTTTATATATGTGGTAAGATATCATTGAAACATAAACAAAAATTATTTTTTAATAAGGGTTATGCCCACCCCTAGCTTGAATATATTAGTGGCCACGCTGCCAATTAAATTCTCGGTTTACCGAAATAGTAAGCGAAGACCAGACACTGAGTAAGCTATTTTCCAGCTCTCCTATAGACCTTGGCGGAGGACTTAAAACAGCAATCTGTCTACCAAGATAGTGCCGCTACGGGATACAAATCTAAAAATTGAGCTGGCCATTTTATTTACTCCAAACCCTTAAGATATTGCTTAACAACTACTGCTCGTTGAGCTCATATGTTATCTATCCATCAGAATAAAACCATTGCCATTGTATTGACATTTAAATAAAGGGTCTCATTCCGATATCACACCAGTCACAATTCCATTTCATACTAGGTCAGTGTGATCTCTGTCCAAACTATTATTCCACCACGGCAGCAATTTTGTTTTACCGCAGTGTTGGATTGATGGTATTTTGTTCACTCTAGATCAGCACGCGTCATGAACAACTCTTTCGTGCCAATCTGGATTCGCCTTTTTTAAAGTACAGAAGCATATCACTGTTTGGTCAAGGGAACTTTTTTTCTTTGCCGAAGATAAGCGGGCTTTACTCTGTCGTCCAGTGAGGTGTGAACACACACAATTGGTGGACTTGCATAGATACCTTTTCATGGTAAAGTCACCTTCGCACCTTACTAGCGGATATTCTTCTCCTTTATGCTACAGAGAGATCTACAACAAATTGGGGCATTGAAATGCTTCTTCTGGTTGAACGAGCTTTAAAAGTGTTATAGCTCGTGTTCGTCCCTAGAACACATCTTCTGGATACAGAAGCTTCGGTTCGATATTGATTCCAGAGATGGTGGTTTGGTTTATTTGTCGCTCAACGGTCATTTTTTGCACACGAAGGCTAATTAGACCGGGACTTACGGTTTAAAGTGGATTCCGAACCACTACAAACATCCATGCCCAAGGTGGGATTCGAACCCACGAACTGTTGAACCGAAGGCAAGACCAGAGATGGCGGACCACACTAGTGTTGTAAAAGAGGGGAAAAAAACTAAGTTTATTTCCGGTAATAAATCCGGTTTATTCCCATTAAAAATTTTGAAAGTAGAGAGTGAAATTTTTCAAATGACTTAAAAAAATTTTTAAGGTTTTATTTTTTTATTATTAGACATTTCACAAAATTAATAAAAATCCGCTGGTTTTATGATTTGTTTTACTAGTTACGGGGAAAAAAAGTTTTCCAGAAAAAAAAAAACAATTTTGCCTTAATGACCAATTTAGAGAAACTTTACACAAAAATTAATGTATTTTTTTTTTCTTTCCCCGTACGAACTTATAACGGTAGAAACATGGAAATGTCAATACTTATTTTGAATCCTGAGAAATATAACTTGTATAAATATATCTACTATTAATTCATTATTTTTATTGTTTTAACAAGAATTTTTGTTTTCTCAGAACGAAACTAATTAATTTTTGTTCTAGAAGACAGCATAAATAATTTTATCTGTATATTTATATAGTTTACTCCCCTTTTTTTCATATTATAGGCAAGGCAATCCATTCAACGAAACATGATTGGTTGATTTTATTCCCTCAAAATTCCCGGTTTATTTCCAAATTCCTGAGTGAATTCTCGTAGTTCAAAATTCCCAGGAAAATTACATCTCTAATGGTAGCACATACCAACATAAATTTTCACAAAAGACTAAGTCCAAAATATAAATGCGCAACATAGCCGAATGATCAACTCTTCTGCTTTCCGTTCAACAGCTCGTGGGTTTGATGGGCTTGAGAGTGTTTGGAGTGGGAATCCACTTTAAACTGTAGATTCCGCCCTACTTTCATGAGCAAATAATGACCGTTGAGTAACAAACATTATCATTAATGTTGAGGCAACAATAATTGCTGCATCCATTGATCCCATGACAGCAGGATTTGAAATCGATGGATACAGGGTAATACAAAATCTATGCAGGATTTCGGTGACCTACAATACTAACAGTCGGAGTCTTCTGCATGGCGATAAGGGATCGTAAAACTGCACCATGAGCTCTGAGTAAAAAATTAGGCTGTTTGTAAGAAGTCTCTGCACGAACAGGTGACTTTTGCATTACTGTGGACTGTCAGCTCGGCAACTGTATCTTCAGCTACCTTTGATACTACATAGCTGACAAGAGAGCATTCAGTTGTGTGATCAACAACGACGAACCTAGACCAAGAATTGGGATTCTATTTACAGTATCATAACTTTTTTTAATCGCCATTCAAAACGTTGATTACTATCTTTCAGTTCACCTCGCCACATTTTTATCTCTTGAACGATGTTACGGAGAGATTGGATACACGTCTCGATCGCCTTATCATTGCACTGACGACATTTTGTACACTATCCGTTATATTCCTGTCCTGTTAAGGCACAATTGGTTCTCTTTATTAGTCCTACGATAGGGTACATTTCAGCTAGATAATGCAAAGTATTGTACGGACCTCTTTTGATATGGAAATTGTTCAATTCCTAGTACTCTTTCACTAATAAAAAACGTCTGATCAATGTCTGCAAGTAATTTGTTCATTACTACATAGAAAATCACTTCTGTGGAGGAATTGTGGCACAGTATTGGACATGCCAGCTAATATGTTTGACTCAATGTCCAAACATATAAGTGTTATCTTGCCAAAAGTAACTGTTCGGTGTGATTTCTCAGGATCCACAGAAATTTCATGAAAATTAAATCACGTTATTTTTAGTATTTGTCCAACAAACATCATTTTAATAGCCGCATTTCTTCTTAGTGTAACAATTTTTATGGCCAATAGTAGTTTTTACAATTTCATTGATAAAAACGTGAGCGAATTCTGAACTTATATTTTTATTATGCAATATAAAAAATAAAATTTAGTCGAAGTAATCATTTGAAAGTATGAATCGCAAATTTCTTTAATTTTTGCGATACCAACACCATTTATATTTAATATAACAAAAATTTCCATCCAGAAAATTATAATGAAATTTAGTGCTCATTTTGGATCTGCAATCGAGAAGAATGACATTAACTATTGAATGTAGTATATGTACATATAGTAGTAATATATACACAAAACAAATTTTCGAATGGGAACTAATTCAATTGATACTTTTAAACTTTCGTACAAATGTGTATACTGAAATATAGAGTATAATGTTAGAGAAAACTGGGTGCGCAATAGAATATCGGAAAAATTCTTTATTTTCATTGATAAAATGCATTGCACAGAAATAGGATTTGCGTTTGGTAACTTTGCGATTTGGTAATTCAATTGTAAATCAGATGTCGCTTTGCACTTAATACATGACGATTCTCACAGTATGATAGAACATTTAGCGATAATTCAATATTTATTTAATTAATATTATTAGACTATTGAAACATGATTGAGTTAAAATATATAAATACAAATATTGGAAATGGATTATTGTAAAAGTTTAACTCTTGAGTGTAACAGTATATGAGCTCACATTTTAAATTGTATGATATTAGGAATAATGAATGCATTTCGAAAATTTTTCATTTAAATTTAATCTAAGCAAGCAGGTAAGTACTGAGCATTGTATTTTTTTAGTAAAAATACATTGCTTGCTATTGACTTTTCTCGTTAATTTTTTATTAAATAGTAATGCAGAAACTGAATTCTAGTTCACTTTGTCATTAACTGATCACGACTAATGTTCTTATTAGTTTTAAATATTACTGAAATATGTTAGAAAAAAATGTTTAGGAATTGTTTCAAACTATTTTCCGATTTATCTCCAGAAAAATATAGTGGTTGTCATATTTCCGCAAGTTCCTGCACTTCTCTCCATGGTTATAGCACCAAAATGGATCTTTTAGGTAGATTCATGTAAAGAATTTCTTTCATTTGAAAAGGATTTTATTTTGTATACAGTTGTTAATTTTATTATCTTCTTCTTCTTCTTCTTAGATTTGGGTTTGTATGTCATTGGGCACCTCTGCTTTTATCAGCATTTTGTACCAATAACTCTAAACCCAATGTTTCCTAGTTCCAGTTGCTCGAGTCACCCATTTTATTAATAAAGTCCGATAACCCTTTAATGGAGTCTAGGTGTAACTCTCTAGTATGGATGATGCCTAAAGAAGTTAATCTTGGGAGAGCAAGAGCCTCGCATTCGTAAATGATATATAGGCCGTTTCCTCTTGCGTATGACATTTCCTGCAGATAGGGTCTTGCTGAAACAGTCCCATTTTATGGAGGTGTTTCCTGAAATAGTAGTGCCCAGTTATGAAGCCTATGATTAAACATATCTTCTGCTTAGAGCATCTTAGAATTTCAGAGGCAATCCTCGCTGATGATCCACAGATCATACTTTTAGCGTGGGTTTGACCAGGAGTGTTAAGCCAAGCTTCATACATCTTCCGTTTTTCCCATCTAAAAACATTGGTTTTTGCGGTCTTAAATTTGATCCCACAAAAAGATTCTGCACCAATGGGAGCAAAAGACGATCCTTGTTTAGCAAGTTCATCAGCCCTTTCATTACCTTCGATACCTTTGTGCCCTGGCACCCATACAAGGATCACCTTGTTTCTAGTTGCCAGTTCTGTAAGAAGGTTTCTACATTCCAAAATCATTTTAGATTTGATTTCGAAAGAATTGAGCGCTTTTAAAGCGGGTTGACTGTCACTAAAAAGGAGAATCCGCTTACTGTGGTAGCCCTTCCTCATATTTAGTCGCAGACAGTGGATAATGGCCAAAACTTCTGCCTGGAAGACCGTAGCGTATCACCCAAGGCTTACAGATAGGCTGGTTCTTGGTGACACGCCACATACTCCCAGTCATGAGAGGCTGTTTTTCTGTGATCCATCTGTGTACCAGATTAGATCTCCTGTTTTAGTTTCAAACATATTATTGTTCCATTCGTCTATAGTTGGAAAAACTATTTCAAATGTCCTTTCAAACATGTATGACTTTTCCATGATGTTCGAGGGCATCAGGAAAGTAGGATCTTGAATTTTTCCGGCAATACCCCTGTGCCCTTTGGCAACAGGTTGGTCGTACCATTGGTTTTGTAGCTCCATTCTATATGCAGTCATTCTGGCAGTGCTGCAGATGAAGATCTCTAAGGGAGTCAGATCCAACATAACTTCCAATGCTCTGGTTGGCGCGGTGGACATTGCTCCTGTGATGCAGAGACAGGCCAGTCTTTGTAGACCTCCTAGTCTGTAAGTCACAGTCTTCTGTTCCACCTTACACCACCAGATCACACAGATTTTATTATCCTACAGCTCCATTGAAACATCAATATTTTTATGGTTATGAAAACAGATAAATCAGATCCAGCTCTTCAAAGAGAACGGTCTAAAATGTTTTCTTCAAATAAATAATTAAAAATGATGCAGCACATTTGTCAAAAAGGTATTTGAGAATTTCCTAATTATTTTGATTTGCGACACAAGTGAATATGGCCAACAATATTGCAAATATATTGTACAAACATGGCCGATACAAGCAACACGAGCTGACTTCTTGAAAGACATTAAATAACCAGTGTTCAAATGCTTTGCAACATTCTCAGCTGTTAATATAATTATGTCGCATCTAATATATTCATTTTTTGTTTAATTAGATTAAAATAATAATTTTGTCTAATTCAAGATATTCTAGGTACAAGGGCACAAATACTGGTGTACACAATTTAAGCAGCATAAATTTTAAGTAGGTAGTCATAAAATAACAGAAAAGAGCTTCTTGCGATCAGCAGAATGAACACGAAATTCAGGAACAAAATGTCACAGGGGATGTGGGCATGCTCGAAATTGGTGCAATAAAAGAAAACAGCTCCAGATAATAAAAGGAAGGATGGAGATGCAATTAATGACATTTGCTGCAGAGCAAGAATTCTTTAATGAAATATAGTTAGAACCTAAACTACTGCATATGTGGAAATATTACAGGGGCATAGTATAAGTGAAAAGTTTGGAATCAACAAAAGTGTCATTTCACGTGCTTGGAAAGTCTTCCAAACCATAGATAGAGGTATTAGAAAGGTTAGTATTGGGCACTCCATGAACACAAATGCAGTAGATGATCGATAGAACGTCATGCATGCAAAATAACCTGAAGCCAGTCAAAGAGCGCCATTATTTAGCAACAGAGCAATAAGTGTCGCGGTTTATTGTGTCTAGACACCATAACATAGGATAGTAGCTGCGTAGTAGACAATTTAACGATGCAAGGCGTCATTTTACAAAATGTAATTGTGAAAATTATATTGTAGAATGATTAAATTCATTTAACAATAATTTTCAATCATTTTAATAAATTTATGATTCATTAAAGTAGATAAAAATTAATTTATCCCTTGAAATTATGTTATTAACAAGATATTAAGATGACTAATGAAAGATTTCTTCCTCATTGTGCAGTTAAATTTTTTCTTTCTTTGCCTGCATATTAGTTTATAAATGCTGCATAGAATTGAGTTAAACAATACTAAAATAAGAAAAATATGGAATTTATAGGATTCAGATTCATCAATTTGAAATACTTCTGCAAAGATAAAGATTCTGGTTGAACTAAATTATGTATATAACATAAACATGTAAATCAAAATCTCCACTTCAAATCAATATATATATATATATATATATATATATATATATATATATATATATATATATATATATATATATATATATATATAGAATTTTGCATTATTTCAAAATTATAAATATACATGTGGGTACACATTCAAAAAAATCAGGAACAAAATTCAAATTAACTTTTGTGTGTTCTACCTCTTGTTATTCTGAAAATGTCTATTTCAATGAATATAATAAAATATTTCCAAATCAACTATTTCAAGAGTTCTAAATAATTGTGATTTTATCAAATTTGCAAATAAATTTGTATTGATGAAATCTACATTTAACAAAATGCTATAAAATACAGAAAACAGTTATTAAATATTAATTGGAAAGTCATATCTTCAGTTGAAGATACTTCAATTTAATTGAACCAGACGTTTAATATATACAATCGATCGCAATAAAAAAAGTGTGAAATTGAAAACTTTTAATGTAGCTCAATGTTAAATAATATTCAGGCACTGCTGAAGTGACGGTTTATATCAGTCACACTATTTTTTTAAGTCAAATACATTTAAAAGGTGAAGTTATTGAAATGGTGATGGTATTACACTATATTTATTTCTAATTAATTCTAAATAAATTATTGATTAACATTTTTTATTCATTCAAAATCAAAGCAAAAATAAAAGAAATGCTTTTATTTTTATGAAGTATTCAGTTTCACTTTTTAAGTGAATAAAAAATTATGAATGTACAAAACAAGAAAATCAATAAATAGAAACTGAGCATGAACAGAATTGAATATACAACTACGCAAGTCAATGTTATTTTATCTTTGGAACAAATTTTTAAGCAAATTTACATTAAATATAAACAAGCTCAGTGATTTGAATAAAATAATTCATGCAAGTTAAAGCATTTAGCAAGTCTCTTATTATAAAATAGTAATATTAAACAAATCGAGACTTCATTAAAATATAAAAATATTTTACATACAAAAAATTAATAAATTTCACAGTTAGAAAACTTAATAATTTATGCTTTGTACACTGTACAACGATCTGTTCCTTTTGAACATTCTGAGTTTGAAACTTGTATTTACAATCATAAAATTTCATAAGTAGCTAATAAACACCTTTGTTACGTTTTAGCAGTCTGGAAGAAAAACTGAAATAAAAGATACAGAATAAATTAAATTATTTATATATAATTTTATTAATATTTGTAGGTATTTTATCACATAACATACATGAATATAAGTAGTAAATATTTCTTACTATAAACTAGCATAAAAACACAAAAAATTAAACTTATAAAAGAAATCTGTAGCAAATTATAAAAACCACATAAACACATGAATTAAGTTATCATAAATGAAATATTAACAGTAATAAACAAATTTCTAATGGATAAGTTTATATTGTTAACCCTGTAAAACATGAAATCTTAAATGGTAATAAAATTTTATATTATTAAATATACTTTGCTGAAAAAGAAAATAAAATTTAGCAGCCACCTATCAAAACACAATGGGAATCTTTCTAAAATATAAGTTAACATTAATGAAAAAAGAATCAGAAAACATTAGTATTTGCCTCAGATATTCAAAATTCCAAAACATAATATGCATATTACAATGAAATATGAAATAAAGTGTCAAATGTCAAGAGGATTTTTTGTTCATATTTATGTTTCAAAATAAAAATCACTTTGATAAATAACCAAATACTCTTTCTTAAAATATAAATATATTGTAAATATTATTTTATGATACCAACCATAAGTCAGAACTATTTGTATTAATTTGTAGGTTAAAGTAATTCAAATGAATAACCAAATCATAGAATCATTAATTAAGAATTTATAAAAATATGCTACAAACAAAATTTAAAGTGCATTCTTTCAAGATTCATTGAAAACAACCAATTAATTATAAGTAGTAACTAAACATTATATGCTTGAATGTTTCTTAAAAAAACTTTAGACTATGCCATGTTGTTATATGATGTTATAGATAAACCCATTAAAATATCTACAAAGTATCTTATGAAAATAAAGTTTAAATATTTTTCAACTAGAAATTAAAATTTTCTAAATTACTAATTTACTGTTTACACAATTGAAATATCAAACATTGATAAAGGATTATCTTCTTTTAAAAACAGTAAAATTAAACATTTTTATATTTCTTCACATATCTTACAACAGAGAATAGTTGTTAAACTTCAAAATAAACAATAAATCAACTTTGTTTAATCTATACACACACAATTATCTATTTTACAAGTTAATTGCTTCGTAATAACTTTTTGACACTAAGGCTAATTAATTGATACAGATTCAAAACATGTATGCCTGAGATAGGAGTTGAATTCTTGAACTGAAGAACAGAGCAATAATCATTCTTTTACTTGTTCACCAGCACAGGCTGATTATAAAACATTGAAATTCAAAAATTTTTCAATTACAGTAAAATGTAAAAAAGATTAAAATAAATCTGGATGTAAGATAAACTAATGTATCAAATCATATCAAACATAATAATGTAAAAAATTCAGCAAATAGTCATGATTGAACAAGTTGACTCTCATATAATATGTATCACATAAAAAATGCTATTGCAAAAGATAAAGATAAAAAAAAAAAACTGAAAATGAAAATTCTAACTTGATTGAGTAAATAAACAGGAGGATAATACCAAATACATAAATAATTATTGTTTTGCTAATTAAACACTGAAGTTCTTATGTATTCTGTGTAAATTTTTAACATTTATAACAGTTTAAAATCAATGAGTTGCTGGTAAAATAATAATCAACAAAATTCATTTTAAAATATTAACATCGCATTGCATATAAGCTGCTCTATTTTTCTACACAATAATATCAATGCATATTTTCTGACTTCAAACATTAAACATTTATATAAAAAATTTATTTTATGTTAATGTTCAAATTAATGTGAACAAGTTACAGAATAAAAATTAAAATGTATGTTAAAAATAATATTTACAAAATCAGCAACAAAGAATGTTTCACAATGGAAAGATAGGAAATAACTAATCAATCAGTATTTAATGAATACAGGCAATTCAATGTTACTATGTAGATATAATAGAATTGTATTAATTTCAATAATTACAAATCTTTAAGAATTTAACAGCATTAATTATTATATTTAAATTACAAAATATAAAAAATTTCCGAATTAATTATTTTATATTGTAATACTTGAAAATTAAGGAAAAATTACACATCAATTTTTTATTTATATTTTTTTAATACTATTTTAAAAAATTTTTGTACTTTTATTTTGAAGGCACTCTTATTTGATCACTTATAAATTTTAACATTTGCATATATATTCTAAAACATAAAAAATTTTCTTTAGAAAAAAAAATTAAAATGTAGACAATAAAAAGCTGTGAAATAAAGCGACAGATTGTATGATAATGAAAATAAAAATGTGAAATATATTTTAATTTGCAACAGATTTTCAACAACACCACAAGCTAAAATAGTAATTGAGTGGTGAATATTAGTCTTCAATTAATAGAAAATTTGAGAAAATGTGCAATTATATTTGGAATATACAAGTTAAGACGATTCAGAATCCACTTTAAATTGTATATCCCAATCAAATTGGACTTTCATTAAAATTAATAGTAAAACAACAGATAAATAAATTAATAGTTGCAAAATAGTCTTAGATTTCAAATTTAAGTAGACCTTTCCTATAATAAATACACAAAATAAAAACATAAAAAATTCATTCACACATCAAATTATATGTGTGCATTCCAATATGTGATAAGTAAAGACCATGTGGAAGAAATGGGATAGTCTATTACAACTCAATGTTTACTTCAATTCATTGCTAGAATTTGTTTGTTGTCAATAAAATGAAAGTTTGTAGACAAACTTTTAACTAAGATTAATTCAGTAAAAATATCTATACATTAAGCACTTACTTTTAAATAGTTTTTAAATGCTTTTGGGTCAGAACTCAAAGCCTGGCAGTACTCTTCAATTTTCTCAGGAGAAAGATTTAATGTTGGTAAGTACCTCCCCTTCAGATATGTAACAAATTCAGCCCCTCTTTTGTCGAGGACTGTTTTAAGGCAGACAGCACTTTCAGACAAAGCCAGGATAGTCTGAGCATCATTCAAATCAAAAGTGTCCTTCAAGGGGGCCATGAAACACGCTGGAACAATATGGTTGTACATAAATTCAACAAATCCAATCATTCCATCCTCACCTCCCCAGAGTTCAACCATCTTCTTAAGGATACCAAAACAGGTTTTTTGAGCCTACATTATATAATTTCACATTAACAAAAAAGTAGTTGAGAAAAATAAAATTTAATTTTTTTTAATTGATACTACTTTGAGGCATCTTACAAAAAAGGAAATAATATTAAATTAAGCATTTAAATAAAAAATTAATATATATATTGAAATTCAAAGTTTTTATTTTATTATTTTATACTTATTGACACATTAAAGTAATAAGAATTACAGTTTGATTTATTTTAATATATAAATTTATAAATTGCTTTTAACTGCTTTGCAACTAATTAAAAATAAAGTGATCCGACTAAAAATAGAATATGGTTTGAATGTTAAAGGTTAATACATATAAAAAGATTTTTCTTTCTTAAAAATAGTTGGTTAAAATAGTTTTTTTAAATTATTTTTACACTATTACTAAAGTCAATTATATTCAAATTAGATCAAATGACTCTTATTTCAGTGGGTAATTTTATTACATTTTTTTTTTCTTTTTGTCATGAAAAAAGAAGCAAATTTTTAAAATTGAGTTTACATTTTCAGAAAGAAGTATCTTTTAATAAAGCTATTTTGATAAAAAAACAGAAATTTACAGTATTTAATAATAGGAAAAAATGAAGAGGAATTAACTTTTAATTATTAAAAATACCAATTCATTAAAAATAAATATTTCATTAATGGATTGGTAGTGAACAATTTAAATTAGACAAGAGATAAATACACAAGGGGGTAAAAAGTCAAACTAGAAAATGTAAGTCATTAATATATATATATATATATATACAAATATATTTAAAATCTTTGTGCCATTATAAAGAAGTTATTTATAAATTTGAATAAAAAAAGAATACCAAAGGGTCTGGAAAATCAACTGCTCCTTGAATAATAGTCAAAAGAATACGCTCAAAATTCTGCATATCTGAAAAAAAAAGAAAAAGAAGGATGCTATTTTATATAATTAAGTAGCTGAAATTCTTGATTAAACAGCTTTATTTAACTCACTATAAAAAAAAATAAATATGCAAAGAAAATTTATAATTCTCAATTAAGATTCAAATTTTTAATTAAGAGAATACATATTTCCCTACACTCTTTTAATTCTTTTAATTTGAGACTCTATAAAAGTTTTATATTCGTAGTATTATTATGTTACAAATGAAAACATTTTTATAAAAATACTTCTTTATAATGAGGAAAATGACATCTTAGTATATTGCTTATATATTATTTCAAGCGAATTGAATTATAAGTCCAAAAAGAAAGCAGCTCATTATAATTTTATCATTACTCTTTTGTGAAATTAAATAAAAGATTATTTTACTTTTATTTTTAATTATATCTAAGTTTCAGTTCACATATGCTATTATTTTATCCACTTTTATTTAGATGTACAATTCATTCTAGCAAACCTCTGAATATATGTAACCCTACATAGGGTAGTAAAGTGAAAAGTGACACCCCACCTTTCAAATTCAACACTGTGACAGTTTTCGGGGGGATTTTCCCAATGAGAGCGAGGAAAAAACCGACGATTTTTGACCAGTTCAAGGGAAGTAAGTAATGAAGTAAAAAGTATAACATCTGGTTTTGAGAAGGGAACACGTTTCGCAGATTCATAAAATATTTTGAGATGCTGAGTCGGTTAAGAGTTGAAAATAATGAAAGACTGATCCTAATTTTAGATACTTTTATCATGGCACTGAAAACTGCAATTGACATTTAGAGGAAGATTGCTCACTTAAGATTAGTTTTTCTCACTGACACAACAAATCAGTAAATTTTAAATAGCTGATAGATGTCTTAGAAAAAAATTTAAAATCTCCCAACTGATGATTCACAGCATACACTTCCGAAAATAAAGAAAAACATAAAAATTTGTATCAAACATGTATCACACACTTTAAACAGCAAGTAAAGATATTTAATTACAGAAACGTCTCCCATAATTAAAAATAAATTAAATGCACACAAATTAGGGAAGTGAATTAAATTAACATTCGAATATTTTGTGAATCAACTAAACTAAACTCCATGATACAACAGCCCATGTTGGCCAAGGCCTAAAGTGCCCATAACTGTTTTCATGACCGAGGGCCCTGGAGTGCGAAGCATACCAGTTAGGTGGTCAGCCTAATGTGAGACCCTCAGTGTTTAGTTTCCAAGCATGCTTGGTACTTAGTTTATCAACTCACTGGAGGGATGAAAGATTGAGTTGACCTTTCCCAACCCGAGGAAGGAACCTCGGACCTGTGCCTTGGAAACGTGAAACGCTGCCACTAAGCCCTCAGGCTTCATTTTGAGAATAAACTTTTTAAAAATTATAAAAATAATGGATGGAAATACTGCTTCATATTCTATATTAATATAAATAATTGTACAAGCATTTTTATACTTGTACAAGCATAACTATTTTTTAAGTAAACTAATAACATTATGAATATTATTTACCTTGAGATGCTATAACTTCTGTTATGTTGTTTGTAACAATAGCAGCAATAAAAAGAAAATAACTGCGTTGAAGCACTTGTCGCTCATTTTGTGCTGGTTGATCATTTTCATCAATAGGAACAGAGAGTGCATTGAATATAGCTGACACAAAGGGCATAAAAATTTGCTGAACAAATGGAACCACTTCTTTCTATGGGATGAAAATATGTTTCAATACAATAAACAAGTTTCTATAAAAATTCTTAGAAAATAAAGAAAATAAATTTTATATAATGTTTCAGACTTAAAATTCTGAGCATTAAATAAATGGCAAATATATTTATAAAATTCCTTACAATCCATTTCATATTTTAAAATACTTTCAATCTAACACAAAATTAAATAATCAAATATATGATGCAATTATTAACTTGAATGTAACTCAATTTGCAATTTTAGACATGCAGAATTTTAAGGTAGTTTCTCACATCATAACTAGGTATCTTTTGCATTTATATAACTAAAGTTAACTCTAACAAGAAAAATTATATAATTTAGTTATTTATACACTCGAACATTTGATTTCAAAAAGAAGCAATTTACTGTTACTTATAAAGCCTTATTATTATGATGTTACTTTTAAAGACAAACTATTTATTTAAAAAAGTATTAATTTTCTTTGTGCTATTTAAGAAACATTTTACATATTTAAAATATTAATCAAATCTTGCAACTACTAATCTTACAATTTTTAGGTTTTCTTCCTCTTATATTTATTCAAAATCAAACTAATAGCAATGGAACGAAGAATAAATTTGTTTTTCATTTGGGAAAATTTGCATAACTATTTGAAAATAATTTTTTAAGTTATTATTTAATAATTTAAGAAAACTTATTTTAAAAAAAATTATGCACATTTTCTTTCATAAAACTAATCTATTCTGTTCATTAATTCACTTAGATTGTAAGTTATTAAAATAATTATTTAATAATTAAATAGTTTAAAACACTGATTTTTGAAAAAATTAAATTTTCTATTAAATTTACAGTGATTTGGTTTGTTTGCAATACAAGAATCATTTTCCATACATGAAAGTTAATTAGGTTTAGACTTAGGATTTACAGTCGATTCCGAATCACTATAAATGTCCATGCCTGAGGTGGAATTCAAACCGATGAACTGTGGAAAGAAAAGCAAGAGAGCTAGCCATTAGGCTGCCAGCTTGGTGATTTAAGCTGGCATTCCATAATTAATCATGTTACTTAATAATGAAAAGTTATTTACATGAACAAATTTCATAATTAAATATTGGATAAAATTTTAGAGGAATACATAACAATAAATTTTTGACAATTGTAATAGTATTATAAACATTAAATTATTACCTTGAATTTGCATATAATTTGATTGATTAGTGGTATAAATTCTTGAATGCTTCGTATGTCTGATGATTTTAAAAGTCGCTCAGCAGCAATTGGAAAATATGGCAATACTTCTAATTCTAAACAAACAACCATTCTGTGTAAATATTGACGAATAGCAGATTGCAAAGTTGACTGTTCATAAGGCAACTGAAAACAGGCAGAATTTTTAAGTAAAATAAAAAATTCCAAAAATATAAACATTATGATACAAAAGTTTGTAATTAGAATTAAAATTTTAAATTTTTGATGGCAGATTTGCAACTCTGACTGCTTACAATACCTGTAATCATTTCAAGATGCTATGTATTTTTTCCAACTGAAAAGCTGTGAAGAATAACAATTAATAAACTAAGTAACAAGTCACTAACTTAAGTTAGTATTTTCATTTCAAAATTTTCCAACTAAAAATAAATCTATAATACTTGATTCTTTGGCAGTATATGTATAGACACTTTTAGAGTAATTTTTTTGGGGGGAGAGCTAATATCAAATTTATAATCATTTGAAAATAAGACTGGTACCTAACTAAACTAGGATTCTTCATATTCACAAAAAGATTTCTAGAGGAAAAATACAGACATAAAATTTATAAATTTTAAAACTTGCCAAACTTGCAATTTGCTCACTAACTTCCATACTATAATAAAACAATATTAGGTAATTAAAAAATTGTTAATTGTTTAATTTGATAAAAATGTTTTTTTATAAGTAACTACTTTACTGTCTCTTTTGCATACAATGGTAAGATGATTGAGACTTATAATTCAAAGTACATTCTAAATCGCAGCAAAACTTAAAAAGTCAAATAAAAATTGTCAAACTAAATATTAGAAAGCTACCCATCTATATAACAAATTATTCATCAACCAAGAGCTTTAAAACATATGACATTGAACAATATAAAAATAGGTTATTTTATTTAATTGCAAAAAATAATTTATTTGCAGTAATGCATTTCATACAATATATAATATGTGGCACCCATGACACCATCATTAATGTTCTTCCTTCAAACCATGCTGTCAACAATCAAAGCCAATTGAGTGAAGTATGAGTAATTTGCATGATGGAGTAAGAGAAATGGAAGACTTGTGGTCTGTTTATAGCAATTACATTTATAATTATAGGAAAGTGATCATTGTAAATCATTTTCAAATTAAAATTCAACAAAGGCAGAATCATCATCGATGGACAGTAAATGGCCAAATTTATTTAAAAGGAAGTATTTGATAATTGTTGGAAACAAGTTATTCATAAAATAAGTTAAAAGTTAAGAAATAGGTAATAATAAGTGGAATTTATAAAAAGTAGATACTATTATTAAAAATACTATTAAATTATGTGACTATGAAAATTCCTATTATCACTACCTATAAAGTGTTATGGCTATTAATGACACTAAGCAATATAAAGGGTATAAGTAGCTCATCAAATAAATTGTTTAACTCACTTTCATGAATGGCAATATGAGGGAGTAAAAATTACAAACAATGAAAGATGTTATCTGAATGTGTTTGGGGAGTCACAAGATACAAGAAAGTATAAATCTCTAAATATTGTATCCTCTAAAACAGCACAGGTGTCATTAATTTTTCTTGAATACAAAATACATTGAAATATGGTAATTATTGTTTTTGTATGATCCATATAAGTATGAAAATTTCAACAGTTCTAGGAGATTAAATGTTCATGTATTGGAGCAATACATTTAGGATTCAAATGAATCTTAACTAAGGAGTATTTTATCTGAAGAGTTCTCCTTCACTGTGTATCTTTCAAAGAAATCTAGAGCTTTTTATTCATGAAAAGTAATTTATAAGACCCCTTTTTTGCATGCTTCAACTTTTGAGATTTCATGGACTTTTATTTTGCTAAAAACCTTGGAATATTTGTTTTTGCAATAAGTAAACTATGTTAAGAAATATTTAAAAATAATTTAACCAATGGAACTTTTAAGCAATCTGTTTGGATACTGCAAGAGTTAATCCCTTTTTTGGAAATTGTTAAAGAACTAACATCTTGCTGAAGAGTATGGGATGACAGTGCCTGGATTTAGAAAAACACAAGTTTTGTTTTATTTTCATTTGTTCATCCATGCTGGGAAAGACTATAAGTAAGAAAAATGTTCAAATGATACAAAACTAGTGCAACCAATGCAATTTGAATATGCATACATTTCTGCCATGCTGTATTTAGGTGCAATGTGAAAAAAAGGTGTCAGCTCAGGTTTGATCTCATCTACTGACTGTGGTTCAAAATTACGAGGCACTTGGTGACTGGCGAGTATTTCTAACACTTAACATAAAGGTACAGTCTG
This sequence comes from Latrodectus hesperus, assembly GCA_037975125.1. Taxonomy (NCBI): domain Eukaryota; kingdom Metazoa; phylum Arthropoda; class Arachnida; order Araneae; family Theridiidae; genus Latrodectus; species Latrodectus hesperus. Next base: position 32,132,701 of record CM075853.1, read on the forward strand.
AGGCTCGCCCACACCGCTACATATAGAAGTACTGAGATGCAAATCAAAGTTCCCTTACATGTTGTTTCTGCATTATAAATCCTTGAAATTAAAGCAATGTTTGAAATATAAAATCAAACTGTGCAATTCAGATATGCAGCACAAATAAATTTTGGTAGCACAGGAGTATGAGATGCTTTAAATTATGGAACAGATTATTGAAAATTTTTCCTCTAAAATGTTAAATCATTAGCAGAAATTACTCTCCATGTAAAATTTAACTCATTATGAACAGAAACTGTAACAAAATATTACCAAAAAATTTCAGTTGTAGTAGGAGTTTGGTTTGTTTAGATAATAATGTTTCAATCAAAAAATTGCCAGATTTCATTCTTTAAACATTTTTTTACTTTCTCAACTGTACCAATAATATTCTTATTAATTAAAAATGTAGAAACATTATCAAAATTACCATTTGTTCCTTTAATAACAACATATTTTTGATAACATCCCATTTCCTGTCCCACAGCTAGGGAAAAAAGTAATAGACACTTCACAGAAAAATTTGTTAATTTCATGATCCTGCCCATACCACACACCATGCAATTCCACAAGCAAATGTAGGATAGCTGCAACAGTGCTAGTCAGGTCCCACATGTGTTCAACACACCTGTGAAGTGGTCTCCACCTTATTAAATCACACAATACGATCCCATAATCCATGTAAGTCAATTGATGAATTATAACACATTTCCTATTTATTTGAAGTATAAGCCAAGGTAATGTATTGGTCTCTGAATGTCTTAATAATCAAGATTCTCCTTTCCTGGGACACGCATGGCAAACACATAGCTGATTCAGTCTATTGGAGGCTAATAGCAACAGATCAATGACAACACCTTAAGGGGTATCTTCAACCATTAACAAGCCAACCACAATGGGGAAGAAAAGGAAAAGAAAGATGAGAAACAAAAGAAAATGACAGATTACTGAAGTACCTTAGGATTGTGACATCTATATTTACTTTAAGAAAGAAGTCCCCTGCGAAGAGGTATAAACATCATAAAACGATTAGAAACTTATTCTTACATCAGATAGATGTTGAGAATAACTGTGAATTGGAGAATATTAGATTCCAAAAGTTTGAGCGAAGAAAAATTCAATACTTAATCCAACAATTATTTTTGCATTTAATATGCATGTTAAAAATTTTTTAGCCAAAAGATACCATGAAATGAAAATAGTTACACACAATTATAAATTTATCAAGTGATAAATTTAGCACAAAATCAAAATTCTTGAAATAAGTTCTTTAAAAAAAATTAAAAATTGAATCTGAAGACATTAATTGGATTTAAAAATAATGAACATACAACATTTCAGTGAAGGGTGCAATATTAGAAATTTAATACAGCATTAGAAATTTATCTTATTTAAATTAAATTTAGATCAGAAATTTATAAATATTTATAACATTATTAATATCCCTATAATGGTTAACAAATCACATCAATGCATACTAAAAATGACAAGGTAGTGAAAACAATATAAAATAAATTTACATTTAATGCACCCAAGAAAACTTGAAGGGCTTGCAAATAAACATCTACACAACCATTAACTTTCATTGTTTGCTGATTGGAAAATGCCTTGCTTGTTCGGCTAAAAACATACATAAAATTATTTTTATTAAAATATATTTTACAAAAAATAATTAATTTATAAAAATAGTTCATAAAAGGCAGTTTTACAATTTTGAAATAAAAATTAATAATCAAGGAACAGTTTAATAAAATAAAAACATATAAATAAATTAATAAAATCAATATAAATAATATAGTTTTTAATTCCAAAATTTCTTACACTTCTATCAAGATTAATGCTCCCATCTAATACCCTATGAGATTAATCTTGAAAAATGGGTATGTAAAATAAATTTTTATACCACAGTTCAACAACTGCTGCAATTATTCCATAGTATATATTTGAATATAGATATTTTTAAAATACACTAAGTGACAGAAGTTCCTTTTTTCTTTCCTTATTTTTTAAAAAAAATTAAATTCCTTTCTTTTCTATTTTTTCAGAAAAGATACAATCTTAATAAAATTCTACAATTAAAAATACAAATATAATAAAGATAATTAAATTTGAGAATCTTATTTTTGTCACTTAATTACTAACATATAAGACAAATATTAAAATGTTAGAAACTGAAATGTTTAAAGTGCTAAAATTTTAAATGTAGCAATTGAAGAACTCAGTCAATTTGAAAACAATTTTTTTTAAAAGAAGTGTACAATATGATTTATATGTAGTGCCAAATCAACATTGTAATACAATTTATTGTAAACATTGTAATTACAATTTTTATAATTACAAATAGTGGAAATTTCCAGTCATTACAGAGAATATAACTTGAAAAAGACTTTCTCAAAGATTCAATATTTTCAATAGACAAAACAATTTCAGAAATGTATTTATATTTTTGTATCAATTTTTTTAATAAAATAATAAAAACACAAAAATAAAAGAATTGGTTTTTATTTATTATCTTTCAGCAGATACTTCAATTTAAAGTAGTACTTTTTCCCCTAAAGAGATTCACAGCAAAAGTGAAAACATTTACATACATCATATATAATACTAACATTTAAAAGTACTGCTTTCTTTTCATCTTTTCGACATGGAGACACTAGCATAAATATTTCAAAAATTTGTGTGTCAAAGAATTTTAAAAGGCTATAAAAAAATCACCCTACACAAGAAAAAATTCTTCAAAAAATATATTCGCATAATATTTTAGAAATTAATCTACTTTAAAAGTAAATGTTTCATCAGCTAAAAGGGGTTTGAAAAAAAAATTAACAATTTACAATTTTACTGACTGCGAATTAATGCATGCTTATGAATTAGATAAGCTTATAAATACTTTAACATGGAATCAATATAATTATATCTTCAAAATTATTTGTTAATTCAGTATAACACTAACTTATTTGATTAAATTTCTTAAATATAGCATTTTTATTAGTTTTTCTTTACACACAATTTAACAATGCTTGATCAATCTTTAATTGCAAAAATAATCAAAGTACCATGTTTGCCTGTATATAATACCCAGCAGCTTATTATCTGTAAGCCCCTTTTTTCAAGCAAAAGAAAAAAAGCATCGCATAATCTGCAGCAGTGTATGGTCTGCTGCAATTTTTTTGACGAATAATCAAAAACTTATACTGCTGATAATTTGGAGCCAAATATAATAAAAATACACATTATGATTAAAAATATAATAAATTCTAAAGAAAAAAATATTTATAATGATAAAGATTTGTTTGAATCCACCTCAATGCAAAGTGTGATTAACTGACATAAAAGTACGACATCGATCAATATCCGAGAAGATTCTAGTAAAACTTATCAATTTTTAGATTTTAATAACTTTTAAATCAAGATCAGACATATTTTAAAAATAAATTATATTTGATTCATTAATAGTTAAATGAAGAAATGGACTATGTTCTAACTGCGCATGGAACAGTTTTCTTTTAAACTGAGCATGCTTTGATTTTCACCTTACATTACTTGCTTTTCAAACATTTTTTCCATTTGCCTTCCCTATAGCTTTCACTTTAAAATTTGCTCTGTAACTTAATAATTTTCACTTCACTAAGACGATATACGAATTTGAATACTTTCAGAGTGAAACAGTTCAGGTCAAGACAGAGTGTGAAATGTTAGTGAATTGCAACTTTAATATTGTTCAGAGGAACTGAATTCGTTCTTGAATGCAATTGCACAATACTGATTATATTTAAAGTAAGTCAACCGAGTCATAGTGCCATCTGTTATTTATTTTATGAAATATAAACAACATTTCTTTAAAAACTTTATTGTAAGCTTTCCGATAAAAAATATTTTTTTTATCAAATTACACGTGTCAGAGCATAATACGCACAATGAAATTCAGAACTTTTTTAACACTCAGTTTGACGATTATATACAGGAAAATACTGTATATCCAAATATGAAATACTTAATAGAGTCAAAGATAGTCATAAAATCACATGTTAATCTTATTGATAAAATAATAAAATTCCATCGGGTTATTTTCCATAATATAGTGAAAGAAAATTTTCTTGAAATATCTTAAACCAGTCATATTATTTAATAATTGGAATACATTTCAATGAGTATTTACCTGGTAACAGAAATAGCATGGTTCATGCATTTAGCAATTTCTCGCCTCTGGTGCTCATCAGAAGTAACCACCAATTTTTGTAGTAAACTTTCAAATTTCTCAGCAACAGGTATCAACAGGTTTTTCAAAGCAGCTTGCTTAGTCTAAAATATACATTTAAATACTTTAAAACTAAAAATAGAAATCTATTAGAGATTCCAAAAATACAAATAGTTTAAAAATAAATTTTCAAACAAACATGAGATGAGATATATAAAATTTTGAAATGAATGATTTAATATACATTATGTTCAATTTTATGGACAATTTTTAAGAATAAATGCCTAAGTATCAAAATTTCAGGGTAAAATTTTGAAATGAATAACAATCTCTCATTAATGCATACTCTTTCTCTCACTTTTTCAGTTATGTGCCAATATTTAAAAGTATAAAACAAATTTTATTTTAAAAAAAAACTTATCAATGCATATGTTTATAGATATTATTCTATCAGAAGGATAGATGGTAGCAGTAGGTCATGGTCAAATTAACACGTACATTCAAAAAAATGACTATATAAAATTATCAACATGTATACTTAAAATAGAAAATAAAAGTATGAACTAGCATGTTTGAAATTTAATATATTTTATGTAGCATTTATAAATATCTTAGATTTTTTAAAAACAAATATCTTAAAATCCAACTAAAAAATTTATCATAAAATGAGTGCAACTGATGCAATGAATCAAAAATCCTTAATAAAAGTAAAAGGATGTAATCAATATTCAGAAAATTTAACAACATTAATAGCAATAATTGAAAGCAATAATTCACATATAAAACAAACAGTAATTCTATAAACTAAAGTAAATATACTTAATTTTTTTTTTTTGAAATATCAATGAATAGTATAGTATGAATAATGCAAATACTTAAAGACTAAAATTTATTTTTGAGTAAAGGGAGAGATAATTTTATTTTCAATAATAAATACTAATTACTGATCAGTATGTTGTTCAAAGTATAATCATTGAAATTATAACTAGCAACATTACACCTAAATAAGAGATTTCTTATATTCCTGTGTACACCTAAAACCAAATATATCTCATAATTGTCAGGGTAGATATAAATCTGCTTTTACTTATAGTTCACTAATACAATTTTCATACTGGAAGTATACAATATTTGCATCTTACATTAATTTGTTATTAATCAAAACAATCAATAATCATATGTATAAAAAAACTCTCTTTTCATATGGAACTTTTAAGAACCAAATATTATTTATTTATTATTATTGTAATTTTTTTTTGAATGAGGTTATTTTATATAAATTTAGTAGATCATGTTTTAGAAAATCATACATAAAATGTTTACAAAAGATTATCTAATAATCTTTATATCATTGTTTGTCAGGTGTTGTTAATTTTAGCAATTAATTTAGACACAATTTTTTTATATTTACTAAGAGTTTTAGAAAGAAAACACAAAAATTAAATGTATCAGTATAAGGAAATATTTTTTCTTATAACTGATATTTTTCCTTGATTTAAATTATTATGAACTAATAGAAAAGTAATACATTTCATGTTATGGTTTGTCATGATGATTAAATAAAATTATAAACAAGTTTAATAAATAATAAGCATAATCTTCTGAGTTATGCCAACTTCATAAAACCTTTTCTAATATAAATAACAGAAAAAATATCATTTGTAGCCATTTGTTAATGTTTAAATTGCATTAATATGGTGCACATACAAAGATCTTTAGACTCATTGGCATTAAATAATAATTGCTATCAGATTATTTTTTCGTATTAAATATTTACTTATATTCAATGCATACTAACAAGTAACAAAGAATACAAGGAATGCTATTGGAAAAATCTAACAATTACGATGAATTAATCTTGAGTAATAACTAAAATTAATAATCATATTAACAAAGTGGCAAGTAAAACTCTGAAGAATGGGAATTGATGTTGTAATTGTGAGAATAACTGTTAGTTTCACTAGAAACAAAAATTTAATAAAATGTTGTAATTAATACTGTTGGTGGTATTTTCTGATTTAGTTAATTAAAATTTTTTAAGCACTAAAATTGAAATCTTATGAAATAATCAAAATCGAAGAAAGAATGTTTAAGACACTTTTAAGTGGGGCAGAATTTTTGTATTCATGATTTGATACATGAATGTGATGTGTATAATTTGATAAACATCTTAAATAGCTATACATAATATAAAAAAGCAAAGAGTAAAATAAAAAATAAAATGAATTTTTAAAATAAATCACAGTAATACCAACTTCTTTTCATGTAGTGAAATTTCAACCAATTAAATTATAAAAGGAGATATTGTATAAGATTAATTTATTTAAGCTTACTTCTGGATTGAAATGACCAGATACAATAAGTATAGCTGCAGTCTCATAGAGGTACAACTGATCATCAGGAGAAATTAATGAAATGCCGATTCCATTGACTGGTGAAGCTAATACTAACAATTCCTGTAGTTCTTTTAAAATAATTTCTGTATAATTTGGCATTTGGGATCTAAATACATAAAATTAATAAGATTTAATAGCAGATGAAAATACTGACAAAAATCTAGAAATATTTATTTACACAATTTTGAGCACAGAGCAAATGAAATAGATCATAATATGCATAAATTGATAACCTCTACAAAATCACATGAAATTCTTACTTTTTAACAACAAAGTTTGATTTTTTCTTTGAAAAACATAAAACATTTTTTATTTAACCTAAATTTTATATCATTCTTTTCTCTTGTGCTATTCCTACTTTACAGGATTAGCAATGTTCACAATTTTGCTATTGTCAGCATGCGAGATGAAGCAACCCCTCACACTGTGCATCAAGTCAAAGAACGGCTTCATTTTAACTTTAGCTAAAATAGCATATTATCCAAAGCTTTTCTGAATGTGTGGTCTTTTTGTTTGCTTGAAGTTCTTCACTTAAAAATTCTCATGCTTTTTTGCTTTGAGGATTTCCAAGAGATTAAGTTTATGACGAAGAAATTATGATTTTACTTGTATTGAAACAATTATTCTGTACAATGTTGCTGAAATATCAGGAGCTTTCTTCAAGTTAACATTAAATATGTTACAATACACTTTCAATAAGTATATGAAACCAATGGAGAAAACATGCAACACATTTTGTAACTTATTAAATTTGAATTATTTGTATACATTTTTTAACATTCTATTAATGTCAAAATTCTTTTTGGTCTATACAATGTATAGACTAAGGAGAATAATAGCACATTTCTATATATTATTTAGAACAAGAAAATATAACAGAGAGTGAATGGAATATAAAGTATAGATCAAGTTTCATTAAAATTTGATAGGCAGAATGGTTATTTTATTAACTATGCATATTGATATTTTTTTGTGAATCAGAATATTCAAAGTAACTCGCAACTGTTAAATACAAAAGCAATGATTCAAAGTAAAAAATATAATTCACCAAAGTGATAATAGGGGATAACAGACTTAAGGAGATTAAATGTCAGAACAGATTTGCTAAAAATGAAGAGATAGTATTATAACAGAAACTAATCAATAATTTACAAGCATAAAATTGTCTATAAATCAGTAGTTTTCATTCAGCAATACATGTGTGAATTGATGCCTCACTATTCACAACATTAAAAAACACATTTTTCAGAATATCATACAAATATTCATAGATAGTATCTTTCAGTTCTGGTAAATATGACAGTAGAAAAGCGTTTTGGAATTTAATAATTTCCACAGTTAAAAGTTACTAAAAGCAAAATCAAAACATTTTTTAGGTCACAAGAATAAAAAACATCACTTGCATCACAAACATTAATAATGCAACCTTTAGAAAATACTGAGCATAATGGATATTGCACATATAATTATATACAATGATATTTAATTTTTCATAAAAAGGTCTGATTTTTTAATTCTAAAATGAAATCAATGGTAAGGGCATGTCAGATTATAAGTACAGACACTTGAATCAATGCTTTTGAATTATTCATTGAATAAGGGCAACTCGATTTAAATGGTTTTGATATACTGCGTGTGTTACTCTGCAAACATGTTAAACCAAGTGTGAAGCATTTTCACTCTATTAAATACAAAGTTTACCAATAAAGGCGAATGAATCATCACTCAATTTAATTGGTTTTCAGAGATGTTGTCTCAAGGTAGTTCATAGTATACCCCTTACAGCTCCAGAGGACAGATTGTCAGATTCAAAACTTTTTAAGTACTATATTATTTAATGGGCAATCAATGGCATGTATAAGCTTGTTTAACTATCTGGTCAATAGTAATGGCAATTGACATGATATTAAAGAGCCTATACTTAAAAATTTCTCTATCATTCTTCTTAATGCAGAAATCACACTGATTTGATTCTTTTGTATACCATAAACATAAGCACATATTCTGTTTTTTACATACACATTCTAGTAAAAAATTAAGTTTTATTTCAACACTTACTCTTTTGATACTAATTTAACATTAGAAATCTAAAAAAATTATTTAGTTGCCAGAAGAATAATATGCTCATTCTTTATCATTTTCAAAACATAAAGTCAAGTCACTTATTCACACAATTAAGAATGAGCAGAGATGTTGTCATATGAGCAAAAGTATTATGAAAATATATTTATTTTTGAATCAGCATGTACAAGAAAGATTATATCATTACAATTATATTACTATATTAAACATAGAGCCAATAAATTTTTTCTTTTTACTTACTTTAAAGATTTTACAAATCTTGAAAATAAATATGAAGCACGGCTTCTTACATGAGGATCTTTGTTCCTAAGTCCTCTACCATCCAAAAAAGCAGACTATTAAAATAGATTTATTATGTTAAAATGTTTAGTACTAAAAACACAACATGAAAACTATTAAAGAAGGAAATAATATACCAATATTTCAGGCACATGACGAGGTTCTTGAGCAAAGAATTTTTCAAATCGCACAACTGTTTCAAAGAATTGCAAAATCACAAATACATGACCTTGATTACTAACACCAGAGGTTATAAGCTATAAATAACACGAGACATTAAAATAATGTTCATACACATTTCAGAAAGAATAGTATACAGTTAAATAGATTTTATTCCCCAAATTATTTGTATAAGAAGGAAATTCTTTAATTCTATTAATAAAATAGAAATATACTTTTAATATTATATTAAAAATAAGTATAAAAAATTAAAGAAAAATAATATTTAAATTTAAAATATCAAATACTTACTAAATTCAACATCTCATTCATTTCTGCTTTTTTATCAGAAGCAGATGACTGTGAATTCCCAAGACAATTCTGTAGGAAATTATAAAAAAAATTAGGAAATTTTTATCACACATTCAATTTTAATATACTCTTTACATACGAACAAATAATGTTTCGTCAAACAGATTTAAAAATATCAATTTTTAATCAATGTTTTGAGTACACTAATTTTACATATGATACGTAATGGAGCTTTATTGATAACATAATTTCCCATAATGGAACACTGTAATATAATGAAAATGTAGAAACATAATTGTTAAAAAAAGGTGTTAAGAAAAGATTTTTTCATACACTTTAAATAAAGGAAGAAAAGATTTTAGACTAAAAAAAGATTCATTTCAGAATCCTAATTTGAAATATATAACTTAATGGTAATTTTTGCTTTTCATTAGTTTACATAATTTTCTTTAATAAAAATAGAGAAATAAATTCTTTTATTATTATTATTATAGTTATTTGATGACCAGTGAAGTACTTTCATGTTTTTTTGTAAACTTATGATATATTGAATATAATAAATAAAAGCTATTATAGGAAAGCAATACAAAATTAATCTTATTTTTCAATTATTTGAAAGAAAGAAATCTAGACAAAAATAAAATTGAATTTAATTCAGAAAAGAAAATTTTTATTCATAGAGAAGCCCAACAGTTGGAAGTCATCTTCCCTTTAAGTTTAATTAAATTTCAAGGATCAAAGCATTCAACTTAAAATAAGAACTTTTAAAAGCTTCCTCACAGTCTAAGGGTTCTGCAAAACAAATATTGAAAAAGTAATAAATCGATGGAATTCTGAACTCTGTTTTATCAATATTCTTCATGCATCTCAGACAGCTTACAAGAGAAATAAAAATATTTCTTGATTTAAAAACCTTGCGACAGTAAAATATACAAACAAAAAGAAGCCATTTTACTATGCCAAGGTACCACTTTAATGCTAATAGAAATACATCAAAAAATTAATGAGAGATTTACTCCAGCAAACATAAAGTCTTCAAATATGTCAGATGATCAAAAATGTTTATATTTATTTTGTTAGATGCTAATATAGGACGTGAATATCTATTCATTTAGTTTCATAATATTGAGACATTCATCAAATAGGAAAACAAAATTCTTTTTATTTAAATTTTCTTGTTATTCCAAATACTGCATAGTATCAATTTTTCTTTCCCCTGAAAAAAATTTAGTATTACTAATTTTTCAGGATGAACTCAATTACAAAACATCTAAAAACAAAAGTATCTATAACTTGAATTTATGCCTTCCAACAATAACTTTAAAAAAATAAACTAAACTAATGATAAAATACTTTTATTTTGCTTGAAAATAAAACTTTAAACTGTATGAATTGATGCAATTCAATATAAATGAATTTAGATAAACCTAAAACATAAATTCATTCTGCACTAATGAGAATGCATCACATAAAAAAAGGAAAACTTGTAGAAGATGAATTTTAGAATTAATCAAGTGCATATTTTCTGCTTTTTAAAAATCTGCTAGAATTTGAAGCATAAAATTTATAAGTATATAAGAAAATATTATAAAAATAAAGCAAATTATATGATAAAACTATAAAAAAAATTTAACTTACAGGAACTACTTCACCAAGAAGATATAGAAATGTAATGGCAACTTCTATTTCCTGAAATGGAAGGCTTCTCCATTGGTTTAAGGAAGTGGTTATCATATTCTTTGTACGAGAAAATACTAGATCCAAGTCCTTTAAAAAATATAAATCCCTAAGTTAAACTAGAATTAAAAAATGAACTAAAATATGATATTATAATAAAAACTCTTCAAGATAAAAAAAAACAGTTTTGATATTAATAAGAATGATAATTTGAAAGCAAATATTCACAAAAACTAATAATAGGGTTCATACAGATTGCCAAGAATCAAATAAAAAATTTCCAGGATGTATCGACATTCATGTGTTATATAATATGTTTTATTTTACCAATTGCTCTTAACTAAATATGCATATAAGTATCCATCATATTTATAAATAACAGAAACAAATAATTGAAAAAAATTAATGAGACAAGTTTTTATTTAGGTAAAATTATAATTAAATGATTATTTCAAAAGTCCCCAATGAATTCACAGATATAAAATAAAATTTATTTAAATAATCAATATCAGTATTTAATTAAATAAGCAATATTCTTTGCAATACTGAATAATACATTGTATATAATAATGTGTCATTTTCATTAGATTTTTATTTATTGATTTATCGAATATTTCAAAATGTGTATAACAACCTCTTTTAAGCTTCAAAAATTTGAATGCTGTACACTTTCTTTCTTTTTTTTTAAACACTTTTTAAAAAATCAGCCATTTTTGTGAAAACAAGCCAATTTACATTCAGACCCTTCATAGACAACTGAAGTAATCCACTTTTTAATAATTCTAAGCACTTTTAATTTATTATTTTAAACGAAATATCTCCAGTTGAGAGAACTAAAAAATCAGATTAGAAAAAGTAATATTGTGTTTTAACAACATTATTCTAAAATCTTACTCGGCAGTCTAATTGTTTTGACAACAGATGATCATTTAAATTTTCATTAAAGAAAAGCACAGAATTAGCTTTCTTAACTTTTTCTTTCAATAAGTTGGAAAAATAAGGTGAAATTTCAAAAATTTAAATAAGCACACTTTTTTTCACCTCAACCAAATTGCTTTGCAATAGCACTGTCTGGATACATTGCTTGAAAGAGAGAATTTACAATTGCTACAAGAACTGTAGTTGAATCTACTGTTTAAAATTTTAAGGACGAATAGAATTTCAGCATTTAAAATTTAAAAAAAAAATGAATCCAAATTTTTAGAACATGTTTAGGTTTCACATTCTTTAACAGGAACAGTAATAGTGAAAAATCTTTTAAATGAGTAGAATTTTTGGTTGACACAGCCTGCTTTAATAAATAAATTTTTTCCTCTCTTCTTTCTTATGGCATTTGAAATACAGAAATTTTTCTTACAAACTAGACATCTATTAGCACTATTTCTTCTGAATCATGCAAAAGCAATCTTTATATAACATTTCCCAAGACACTTTGAATCAGGCACATGAAATAATTTATTTCAGCCATTATTTCATTGATATATAAAATTGATCATCACAATTCACTGAAATTATACATAATTTTTTACTAAGGAAGATATGGAAAGAATATTTTGATTCAGAAATTTTATATTTAAATATTAATATTCAGTGAGTTGTATAAAATATACAAAAACCAGAAAGAAATAATTAAAGTCACCCGCTTGATTGCACCACATGATCTTATTAGTTATTACTTCACTTCACATACATAATTCTAAATACTACATCTGGCCCTGATTGAACTGGAAGATCACGAAGATATTGTGGCTGAATTGCATCGTTATTTTAATCAACAGCTATGCATACAATAACAATAAAATATCAATTGTGCCATCATCCAGTGTTAACATTAAGAGCTACTAATCGTTAGTTTTCAGACAATTTATTGAAAATTTTAAATAACAAAAAATTTATAAAAATTATAATAGTTTTTTAACAAAAATAAATGCATCAAGATTTAAGTAAAAATTTTAGGAATGATTCATGATTTACAGAGTCAAATCAAAACTCCAGGAGTTTAAAGGAGTTGCCAGCTGTATGAACCCTGTAAACTTAACTACTCAAATTTTATTGTATTTGATTTGAATAAAATTAAAATGCAAATAAACAGAATAATTACACTTAAATAGCAGTTTAGAAATACAAACTTTAACAGTTTTAAATTTGAAGTATGATAATACTAATCAATATACTTTTACTACTAGATTGTCTAAAAAAGAGAAGTTTGATGTTTTGATTACAGAAAAGTGCATTTTAATTATTACCTCAATAACAATTTTTGATTTGCAATTTAGAAATTTAAACATACCAACATAGCTAAATTATCAAAGAGCACTTTAAGTGATTTCCGGTATTCTTGAAACATAGCTTCTTCTTGACCCTATAACATATAACTTATTTACAAAATAGTATAAGCAGATAAAGAAAAATATATACCACTTTTAATGTTGTGTATACTTTCAGTTTAATAAAATATTTTGTCACAATTAACAGAAAACAATTTTTTTTTATTTCACTACTTTTACTTTCTTGATTTACAAACACAAATAAAAATGATTAAGATATACATGCAGAGCATTATGAATAAATGTACCTATGAAGAAAACAATAGGTACATGATAATCTAATTAAATAGGGTTTTACATAAATGTAAATTAAGAACAGAAAACAGGAATGCAAATACTTTTCAATAAAATTTTAAAAGGCAACTATTTACATTTTTGTAATACTGTAAAGTAACCAATTGAATTTTTGTATTTTTTAATGATTTACAGAAAATGTAGCTTCTTGTTAGACTTTAAAGTAATCTAATTCAGTATCTAACACATTCTGCCAATGTGTCTCTAGAGATGCAATCTCCTTGAGACATAGAGAATCAGAAGTTTTCGATGCAAAGAAATTTGTGAGTTTTATAAGATAATCCTGCTTAATTGGCATGAAATAAAGTTTGAATTCACTATCTTTTTTTTAAATCAGTGCCTTGCAGTATATTCATTCTCATCATTATCTCCAACTTGATACAGTTGCTGATAAGTTTACTGTGAAACTGTGATGCAAACACAGAACAAGCTCCTAGAACATTTGTATTTGAGTTACAATTAATAAAAATGCATGGTTGTTGTTTTTATAGCAATTGGCATTTCTATTCTCAAATGAAATATTTTTAAATCATATAATCTAATTTACTAACCTATTTTCACTTCCTTCAATGCCAAGAACTTAATTGGTTACTTTTTATTTTAAAAACTTACCATTTAAATATTTCTTGGAAAAAAAATTCCTCATATTTTTAGTTTAAGACAAACATTGTCATCCATGTGAACACAGGTCTTTCTTTAGCCGTTACTTAAAAATGTTTTTATTTGGGGGCGGGGTGAGAACATAGTTTCAATAAAAATTTTATGTTGATACTAAATTGGATTTATTTATAAAGAAATTACCTTTTAGCAACATTTATTCTATGAGTGATTATACTGATTGATAAGCATAAAGCAATGAAACAACCAAAACAAACTATGTAAGTTTTCAAATTTTTTCCCACTTTATTTTTTGAAAAGCTGCAAAATAATAAATAGCAAATTTCAAAAGATGGGGGTTACTGCCAATTAAATCATGATTACTACCATCCATGTACGTTAGTGAATGAATTATTGTTAGTGTGAAAATCCAAGAACTTGTTTGGAAGTATTTTTTATAGTAAAAATTCTGCATTTTTATACAAGTATAATTGCTTTAAAATAAAATTTTTGGGTTAAAATTTTACAAGGATTGACTTTTATTCTCAGGGCAGATAAGTAAGACCCATGGTTAGATTCATATTTATTCCAACTATGTAGATAATTGCATTTTTATTAATTAAGTTTATTTGAATACAATATTCAATTTAATTAGCCAATGTTAAGTTCAATATTTTATTAATAGTTCATAAAAAATATAGTCATTAGAATTCCCTATAAATCATTCAAAATTCATTATAGATTTGAGAAATAAGTTTCCTAAATAAAAATAAATACATTTTGAAATAAGAAAAATTCCTTATTTAATTAGGAAATAAAATATCTAAAGTGAATTTTAGTAGAGAAGATTCCAACTAAATTTAATACACTGAATTTTCCCTTTCATAAATATTTATCTGTATTAAAGCCATATTAAATATTTCTATATAGAACAAAAAATATCTCACCTGATAACTCATATCCATGGATGTGTCATATTTGTATTTATTTATTATGATGTACAAAATTGCCTGGGGAAAAAAACACAAATATAATCAAATTTTCATATATTATTTATTTTAATATACTAATTTCACAATAAATAATTAAACATTAATAAATTTCTTAAATATAAATATTTTACTTAAAATGCAAAGATTTATATTAATCTAAGCAAAATATCATAAGTTCCAATTACAATTTAAATAATGCATTATTTTCTGAATAAAATTATAGTAAACTTAATATTTATTTAGACAATTTATTATTATTTTTAACATTTTGTGAAATAAAGATAATCATAATTTTATAAAAAGAAATTAATAAAATTAACAAAACACATTTTAATATTAAAAAAATACAGCAGATCACAATTTTATCACAAAACAAGTCAGAAAAACAGTGTATATAAATTTTCACCCAATTGCCACTTTGGATAGCTTTCCTTAATAATTTATACAATCTGCAATCATATTTTGAATGCAAATCAGTGCAATAATGTAAAAAACATTAATGTTTGAAATATTTCACATGTAACAATATATATATATATATAGCTAATAGTATAATTATAAAATGCAATAGAATATAATGAAACAAAATACAATGAAAAATGCCAAATAGAGAATAGTACATTGAAAATATTAAATGGAAAATAATACATTGAAAAGAATTACATTGAAAATACTTGAAAGAAATACATTGAAAATGCTTGAAAGAAATTTCAAAGAAAGATAGATATAAATGGAATAAAGTACCAATATGGCCAACTTCATCAGGGGGCATTGACCACATTGGTACAATTATGGCTTTTCTGCAATGGCCCAAGACATAGTCTTAAAGAAGCCAGTACACCCCAAAGCCATACCAAAAATTCAAACCAAAGTATCAAACAAGAATAAAAGAAGTAGAATATAATCCAAAATATGAAAGTAGAATTTAATCTAAAATATGTAAGTCAAAATCCAATGTTGCCAAAATACATTTAATATATAATAATCAAATTTAAATCATATCTAATTAAAATCCAAATCTGCAAGAACCTCAGCAAATACATAAATTAGTGACTAAGTGTAAAGTAAGCATTTCAAGCTTCTTTTAAGACCTTCAAGGCTTGGGTGACCCTTCTGTAGTATAAAACTACGACTTACTTCACTCTTATGAGCAATGCTCTACTAGCCAAATAGTGTTTAATAAATTTAGTTGGAATGCTATTTTGAGTTAAAATATTTTCTAGTCTATTTTTTTGTTTATTGATATTATTTAAATTATTACATATATTGTATATTCTATTAAGCTGATTAAAAATAATATTTTTATAAATTTTAATTGAAATGTTTGAATTCCAGAAAATCAGTTTATTAACTTTGAAATTAAAATTATTAGTTTTATCATATATGTCAGTAAATGTGTGGTTTTCTTTTATAGTAATTGAAATATCTAGAAATTCAGTTTTTAAGTTATCAATATTAGTTATAATTAATTTTAATTCCTTAGGATATATATTATTGTAAATTTTATCGAATTCTAGGCAATTAAAAATTATTAAATCGTCAATATATCAGTAAGCAAAAGGCATTTGTATAATAAATGATTTTTCATAGTAGTTTAAAAATAAATTTGCCAATATACTTGAAAATTTGGAACCCTGGGGAATGCCGTTAACTTGTAAATATATATTTTCTCCATAAGAAATGTAATTATTGTAAATACAAAATAAACTTAAATCTTTCCAATAATTTATATCGACATCCAATATTGAATTAAAATCATAAAAATAAAACATAATAATATCAAAACGTTTTTCAAGTGGAATACTGGTGAATAAATCTTTGAAATCATAAGTGGAAACATCATTAATTTTATTGGCGGAAATAAATTCAATTATAGGTTTATTATTCTTAATTATCCATGTATTATTTGAATTATTAATGTTATTTAAGATTATATTTAAATAATAAGAGAATAGATTACCAAATTTGTCTGCATATGTGTTGCTTCCACAAGTAATGAAACGAATATAATTATTATTAAATTCTACTTCTTTTATTTATGTATTTGGTGAGGTTCTTGCAGATTTGGATTTGTAATTAGATATGATTTAAATTTGATTATTATATATTAAATGTATTTTGGCAACATTGGATTTTGACTTATATATTTTAGATTAAATTCTACTTACATATTTTGGATTAAATTCTACTTCTTTTATTCTTGTTTGATACTTTGGTTTGAATTTTTGGTATGGCTTTGGGGTGTACTGGCTTCTTTAAGACTATGTCTTGGGCCATTGCAGAAAAGCCATAATTGTGCCAATGTGGTCAACACCCCCTGATGAAGCTGGCCATATTGGTACTTTATTCCATTTATTCGATTTATATCTATCTATCTTTCTTTGAAATTTCTTTCAAGCATTTTCAATGTATTTCTTTCAAGTATTTTCAATGTAATTCTTTTCAATGTTTTCTTTTCAATGTATTATTTTCCATTTAATATTTTCAATATATTGTTTTCCATTTAATATTCTACATTTGGTATTTAATATTTTCAATGTACTATTCTCTATTTGGCATTTTTCATTGTATTTTGTTTCATTATATTCATTGCATTTTATAAGTATACTATTAACTATATCTTAGTAATACTATTCTAGCTGCTTTTGTGCTAAATGTATTGCTAAACTTAAACATTTTTATATATTCTTATGCTTTTGGTTATATATCTAACTTTGCATTTATATATATATATATATATATATATATATATATATATATATATATATATATATATATATATATATATATATATATATAGATAGATAGATAGATAGATAGATAGATAGATAGATATATAGATAGGTAGATAGGTAGATAGATAGATAGGTAGATAGGTAGATAGATAGATAGATAGATAGATAGATAGATAGATAGATAGATAGATAGATAGATAGATAGATAGATAGATAGATAGATATAGATATATTATCAACAAATACAAATTAGAGACAAAACATAAGAAGGTAAATACAAAATTTGAAGTTTACTTAAGGAGTTTACATGATTTAGAGTCCCTTTGTTATGTTCATCTATGAAAATTTAAAAACTAAGAAATAAGATATACTACTTTTAAGTATCATATATATATGTATTATTTTAATGCTTAAAATGCATTCTTTTAGTTATGTTGATATTATGAACATATAAAGTCTTCAATTATTATTTCATACGGACCATATGGAAAGCAAAATAGATAATATTGACATTCTCAAAATAAAATTTGGTAGTTATAGTCATTACAAATAGCAATTAAATTGAGCCCTTTTAATTGTACTGTAAAAGATATAAATAGAATAACATTTCTTTCAGATCTTACAGTATTTCTCACATATATATTTCACTGATAAAAAAGAATAATCTTGATTTTTTAATAAACCCATCTCAATAAAGTAGTTATTATTGGATTGGTAAACATAAACTATAACTCAACCCAAGTCTAATATTTATTAATGAATATAAACCTCAATTGCATTTGAGGCTAAAGAATCTTGAATCAGTTAAATATAAATAAATTATTGACAGAAAACATATGCTCGACTCTTTTGATTTGAAAAAGCAATGGATGATAATTATGATAAATGATTAATTTTCATAATTATCATCAACTGCTTTCCATTGCACATTTTTGATTACCATATTAACAAAAGTAACAATGCGATGGAGTAACAACACACTTTAAGACCAAACTATTTTACTTGCTCTAGTATCATTCATGCACATTAACGAATTTTGGCACAATTAGTTTGCAAGCCACTGCAACTACCACCTTTTATACTTTGCACATTCTATTTCTTAGAGATAAAGACTATATCAAATAAATGAACATTGCTAATAAACATAAAACTACTTTTCTACAACTCACCTCTACATTACCAGAATCTGGAGCTCCATAAGCACCAATGCTAGCTTTATTTTTAAGAAACTGCAAATATTCTCTAGCAAATTCTATGACTGCTTGAGACACTTCATCATCAGAATTGCTCAAAAATTTGAGTAGTAAATCTACTTTATTGTGAACTGCAGTGGCGACAATACTCATGCTTTGACTATCTTTAGCCTTTTGCAATCTGTAAAAATTTTTTTAAAAAAAAAGGATATCAAACATAAAAGCTTAAAAAAAACAAGCAATGCAATATAGTATTTTTTGATACAGAGTATTGGATTGAAAGCTATAACTCTCATCAACTAACATCCTTAACTAAAGATTGTTTTTACGAGGACTTTTATAGATAACTAAGCAGTTTTGTATATTCAAGTTAGGAAATATCGAAAATTCTTAAGTATTCCTTTCAAATCAAATATTTAATCTAACCTTGTCAAAACTGTGACTAATGTTAAATCTGGACTTTTCATGCAAACAGAATAACAATACCATTACATTATGTCATACAGTACATACAAACTACTGATTATTAAATTGCTACAACAGGAAGAAATGCAAATAAGAAAATAAAATATTATCAGGCAAATATATTATACTTGAAATAGCAAATTTAGAAACTTAGATTCTGAGAATTTAGTGGCTACTACAACCTCTACTAGCAATTGAGGCACACATATACCAGGGCATTGAATTAAACTGATTCTATGGAATATACAGATAAAATGCCCATTTAGCTTCAACACAATGAAACAGTTTATGAACTATAATTATTAGTATATGAAGAAAAACTAGTCACTTGACAAGATTATTGGCCTGATGTTTAATATTGGTTAGATATGGAAGATGTGTTAACCATAACAGCAATCAAATATGTTTTGGGTTAAAGAAGGTTTATATAATACCAGCAATGTGGTTGTACTTTAATTTGCTAAGAATTTCATCTTGCAGACTTGTATAAAGGTTATGAATCTTAATGCAATAAAAATATAATCTTAACTTACAAAAGTGCTATCAACATGAACAATAAGAGAATGATATATGGATTAATAACACTACACATTATAACTTCAAGTGATAGATCAGAATAAAATTGAATGCACAATGGCAATGTATTTCTCTACTATACTGAAAATAATTATATTATAAACTTATTATACTATAAACATTGATTTTTTTTTTTTACTGGACTTTTTTGTATTCAGGTTCCTAATCGATTCACCACTGAATAGACTTCAATTTTAAACATCAAAAGTAGCCAAAGCCATGATTGTGACAAGTGACAAATTTTGCTAACACCATGGGTACATGAGATGCTTTCAGTACTGCACATTCTTCTTGATTCATGGAAAATTTTGAATTCTTCAAAGTAAATAAATCATTTAATGAAAAGATAGGTTCTTTTTAAAAATTATTTTAAAAAGGAAGTCAATAAGAGAACTATAAAACTTTTGGGGGTCAATGATAAAAAGTCTGGTGGCCCTTGCAATAAAGCAATATTTTTCAAGGAAATTATTTAATTTTTCATTAACTAAATGAAGAGAAACAGAAAGAAAAATTAATAATAATGAAAATAATAACAGGCAAAATTTTTTTCTATTATACATGCAAGGTTACAACTATTCTTTCCAACAAGAAAAATTATAACTACAAATGAATTTAGCAATAACAATTATTTAATTTACGGCATTACTTTACAAATAGTTGATACATTTTAGTTAGTAAAATGTAAAATATATGTTTTAATCAATGCATTACATATATTTTATTAATGCAAATTCTTTTTAATAAAGTAACTTACTGAATGTATATTATAGTGAATTTTGGGTAAATACAAATTTTTCTTACACAGATGTTTTAAAAATTATTTAAAAAAATAAATAAAAACTGATGAAAATTATCTGATTGAATTTTGTAACAATTTATCTAAGCATAAAAATTTGAATACTGCATATTTATATTTTTTATGCAAATATGCTTTTATGCAGCAATTATCCAGAATTTTTTGTAATTATTGCAAAAAACTATATGATATACATAACAGCATATTTACAATCATATATCTTTACTCAAAATTAATCACTCAGTTTTACAAATTGTACTTCCTTATTGCAAAAATCTGATTTCAATGATAATCAGATATAGCTTCGTGTCAAATAATATCAAAAAACTTACAAGAAAATTTAACATTGCCCATTATTTCTAGATTAAAGTATGTTTAAGAATTACATAAGCATCTTGAAGAAATATTTTTATTTTACAAATGAACTATATCTAAAAAGATAATAATCAAACTGAATGAAGAAAATAAAATTATTTCAACAAAAAATAATCTAAACCTATATTGGTGTTAAAATATTTAATGCCTATTGACTTAAATATATTGTGACAAAAACATCATGTAAAATCCTGATGTAGGTAGAAAAAAATATTGTATTATAAACGTTTTTTAAAAATATATATATTTGGCATAATTATATCTTTTTTAAATTTCTCCACTTTTTAAGTTCATGGAATGTTATAATGTTGCTTTCAATGTAAAAAATCAATCAACTATAAGAGTTTAAGAAATGCTGGTTTGTAATTTAAGTACCTATGAAAACTTATTAATTTAAGTCATATTGAATTTTCACAACCAGTTGCAATCAAGATAAAATGGCTATTATTTTTTAGAATTAATATGTTAAGTTTTGGAGTTTTTTTAATAAGTAAGAACTACATTCCAGATTTTTTTTTTTTAACATATTGAAGTAGCAGCAATCTGTTTCCAACTGCATTTGAATATTTTGCAAACATGATTATAATAATTATGAAAATGCTATTATGGTAAGAATTATCTTTTTTATATAAAATATTCTTTAGGTACTTATGCTTCTTTATGTAACACAATTTTTTTCTTTAAGAAAACTTCATGAGTAGATTTTAATATCAACACATGTATCAAAGCTGATAAGTGCTAAAAATGTACTGTAAAATTTTTTGTAATTCGAAATTGCTATTTTTTAAAACCATTTATGATATTATACCTGATTTTAATTAATTTACTCTTTTCTTGTTGCAAAGAATACTTAAAAAAGAAAATACAGCTATAATGTTTCGATACAGGTAATTTGCATTCAATATTTTAAATAACCTCATTTGTTTTAATTTTAATTTTCTGGAATTCGCAAAATTAGTTGAAGTTATATGAAGATACATGATTAGTAGAGAATAAGGAATTATTGCTATAAATATCAAATTCAAAATGAGATTGGCACAAAATTCAATCAGAATAACTAATAATAATTTTTTTTGTCAAGTAGTTTCAGAGAAAGAAGTCATGCAAAAACGTGACTGTTATAATCATATTAGCTATTAGCTTGAGGAATTCTTAATGGAATATAATGAATTTCATCCAGAACTTAAGACAATTGTATATGTACTGTAATGGATTTTTAATAAGTAGCTTATGTGAGCAGAAGTAAATAATTATAGCCCATAATTTAAAAAAAAATTTTTGAGGCACAACAGCCCATGTGGGCCAAGACCTACAGTGTCCATCATTGTTTTCTTTATTGAGAGGCTCTGGTAAGCAAAGCATATGTCCCGATTAGGTTGTCAGTCTAATGCAAAATCAACAGTGTTTAGTTCCCAAGCACACTTGGTACTCAGTTTATTGACCCACTTAAGGGGTGAAAAGAATTTTTCATAATATGTTTTCTTAATATTAATTTATATATTTATAGCATATATATTTAATAGCATCAACTTTTGGCAGGTTAGTTAAATCCAGTTTTAAAAATCAGCACAAATAATTTTCTTTTTGAATGTAGGAATATTGGATTCCAATCAAATTTAAATTCTTTAATTGACTAATTATAAATTAATTTTAATTCATGCTTTTTAGCAAAATATGAAAGATTCATAAATCAAAGAGATAATTAGAAATTAAGTTATGTTAACTTACTTACACAATTATGTTAAAATCTTGTACTTTACATTCAATATATACATATGAGCACACATACACATACTAAATCTCAAATAAATTTTTCTCATAATATAAATGAATTTAAATAAAAATAATGTACCTGGTCCAGCTATTAAGAATAGAAGTGCCCATAATATTGACTAAAGATGCAAGACTGATCATAAAATCTTCATCATCAGGGCTCTAAATAATACAAACACTTTCAGTGAATAATTATTTTCATGCTTAAAATGAAATATTTTTAAGCATTACAAAACAAGGTGATTTAAAATAATTAAAAACCCTGATTTAGTAATCAGTATTATAAATAGATATTATATATTAAATATCACTAATTTAATTAGTGGAAGCTTTATAAGTTTTGATGAGAAAATTTGATTTTAAAGGGACTTTGTATAATTGATCTTGTTTTCTTAATTTAAGTAAATTTGAAATTTAACTGTATCACCTTCATAGTAGATTAAAAATCAAAAAATTAATATTTTTTTACAAAGAAATTAAAATGAGAAATATTTTATTTGAAATTTTGAGTTTAATAAAAATTACAAAATAACTATTTTTAATGTATAAAAAAGGGCTTAAGTATCGCAAACAGTTATAAAAACAAGCACCTGTTTTTCAGAATTGACAGAAATCTATTATCAAACTTTAAAATTATCCTATAATCTGAAATTAAAATCTTCACACTCAAATTATATAAATATTTCAACAGAGTAGTAGCACTTTCATAATACTTTAATGTTTCATATTCTTTAATTAAATTTAAAAAGGCAATATTTACATTACAATATTAGTATAGCAATAGAACAGATTTGAAGTAAATGAAAATCCATAGAAAGTATATTCAGTATTACTAACAAATTAAGAGTCAAAACAATTAGTTATACCCTAGTTTAAAACTTACTGAGATGAAAAAATTATAGCAATGTAAAAAAAAAAAAAAAAAAAGCTGATGCAAATGATTTGGAAAACTTAAGAATACTAAGAATTTATGATGACTGCTAAAAAAGATCGTTTAGTGACAATTTTACATTTCCCTCTAAAAATGATATATATAGTAATAAAATAAAAAGAATAGAACATGAAAATTTTCTTGATGTCAACCTTCTGACATCAAGGAAAAAAACATCAAAAAACAACAAGCAAAGTTAGGTAACTCTGAAAATCTAAATAATTTTTAAACATAAGAGAAAAGAAAACTTAGTAACCCACTTAATGTTACACATGAAATTTTATTAAAAATGCTATTCATACATATTTCCTATCACCTTGATAAAATTTTCAACAGATATCACATAATATAAGTGCACACATGAAAAATTATATGATAGATGAGAAATTTTAAAGCCTACTATTAGCATTTCACTAAAAAAGTTAGAATTTCTCAAATTATCTGCAACATTTATTTCAAAGAATAAATAAAGGGGGGGGAGGAAGCATAGCTTATAAGATGAAAATTCATACAATATGGGAAATTTAAGAAGAAATAAGGTGTTAGATTTAAGAATACATTTCATGATTAATAAAAATTCAAAGCAATCTTTTTTCCTTTATTGATGCCATGAAAGGGGAAGAAGAAAATGAAACTGAAAGGAAATGGAAAATAAGAGCAGATTGAAAGGATAATTAGTTGTTTTCCTTTCTGCCAACTAAAAATTTTAACAGACTTTCAAACTCATATTCTTGACCCTTACTAGTAACAATTTTAGATGTTTAACTCAGATTTCTTTTTGACATAGTAATTTTTTCCCCATTGGTTTCCAAATAGAAACTCAGAGAAGAAAAAGTTTTATCAATTGCACTGTTCACTTGTCACATCAGCACTCCTCTCTTAATTAAACTGTTAAAACAAAACAAAATGGAAAAAAAATTCAAAAATTAAACTTTATTGCTTAAAAGACTGGAAAAAAATGTTTTTAAGAACTATTGGAAACTTTCAACAGATTCATAAATAAAAACAAACATTTAAATTTTTAAAGGGGGGACCAATAACGTAGCCTTCAATTGTGAAAATAGAAGGAAAAAAATGACATCATACAAGGATTATGTTGATTGAGAATAAAAGATGTAAAGACCATGAAATTTTTCTTGCATCAAGAAAAATGCAACATTTGATGTGTGACAGGTATAGATTAGATTAAACAATGAAAAAATGATACAAAGTGTGATAATTATTTTTAAATTTTGCAATTGTGACTTCTAAAAATCAGATGTGAAATAAATTAATGAAAAAATTACTATGTTAACCAGGCAACAAATAAATAACTTGTAAATTAAAGTCTCTCTTGCATATTATTTTGACTTGTTTCATTTATTTATGGAAATGACTTTTAAATATCAATCAACAATATAAGAAACATGTTCATTGATTTTAACGATATTATTTAATACAAAATCAGTACTGACGCAACATCAATAAAGTAATAATTATATCGAAAACTACTTTAATATTAATCATATTTCAAATTGTTCTTCAAATCAGCCATTTATTTGCAATAGCTATTTTATAAGATCTTATTTTCATAATGTTTTACAACAGTCATAATCATTAAACTCTCAATTAAGTTTGAATAATTTTTGTATATAAATATTCATAAAATAGAAAAATATTTTTCATAACGTATGAAAATGAAATTAATAAGTGGGCTTTATTATATATTTTAGAAAAATAAAGTTTTTATACTAACATCAGTAAACTCTAAAACACCAGCTTGTTTCAAAACAGCAGCATAAGATTCAACAAGTTTCACTTTTGCTACAGGATCCATTCCTTTTGATATAATTTGAGCAATACAATCACAAGTAGATTCCCGCAATGATGGATTTGACAGAAATGCAACAAATACTTCTACAAAACGGTCATTAGCTATGAAACTGATGTCTATCCATGCAATATAAGATCCTATCACATCCAAGCACAAGCATACAAGCTCAGAATTCGCATTTTGATATGTAACCTGAAATATACATATAAAATAAAATAAATAATTTTCCAATATAATCTACCTTTTTAATTTTTGCTAAAGTTAATATACTAATTTTGCTAACATTGTTAAAACTGATTTTTGAAAACTCAGAGTTCTATCATATTTATTATATATAAAAATGAATAATGCAAATCAAAAATCTAAAATATATGAAATTATAAAATATGTTTAACTATAATTAATAAAGACAAAAAATTATATTAATGATACAATTAATGTTGACAGTAAAAACATATTTGATATCAATATATAAGATCAATAAAATATTAATCTGACAAAAATTTTATTTTGAAATATGAAAAAATATCATTATTAACCCAAGCTTACCAAAATGTGATGCCAAGTATCAACAAGTTTTGAAACACATGTTTCCCGCATTGTGTCTTTGATGAAAGTAAATGTATCCATTTCCTACATAATAAAATAATAAATATCAAATTTTATCATAATTATATACCTAATACGTAATTAAAATTTTTCTAGATTTGACTGTTAAAATGCAATTAATTAGATTTTAATTTATCTTAAAGCATTTAATATTATTCAAATTATACATTTCATTCTCATGTAACTTTAAAAATGAGATGAATTTCAACATAACATCACGATTCTTGAAAAACAAGAACACAAATATAGTTTTAATTATTTTTTGAATGACAGAAGAAATTAATAACTTTTATTTTAATATATTTAGTGTGCATATCTGATGTTATTAAAATTTTACCGCAAATCATAAAAGTAAACAGTAAAAAGAATAATTTAGAAAGCTAGGAATAGGGATATGTTTGCCAGAATAAAATGAAAAAAGATTGGACATTTTCAGAGAATAGATTCCAGTAATCAAATAAAAACATTATAATATAATTAAAAATCTAGGCATGTTTAACATTTATTTATAAAACCAAAAATGCCTGAAAATTCTTAAATTAAAAAATTCTACAAAATGCATAATTTTATTAATAACAGAATATTAAAAATAGAAGAATCTGATTTAAGAGTATTTAATATTGAAAAAATGTACAACATAGCTTCATGATAATTGTTTTAATAGCACTATTAATTACATTAATGTGAAATAATTATGTAATTTTTAGCAGAATATATTAGGACATAATTTTGAGGACTTAATACAGAATTTTCTTACTTTTACCATGTACAAATGCAATCTTTGCATTAGAAGCAGATAGTGTCACCTGGCCAAATTTAACATTATTCATACCATAACAACTTCACTAGTAGCACCAACTATTTCCTTTGTTGAATTATCTAAAAACTTTTGAGCCACACAATGATTAAAAAAGCAAATATTTGCCTAAAAAATATATATCATTTTTTGATAGATGATAATTTTTTTGGATTCACTTCCTTCTACACGTTGCTTCACCTAGCCTTTCATATCTAGTTATGTATAATTTTACCTTATCTACACAGGATGATCTGTTCTGAATGCAATGCATTTCTCTAGTTAACAGAATGGAAGAAACAGCTTCTTAATAATTGAATGGTATTATTACAAATATTCAAAC
This sequence comes from Latrodectus hesperus, assembly GCA_037975125.1. NCBI lineage: Eukaryota > Metazoa > Arthropoda > Arachnida > Araneae > Theridiidae > Latrodectus > Latrodectus hesperus. Next base: position 32,160,440 of record CM075853.1, read on the forward strand.
AAATTTTTTATAAATGTTTTTCTTTTTCATCTTTACAGCTTTTTGTCAAAATTCTTCAGTTGAGAAACCTATCAATTTTCAAGTAAAATCACAGTTTCATAAATATAAACAATATATTCTTCCTTGAATTTAATACTATCAAACAATTTACTTACATAACTGATATCTAGGATGTTTTGTTTAATACACAAAACATACTGTGTAATAAACATCTACACTAATGACTTCCATCATTAAGTTCCAATCATTACCAGAACATTTTCATGGTATATTCAAATATTGCTTTTTCATGGTATATTATAAATATTGAAGAGAAAAATTAATATTCATTTAACAGAATTTAGTGATTCCCAAATTTATAATTCATGCATGAATTTATAAGTATCTAAAATAACATTACAAATAAATTTTAGTGTTTAACCAGGTTTATACATAGTTACTCATGAAATTTTGCAAAAAAACATCACAAAAAAGAAAAACAAATAATCATGAAAAGCCTAAAGATAGGTAATTGAATGAAAAGGCAAACTCAAACCTCGAGCATAGACACCAACATTTAAATTTCTAAAACCTTAAAATTTTTGCAACCACTCATTTTTTGTGCATTAAACACATTTACAGTAAAATCTGTTTACGTGAGCGAGACATTTCTGCTGTATTTTATTAATAAATATAAACTCTAAAAGCTTACATATATAAATTAATTTTCAATATTTAAGTAAAAACATATGGACATTCATTTCAGTCAGTAGATGCATAAAATAATATGAAGAAAAATGACTAGAATTGATATATATATATATATATATATATATATATATATATATATATATATATATATATAGAAAATAACTTAATGTTTCTAAAATTATGTAATTTAATAAAAGTAAAAGAAAGCATAGCAAAAATACTTGCATTTATTTAAAGAGCTAAAGTATACTTTCTTTTCAGAAAGAATTTAAATATAAAGAAAAATCACTGAGTATTTTTCCTGTTCTGTGCTATTAAATAATCAACAATGGCTATTTTAACCTCTGAAAAAAATTTTCCATAATTTTTTTAGTTCACAATACCCTTATTAACTCTGATTTTAGTTAATGAATATTTTAAAATTTGCTTTAGAAAAAGTAGCAAAATAATATGTGTAACACACTGTAAATTAAACATCCTGTTCAACAACTTGAACAAGTATATAAATTTTTTCTAAGTTATAAATTAGAGTTTAAATGTTTATGCTGCTTTTGAATAAAATCAGTTTACTACTCAGTATACAGGATTTTTAAAAATTATTCTCTTTAGTAAGGAAATAGATGAAAAGCTAAAAAAATTTTTTTTAAAAATTGCAAATGTATATTGTTTTTATTTATAAATAATAGTTCTAACTGAATAGAGGATTGTTGTAAATACTTGGATTTACTCTTTTTGTTACATAAATCTTATTTTAAACAAAATTAAAATCATGCATAAATTCTAATTGTTTTAATGAATATTCAATTTTGAAAGTAAATGATTATAGAACAATTTTCCTCAAATAATATCCCCCCTCAAAAAAAGAAATTTAATGGATTGTATTTTCAACAATTATGGTCATTTGCTCATTTTCAAAATGCAAGGTTTGTTACAAATTTCCAAGAAACAAATTTCAGCTATTTTAAAGCAGTTTTCCAGGAGTCAAATCAAAAATTTTTATGAAATATTTACATTCAGGTTAAATTTCTTTTTTATTTTATCAGTTATGAATCTTAATTATGTATATGTAACATTTTTCAATCACATTTATAAATAAAAATAAATAATAGTAAAAATTAGTGATAATATTTTTTATTTAAATTGGAATTATATTTAATTATTACTTTAAAAGCCTTCAATGAAAAATTCAAGAACACGAAATTTTTATATTTAAATAATCAATATTCTTTACATTATTGAATTATAAATTGTACAAAATAATAGTTAATTTTAGAGTTTTTAAACATCTTCATTAGAATCCTACCAACTAATTTACCGAGTACTTCAAGAGGTATATAAAAACCTTGTTCCAAATGAATATACTGATTCAAAACAAAATAAATATAACTATTAGATTAAGCTTTCAGGGTGACTTTTTTTCGCAAACTTAATAAAAGCAATTCTAAATTTTCCTGCCATTTACATTCAAATTCTTTTAAGCCTATATATTTACACATCCATATTTTATACTTTTATATTTCTTTAAGCATTCAACAGATTTTACCATTTTCTTTATTTTATATATACACAAAATTGGTTATTTATATATATACAAAATATTGTTGTTAGAGAATGCAATCTTTCCAACTCTAAAACTTTTGCTTTCAATTCCTTATCAATACTGTTTCACTGAAGCACCATAGTGACATGTGTTTGACATTGCAATTAATGTTAATTTATCAGTTCTTTCAGTTTCCTCAGATTAATCTATTATAAATGAATTTGAAAAATCTATGTCACCTTCCAACAATTCCTTTTGATTTTCAAGTCATCAATTTCATTAAGTGCTTTTTCTTTCCCTTTGTTATCAGCTGTTTTTGCTGTTTTAATTCATCTAAATATAATTTAAACCTTTGCCTGGAACCAGAAGCAAGATTAAGTAGGTCTTTGCTTGTTATTATATTATTCACACATACTGTGTTTCAGATGTGATTGTCAATAATACACTTAGACACATTTATTTATTTAAATTTTCTACTATCAATTTTTGTTCATAGAAAACCCATGTTCAACAGATACTTGACAATAAAGGAGTAATAAATTCAAATTAGTTAATAATTTTTGAGATTAAATTAAAATAAAAATATCTATTCAAATAGAATCAAATTTTTCATCAATACAATCTTGAAATTTTAGAGTCGGCTGTAATAATTTAAACTTGTCTACAAAATTATGAATTTTTTTTTAAAACAGAATCACATTCTTATATATTTTAAACAGATTAGACAAGTAGTCACCAAAAAAGGTATCAAAAGTATATTTTAACTCAAGCATTTTAAATATCAATAATCAGTGATTTTATACAATATAAGAAACAGAAAAAGAATTAAAATCTTCTATCTGATTGCCCTACATGTGATCTTATCGGTGATTCTCTTCACTTTACATACATAAATATAAACACTACATTTAGTTCTGACTTAATTGGATCATCATAAAACTATTGTGACTGAACTAGATCTTTATTTTAGTCAACAGTTGTGAATACAATATCAATCCAATATTGATCGGGCCATCATCTAGTGGCCACATTAAGAACCAATACTCAATTTGGTTTTCAAACAATTTCACTGAAAATTATAAAACATTAAAACAAAGACAAAAAAAGAATCGATAAGTTTTTTAGTATTTTCTAACAAAAAATAAATACATCAAGGTAAGTAAAAATTCCAGGAGTGTCAAGGGCCCTTAAAATTTTTTTTCACAAATTCTAGGAGTTTCTAGTAGTATGAATCCGAAAATGATATATTTATTTAAAATTACAGATATAAAACTTTATTATCCTAAGTCAATAGTCATAATAGATGGAATAAATTAAAATTGGATAGAAATAAATTTAATATTAGAAATTGCGAGCAATAAATTCTATTTCAAAATTTATTTACATCAAGAACATATCACCTTTTATAAAAAAAAAGAATACTAAACTTCATAAATAATCTTCTTTCTATTTTTAAGTTTCTTAAAAATTGTATTGTGTGTTTTTTTAATCATAATTTGTAAGGAATAATACAAATTGGAAGCGTGCTTAAATGAATCGAATGTCATCTTTAATTCATGGCAAATGGAAAGACAAAGTTGATATGGGTAAAATCTTTTTCCTCTTTACTAAGATGCATTTGAAAAACGAAATACAATTCATGGGCAGAGAGTTTGCAAGAGAAAAATTATGTTAATTAAATTATTTTATATAGTAAAACTTGTAAAATTCAATAAAATATATTAAAATATCTGAGGATTTACTTTAAAAAATAAAATATTTCAGGAATTATTATTATTAATATTTTTTTTTTTTTTTTTTTTTTTTTAATTTAGAATTTAGAAAATTTTAGGGCAGCTGGGACTCTAATAGATACATTTATAATATATATTTCAAATATTTTAAAATAATTAATAAAATATACTAAGGGAAAATATTTAAAATTATATGTTCTGAAGTAGCATTTCAAATTTAAAATAATTAAGAATTGACATAACTCCATTCCTCAAAAGGAAAAATATAATATCAACAAAAGGATTTGAGCTGATGTAAATCAATTGGAAAAAACTAATATTTATCTTTTAGTGTAGTTATTTACACTCAAAAATGGCTGCACTTAGTAGAAAAATTTATTTCACTATTAACTTTGAATATTTATAAAAAATAATCATAATACATAGAGAAACTTATAAATGCAACTGATGAATTTAAGGAATTTGGATGTAGGCAATTCTCCTTACTTTAACATTCTGCTTGTAAAAATAAATAAATAAAGTATTAATAATTAGAATTTTTATTTTAAAAAAAAAATGAAATTTTGAAAGCTGAAAGAAAAAATCCAAGCAAACCCAGGTATATTCATATAGCTGGCACACTAAACTGGCTATTTATCTATATATTTTGCTATTTACACACATAAACTATTAAAAAAATTAATAAAAATTACCTTTTGTGTTCTTGGTATTTCTCTGTCAGCTATTTCAGAGTTAATGGTGAGCAAAATACGGAGATAAATAGCTATAGCAGTTACGCCATAACTTAAAGTGCACAGCAGTTCATCGAAAAAAGAAGGCCATCTGGTGGGATAATCAGCAAGAAACACCATGCAGATAATCTGAGCAGCTTTATTTTGAATAAGGCCAGAATCTGGATCAGATGAAGAGCACTAAAGGAAAGAAGCTTAGACTTAAGACTATAGACTTAAGTGCTTATTAATTCATGTTTATTTCATATAAATTTAAAGTATATCAGATCCCATTTACATTTATAACATTGTTAATTGATTTGCCAGTATTTTTTTGAAAACATTCAGCAAACTCCTTAACTAGCAATGCCTAGAAATGAAATGCTCTTAGACATAGAATAAAAAATCTAAATTTCTTAGTGTTTGAACAAGTAATGAGTTTCCTGGACTGTGTTTGTGACATTATACTGTATAAGTTGGAAGTGTCTCCTTTATTTTTATCATTACATAAAAAACAATAGTTTAATTAAAAACATTGTTCCCCAGAATTTATTTGTTAATTAAATAATAGGATAAATATTCAAAATTATCAATAAGTAAAAATCAAATTTAAAATAAAAATTTGCAAAGCAGAGTTTTAATGGAGAATTTTAAACATTCTAATGATCAAAATGGAAAATTCCAAACATTCAAATTTAAATAAGAATAAGAGCTTTTGGATAGTTGGAAATTGTATACACATTTATATTTTTCAGACATTATTCCAACACATGATAAATAATTAACTCTTAAATATTGAAAAATTACAAAACTGTTTGAAAATAAATAATACATAATACTGTAAGTGATTTAAGTAATATTTTTCATATTGATAAGTTGGAAATGAAATTTTACATACAATATATATATATATATATATATATATATATATATATATATATATATATATATATATATATATATATATATATATATATATATATATATATCAAAAGTCTTGTTTAAGAAACTCATTTTGTAAAATAATAAAACATATTAAAAAATTTCCTATGACATATAATTTCCTATATTTTTTCACTTATGATTCATAAAATAGATTATTGTGTAAGAATGCTATAATTTTATAATATAAGATTTGCGATTAACACTGTGAACAATTTTTATAAACTGTGTTTCAGTTTATAGGTAATAATTATATAAAATCATTAAATATAAATTACAATAAAATTACAACCTGAATCCGTATCCAATGTTTAATAAATTCTCTAATAATTTGTTGTTGTCCTTCATTTGCAAACGAGTACCTAAAACATAAAATTGATGATGAGGTAACAGATTATTCACTAAGCCAAATATTAAATATTTTAATATTAATACAGTGAGATTAAGTAATAAAATGGTGAAGCATTTAAAATTGGAAAGTTCATTTAATTCAATACTGCAATGAAATAATTCAAAAACAAGATAAAATTATCAAATTTGAATTATTTAATGAGGATATTATAAAAACGTTAATCTTATACAAGAAAATAATTATTTGTTCTTAATGTGTTAGCACCTACAAGGAAATAGAGCATTAAGTAAATAATATATTAAATTCCTAATAAATAAATGAGAAATATGAAAACTGAATAACAAAAAATTCAGAAAACATAAAGCAATTAACTTGAATCATTCATACTTTACTAAAAGCTGATATTGATATTTTTCAAGTCTACTTAGATATAAAATTAAATTTAATTACCAAGTTAGATTTTTTAAAAACTAAGTTATAAAAATATATATATTTTTCATAAATTCATATATATTTTTCAAAATTTATTATGTTATAATAACATTAATGTATATTAAACAATAAGTTGAATCAAAACTCTTGTATTTTGACTGGCAAAGTATATACATAACAATGACATTACATATTATTTAAAGAAATTTTTAATAGGTTGCTAAAAATAGTAAATTTATTCTTTTTAAATGATCGCTGAGATTAATCTTTGGCAAATTTTTCTTTGTAAAAACAACTTTTTTTGAGATGGAACTAAAGTCTTGCAGTTGCAACTATTTTTGAAAGATATTTCCTCTTAGATTGGCCTCATATATTTATATACCAAAGGAGTCACTGATCTTATTATAGTTCCTGCAATGCAGGTGCTGGAACATTTCGTGAAATATTTCAAAATCAAAAATTGTTAAGGATTCTTAATGCTAAATCTGATGGAGTGCAGTGCTTCTTGAAGCCAAGATGGCTACAAAATCTTATAGCATGAGAAAAATTTTTTCAGCATTGATACTTAAATTGGAATTCAGGTTCTTATGAATAGAAAGTATTTACAAGAAAGAATTCCATATTCTATAATATGAGTAAGATGGCCAAGTGTTTCTATAAACACCAGACCATCTTACTAAAAATTAAAAGACGATTGTTCTAAAATGGATCAAATCATGTCCAGATTTATAACAATGAAGAAATGGATGCATTAGCTTTGTTTTTGTCGCAACATAGTTCTACCTTTCCATTGAGAAGGTAAAAATTCGGTACTGGAAAAAGTTGGAAGTGTCTTTTACAAAATAATATACAATGCAAGGACATGATTACTTCAAATTTACTCAAGAAAACAGACAGCAATTTTTTTTGGTTGTTAAGGAACTATGATTTCCAGCAATATTTAAAAAGAAATCTTAACTTATAAACTTTTCAGTTAAGACATATATCAACATGTAATTAATTATGCAGATCTTTTCCCAACACTCGTTCAAAATAATCCAAGTAGAAATACTATAAAACTTAATTTTAAAAAAGATATTTCCCGTGGTTACATTTGATATTTTAATACAAAAGTAAAATAATTGTTTGATTTTAAATACCATTTTTCATATATTTTTCATCTTATAATTTTTCCAATTTCATTTTGTTTCCATAATAATGTCAACAAAAGAAAGTGATAATTTTTTAATTTTAAAACCAACAATGAATTTATTGTTTGAAAATTTAATATTGATTAAATCAATAAATGATGAATAAAATATTTGTCTCAAACATTTATTCCCAGGTCTTTTTGTTGAATTTTTAATCATAAACAAAGATTTTTAGTTTCATTGCATTACAACTTTTTATTTTTCATGTGTATACATAACAAAGTTTTTGACCAAGATATTTGATGGTTTGTTTGTCGCTCAAGGGTCCTTTTTTGCACACGAGGGCTAATTAGACTGGGACCTATGGTTTCAAGTGGATTCCGAACCACTACAAACATCCATGCCCAAGGTGGGATTCGAACCCACAAACTGTTGAACCGAAGGCAAGAGCGCTAACCCCAAGATATTTGAAATGAAACATGTCACTCTTAACTTACAAACTGAATAAATTGATTATTAGTCCTTGTTTAGAAGTTTTTTATGAACAATACTATATTTATGATAGCTATTTTAGTACTTCAAAAATCAAACTACTATAAATGCCAAATTAATTTCTAATTACATAAAAATTAATAATTAAGCTCAACATACATTGGCCTTCAAAAGTTAAAGAGTAACATGTTTTTTGAAGCTCACTATAAAAAAAGGTGACACGGAAATTTTTAGTTCATTTAAATTATATAAATGAGCTTGCGTAAATTTATGCAAAAATGCTAGCTACCACTTTTTTTGATAGAAAACAGGTATATAAAAATGAGAGAAAAATATGCAAATATCAGGCTTTAATAATCATGTATGTAACACTTGTTGATTTTCAACTATGGTTAACAGATTTATTGATAATAGTCAGGAGGGTCCCACAACACCTGAGAAGCCATTTGCCTGATTCATTAAGATGGGGGCAGTCGAACAGAAATGGGGAGGTCACAACCTGATATTACTAGACACCTTAATGGCATCTGTGTCCAAAAGACATGTTCCATGACGACTATAAGCTACAACACTGCAAAAGAACATTTTATATATCTTTTAGGGTGAAAGACAAGAATCATATCTGTGTCACAACTTGTTGCACAACTACTCTGTAGCATTACGAGGAAGAATATTCACTAGTATAGTGTGAAATTTGCTTCTCCCTGCAGGCCTCTTTATCCAAGACAACCAATAGTACATACCCTGCCTAACTGGATGATAGAAAAGAGACCACTTATCTTGGGCAAGAGAACATGTCTTCAGAACTAAACAGCAGCTTTTACAGACACAGGGGTGTTTGTGGGACCCCAAAAAATCCCCGGAAACTTTTACGGACTTACTACCGATATTTTGGAGTTTCGAGAAGGGGGGGAGAAATGAAAAATTACAATTATGAAGTATTGAATGACGTAATTATTGTGTTTTCTACTTTCAAAGCAAATAAAATTACCCAGATCAAAATAAATAATTCATTATTATTCCTACTTCTTTTTGAACGACGATCCCCAGAATTTCCGGGTATCGAAGTTCAAAATGCCCGGAATTCCAGGGTTTCCCCGGAGCACAAACACCCCTGCAGACAGATCCAGATTCACACAAGAGAATGATTCAAGATGTATGCTAATCTGGAGTGAACAAATGCTAATATTAGTCATGTATGCTAATCTGGAGTTACTGCAGTGGTGGAATAATGGTTTGGATGGGAATATCACTTGGTGGTCACACTGACGCACATGTGTTCCAGTGAGGAAATGTGACTTATAAGATATAGAGATGAGATTCTTGATCCATATGATGGTGGAATTGGCAATCATTTTATTCTAATGGATGCTAACGCATGTCCTCATCAAGCTGTGTTTATTGAGGAATATCTAGAGGATCTTGGTTTGAAACAGATGAAATGGCCAGCCCAATCTTCAGGCCTGAATCCCATATAGCATTTGTGGGATTATCTTGGTAGACAGGTTGCTGTTTTAAGTTTTCCTCTAAGGTTTGCAGGAGAGCTGGGAAACAACTTACTCTGTGATGGGTCTTTGCTTCTCATTTCAGTAAATAACAACTTAATTGACAGCCTGGAAAGTCGATGGTGCCAATGCAATCAAGATAGGGGCATGCATTTGCCTTATTAAAACTCCTTTTTGTTATGCTTCTATAACATTTTACCACAGGGAATTGTAATTAATCTTTGTTCAAATAATAGACTTTTCAAGCAAGATTGCACTATTAGTTGTAAATTATTTATGTTAGGTAAACTTCTATGTCACAATCAACATATACCTGTCTTGTGTACATATAAAACAAATCTGATATTTCTACATTCATTCATTTGCAAATAGGCACAAAAAGAAAGGTTGTCCCTTAACTTGGAGGCCAGTAAATAATTTTCACATCACAAAAATATTTTTCAGCTCAAACACATCAATAATTATTGTCACTTAAAATATTTAAATTAATAGCAGAAGACATGTCAGTATTTTGCTTCTATTCTAATTATGCAGAATTTTTCAAGATATCCAGAAACAAAGAATTTTAAAATCAAAACTGGAAACACATTTTTAAAGGTAATATCTCTTTTACAATCTTTATAAAACTTCATTATAGATAATTACAAAATGAATTATTTTTAAAAATGTGTCAATTAAAAAGATTAAAAAAAATAAAAGGTTATACTTACTTGGTTTTAACATAATGAGAAATGACTTGGAAACAGAAAAATTTTACTTGATCTTGCCTAGAAATAAAGATTAAACTATATATAAACAATGAGGAAACATTAAATTGTGCATAATTATTTTAAAATATCATTTCATTAAGGTTTAAAATTGCCATTTATTAAAGATTAAAAAAATCTTAAATTAAAAATGTAAACAAATTCTTCAGAAAAACATCAAGTTTCCAACTTTTGCTTTACAACAGATTTTATTGAGTATTTTCAGATTATATGGTTTAAAATATTAACTGCATATTTGGTCACACTGTAAGCATTAACATCTTCAAGTAGTTTCATTAGAAATTATTTTCATTATTGTTGTGTGAAAAGTACTTTTCTAGGAACTGGACCATTTTTTTTCATCATGATTATACTACATTTTTCTGTATATAATTCACAGTGGGGTATTATCAGAAAGGCTTTGGATGAATAAAAAACAAACTGTTCAGCAAATATTCCATAACATATACAGTATGATATGTATATCATATAAAATATAAATAAATGTGATTAAAAATACAATAAAGTGTTCATAAAAAGTAAAGGTTGTCCTTGCCCTTATAAAGAGTTTTTTTTTAACATTTTTAAAAAACCTTCATATAGTCTTCAAAAAGTAGTACAGACAGCAAGAAATTGGCAAAGGCTGTAGCAGATTCAGCATTACCCAGGCTGCACCATGAGTCCTAGATTACACATTACCACACTACACCCGCAGAATAAACACTGCTACACAACATCCCAAGATAAAAATAGATATTTGATATATATACACACACACACTATATATATATATATATATATATATATATATATATATATATATATATATATATATATATATATATATATATATATATGGCTCTTACAGATTTATGCTACTATCCCTGAACAAAATATAGTCATCTTTACAGATTCTCAGGTGCAACCAAAACCATTCCTGATTACAATCCTAAAACATCAGAACATGAATTTAAATGCAAGCAAATTATTAGTACACTGTCACTGAGGTCATCTTTCAGTGGATACCCTCCCACTGTGGTATACATGGAAATGAACAAGTTGACAAGAAAAGGCTTCATTACTCTACCCACTTTGTCTTTTGATTCCTCTTTAAAATGTCAAGCGACTACTCAGGGACAATAATTGACAAAAATTTTTATGCTCTTAAAGACTTGGCTGATAAAAAACTGCTTACTCAACAGACAGAGATTTGCTTTTTCCTCCCTAGGATGGAAGGAGTGGTATGTTTTAGAATTATTACCAGACACGATTATCTGCAGGGCCATCAGTTCAAAACTGGCTTGTCTGCCTCTCCTCTCTGTGATGTTATGCAAATGACAGGGATATTTAATTTTAGTTGTCCCTCCCTTTTTCACATTCTCTCTCATGATTTTGGAGTCCTTCCTCCAGCACGTTTTACTGTTAAATTATACTGGACTGCATGATGCCTTATGTCTGAAAAGACGGTGGTGGGTGTAGTTCAAAAAATATTTAACAAATAAAAATACACTAAATAAATTTTTTTCAAATAGAATATTTTTTAAATTATTTTTTTATCTTTTATAGTATAATCAAAAACCTGCTTTTACACAATACCATATTCAATGTCACAATAGTGTTAGGATGCTAACATTAAAATTCTCATATTGCATTAAAAAATAGTTAATGTATAAAACAAATTGCACGACAATAGGTTTGAATGTAAAGTAGCAAATTAACATTATAAACAAAAACTTACTTTTCATTTGAATTGGTTAAAAAATTAATGCTCAGTTTCCATCCATCTTCAGATTCTTTGAGCTGTTCAAAATACTGAAAAGCCTACAAACAGAAAACAGACAAATAACACATGCATATATATATATATATATATATATATATATATATATATATATATATATATATATATATATATATATATATATACACACACACACAACCACTTGAGAAATTTTCATGTTTTATGATTGAAATAAAAGCAATTACATGTGACAAATGTAAAATCCATTGTCTACAATTAAGAACATTTTTTTAAAATTTATTTCATATTTAATTTAAAAGTATATTATTAGAATACTTTTTATTTCTAATTGTAATAAAATTTCATTTCTGTGGAAAATATTAGACATGTCTATATTCGTTCAGAAGAAAACTTATATATTTAAAAAACTCTCTTATTCTTTTTTTAAAGTTTCTATTATTAGAGATTTGCACTATGAATCTTTAAATAATAAAATAATAAAGAGCAAACAGTGATGATTGGAAAATGGTTTAATGTTGGAGCTAAAATATATTTAATATTTTAATATATATTTATTTAATATGTAGAGAATATTTATTTAATATGTAGAGAACTTTTTTGCATTCTAGATTTGTGTTAGCCCATTTCTGACTAATTTTTGAACAATTTGAGGCAATTAGAATTTTTAACTGAACAAATCACTAATAAAAATTAATCATTAAAATAATTAAAGAGAAAAATACCGCTATTCCAATTTTCTATTCTTTCAGCTATCCAAGTCATTAAAAAATTTTCATGAATCAAATATTTTTTAATTTTGCAGAATTCCTCTTTATTTTCTAATTTTAAAAGGAATAACTATAAATTAATTAAAGATTATAATACACATTTGAATAGCTGACGAGAGCAATAAGAGGAATTAAAGTTTAGAAGCAAAAAATGCTAAGCTTCGATAAATATCAAGAAAAAGCATAGCAAAAAAGTTATGAAGAAAATGACATTAATTTATTTGAAAAAATTAAGACTAAGAAATATAGAGAATTTCTTTGCAATGTTCAAGATTTTTCCAGATTTACTATAGCTGTGGCATTCTCTAAGGAGAGGAGATATGATTATTCATTAGATATCTACAACACATTGATACGTACGATAGGTCCTTATGCAACTACAATTTTCAAATGGGCAGAGATCATATTTGCTAAAATGGCCTTTATTGCAGGAAGAAACATATATAGTTATGAGTGCTGGGATAAAGTAGAAATGCAATAAACATTTAATGATTAAATTTTCTTCATATTCAATATACATTATTTCATTTTCTTGTTTTGATATAGTTATATACTATTTGGTAATTTTGTAATTCTCAATATTATTAGCGTTTTTAAGTTCCAATGTCAGGCACCCTTGACGTGGGAGTCAATAGTGTATCTTTAAATGCTTTTATGATAAATAATAAAAGTATTAAATAATGTATTTTATAGGTGGAAATGCAAAGTGGATAAAGTGGAAATGCAATAAACATTTAATGATTAAATTTTCATCATATTCAATAGATATTATTACATTTTCTTGTTTTGATATAGTTAAGTACTATTTGGTAATTTTGTAATTCTCAATATTATAAGCATTTTTAAGTTCCAATGTCAGGAACCCTTGATTTGGTCAATAGTGAATCTTTAAATGTTTTTATAATAAATAATAAAAGTTTTAAATAACTTTAAAAATTTCATACTAAGACTTCTTAAAAATTAGAGCATTTATTACTGGTATACCTGAAAACACATTGTTTAATTAAATAAATAAAATATTATAATTTATATCTACAGAAAAATCCTCAGATCCTGTGAGGGTTTGGCATGTCAAATGCTACACAGTTATCTTACTAACCTAAATTAAACCACTTTGTACAGTAACCAAGTTTTAAAAACCCAATTACATTCAAACTTACTTTGAATATGGGTATTTTAAATTTCAAAATTAAGAATTTATCAGAATTAGACCAGGGAACTGTGCAGGTTTGGCATAGTTTCTAAATTTTGCACCAACTGCTGCACAGCTATCTTGCCAACCTAAAATATGCCACTATGCGCAATATCTACTAAATATTTATTGCGTTTGAACTTCAACCTTGCAATTGTGCTGTTTTGAATTCTGAATATTTCATTATAATTACTTACTATAAACGTATTAAAATACTAATAACTAGAAATTAATTATCCAAAGATTACATAATAAAAAAGAAAAACAACTATAAAAGTTCACATGAACGCAATAAAGCTAAATCTCTAACATAAGGAAATTGCCTTTTTATTAAAACTAAAATTTTAATTAACTGGGCATTGGCACTCACCTTTAAAAAAACTTCAGTGTAGTGCTACCTACTACAGTGACAACTGGGCAAAAAGCTAAATTTCTAATATAAAAACTGCATTTTATTTAAAATTAAAACTCAAATTTGGTTAAACTGAGTATTATGGTCTCATCTCGCAAAGTGTGAAAAGTCACCAAATCTGGTAAAATTTGGTGATGTTTTTTCCAAGCCAAAACATCACCAAAAACAATTAGTCAGCAAATGTCACCAAATATAGCGTCGGAATGTCTCGCTGCACATCCCGGAAATGCTAGCCATTTTTATTTTTTAATTTTTTTTAACAGATGTACAGCACGTTAATTTAAATCCTTTTTTTATATTTATATTTTATTTCACTTCGGATGTAGTATGTAATATAAATATTGTCTTTTATTTTCACATTTTTATTTGGGTTTGGATATAGTGCCAGAATTTCAATACTGTCTGTTATATTCATTTTGTATTTCGCTGTGAATATAGCACTGGAATTTCAATCCTGTCTTTTATATTTGTTTTGTATTTCACTGTGGATATAGCGTTGGAATTTAAATCCTGTCTTTTATATTCAATTTGGGTTTTGCTGTGCATTTAGAAAGCCGAGCGAAAAATGAAGATAAGAATTTCATTTCATTTTCTGCAGGCATAGAATTCCTAGAATTGTATGTTAAATATTTAAATTTCCAATAATAAACAAAATTATAGAATCTATTTTTTTAATTTGTTCTAAATTTGTTTACTTTTATATAGTGATGATTTGTAACATTCTACTTTTAATTTATTTATTTTTAACTAGATGTTATTAAATGTAATTATTTTTGCTTCTTTATTTCTTTAATTTTAATTCTGAAATATTTTTAAATAGAATCTTTAATCAATTCTTATTGCGATTACTGTTTTCTTGCATGCAGTTAGGCTTAGCAATTCGAAATCTGGGGGAAACCCTGCTTTATATACATGGTTATTGTTTTCTTATTTAGTTTTAGGTGGGGGAGGGAGAATTTCAAGTCGAGTGAAACTCCCAACATTTATTTGCGTCAATTCCAGGCCGATTGGCACCCTTTTTGAGTTGCCAATCAATTTCCAAAACGCTTGTCTCAGACGCTTGGCAAAAAAAATTTCGGCAAGTTTGCATAGGTGAGACCATAATACTCAGTTTCACCCAACTGGGATATAAAGCTAAATTTCTAACATAAGCAAATTGCATTTTTTAAAATTAAACCTCGAATTTTAATAAACAGGGCAATGACGGCCTACTTAAAAAATTTCAGTTTGGCACAATCTATCACTATAGTGAAACATGTAACAAAGGTTACTTAAAGATGTATTTACTTCATACATTTTTATAAAAACTAGACTTTATAATTAATCAATGTTACCACTATGAATATATATACATAAAATACTTCATAATAACAGCAATTTTAATGGAAAACAAAATAACTCCCCCAATTAACAGTGGTTTCGCAATTGCCACAATCAGTCGGATAATAAACAGTTTTCATTGTTCAAATAAATCTTCTACAATGTTTTTTTTATGATTTCTTTACTGTACATACTCTGTAAGGTACAAAACAAATTAACCAGGCATATGATTACTACCTCACATAGATCTTTTAATGGCTGACTGAACAAAAATTCAAACAAATATAACTTTAAAAAATTCCAAATATACATTTTAAAAATTCTAAAATATTTTTTTTTAATTTCAAACAATATGCTTCTTAAAAATTCAAAAACATATTTTTTAAAAAATTCCAAAGAAAGTATTATACTTTTCAAAAATTACAAATAATATAATTTTTAAAAAAATTATAAGTCGAATAAAGAGATTATTATCTCAACAAATTCTTAAATTGTAACCAAACAAAATTAATTAAATGCTTCAAGGGTTGCACACAAAATGACTTTCACATATGTCAAATGATCACTTTACATCAAAAAATCAAAATCAAGTCATGAAAATGCATTCCAAACTGTAATGCTTGTTTGCCGCACTTTATCACCCACTTGGCACATTATACCCATCACACAGTTCCTGGTCTTAGACGGATAAATCAAAATATAAGCATTAAATTATCCAATTTAAAAGTTTAAATTGTAATCAAATAAAAAATTACTAATCAAATGCTTCAAGATTACTAGCACATAAAGCAAATTTTGCAAATATACACAATTAACTTCACATTATACAAACACAAGAAAACATTCTGACGTAGTAATGGTACATTTTATAGTTTGCACAAGACTTTAAGAATAATTCAAATCTATAAAAAAGTTCAACAGTAATTCAAAAGATAATTAAAATTTCTAAAAGTATACTCCAATTAAATGGATTGAAGTATTAGACAAGACTTGGAATAAAATTTATTACCTGATTTCTTACAGCATGGTTTTCTTGATCTAAAAAGCCTTTAATAATTTCAACATTCATATTGTTGATTCATGCACTATAATAAATAAAATCATCAATCATACTATTAAAAAGCAATGAAAACCTTTCTTAGTTTTTAAAAATTTATGAAAATAAAAAAGGAACTACATATTAGAATTTGATAAACATACAAGATTATAGATGTGTACTCTTATAACATAAAAGCCTTAATTCTAAAAGGTTCTTAAAGTGAAAATTTTTTATTCTGATTGGTTTTAACAATTGTGCCCTACAAAAAAAAACATTAAAATGTATTATTTCAAATAACTATTAACCCTTTAGAAACAAATTGAACAAATTTAAAATGCTAAAATTTTATTGTGAACTTTTGCTCTTCATAAGTTCTGATGAAATTATGTTAATGTTAATTACATTAGTGAGAAAAACTAATCTTTTGAAACAACTGAAATATTCTTTAAAGTAACATTTAGATTTAGGAATTCTGATTTCTTAGTATTTTTAAAGCCAAGACTGAAAAACAGACACTTAAATATAATATATGGTTAAAAAAAATTAAAGTAATTACTGGACATAAAACAAGACAAAGTATAAAATGTTACTGAATCCAAATGAATAAAATTATTTTACTCACATAAAGTAAAGAAAATATTTTTGATAATTGCCAATTTGATTTGGAGCATTTTATCTACAGTCTTATAATAGAGAACTGCTCCAGTTAATATTAATAAAAAATAAAATTGACATTTTTTTAAATCAGACAAACTAAACAAATATAAAATTACCACATATACATTTGATCATTCCACTGGATTTCAATATACTTTACGTTTCTGGAATTTAGTTCTTTTTCTACCACTTGGAATACTACAAATATGCATTAAAATTTATGATTTCATTTAAATTTCCATTGTTTTCACAAACATTTGCTACCAAAAAGTTATGAAGTTTAATTTTAGCTATTATGGAATCGTATATGCAAAAATACTTACATATCTCAAATTTTAAATATTTATTGAAATTAAAATTTGAAAACCATCATCTCAGTGATCATTTTTGATAATATCAACAAATGTTGCAAACTTTAATTTCTTTAAAAAAAATGTTAGGAAGGAGGGGAGAACAGCAGATAACTTATATTAAATTGAAACAAATAGATAAACATTTTTAATTCATATTCCAATATTTTAATCATAAATTTAAAATTTGATTGAACTAAAAATGAAAAAATGGAAAATACGAGCTTAAAATAAATACATTAATGTAGTTTATAAATAGCAAGATTTTTGGCACTAAATCACATTTGCTGAAATTTTTTTCACAGAAATGATTGATTATATAACATGTAAGTATCTGTAACGTTATGATTACAATTCCCTGTATATACTAAAATTAATCAGTCAAAAATTAGTGTAAAAAAATTTAAGAGAATCACATTTCAAAGTGCATTTATCTTAAACATAAGAAGGACACTGAATTTTACAATAATGTCAATAAACTAAAATTGTCCCTATTAAACAATCATACTTAAAATAATTTATGCATCTACATAAGTAAAAGCTAAAATTTTCAATCATAAAAAGAATAATTTGAAACTATAACTTCTTAAATCAATCATAAAATTGTGCATAGATGACGTGTAATCATTTTAGTAATATATAAATAATTCGATATTTGAAAAATGTTGGCAAGACACAATGGTAATGTATAAACTAGGGTTGCCAAAATATAATATCTTTGGTATTACTTATCATCTTAGCATATAATAAGGGTACTTGCGTATTATCCTGTTGACCTTAACTGAGAAAAATTTTGTTGTTTAATTATTAGATTTGGCACCACATAAATTACAAATACAATTTTTATCCATTTGTTACAATGCAGTTATATGTAAATTATTCTGCATTTCCTTCACATCTGAAAAGAATTATCAATATTTGCAAAGTCCCATGACATATTTTTATAATGAAAAAGATTGACAGGATAATACATAAGTACCATAACCAGAAATCTAGGTACCAAAAATTAAAATAAATTTAGAAATGCGCCAGAAAGATTATGCGACATCAGTGGGTAATATAAATTGTAAAAGTGAGTTAAAAAATTTAATTAACAGTAAAGGACGTAAGAATGACATTAAACATTTTTTATATACTATACAAAAAAATTATTAGATTTCGGTTAAGTATGTCTGATCAATTTTTCTTACTATTTAAAATACCACTCGTAGTTAATGTTTTTAATTGCCGGTTCATTACTTCTATAAATGTTTATCACCGTCAAAAAAATTGTAATATAGTTTTCTTTAATTTCTCGTATTTATAAAATTGATAATTGCTTTGCATAATAAACTGTATAACTGCATCAACCTAGTGATAGAAAAGGAAACAAATTCTGAGAACCTGAAGTGCAATACGACAATGTACAAGTATATTAACGATTGTGAAAATATATTACAGGTAAAATATTTTTATGCAAAATTTATTCATTCGGCAGCATTTTTATGCATTAGTGATAGCATTAAAAAACCAAGCATAAGTTTACCTTATAAAACAATAATATAACATAATATTTAACTTTCAATTTTTATTTTCTAGAAAACGAAATTTAAAATAGTTTCAAAGATAATGTTAGACATTTATTGTGGACATCAAAAGTCATTTATTTACGATCCACATTCTTTTTCATTCTAATTCAAATTATTCTCAGTCCTTGTTCAGTACAATAAACATGCTGGACAGAAAATTCACGAGTTCAAAATAAATACTGCGTGCGTAGCTCTGCGGTTATCAGTAATGCCGACAGTTTGCTGATGCAATAGTAAATTAATTATGTTCAAAATTCAAATGCATGTTATATACAAAAAAATTATTAAATCAATAAATGATAATGTTCTAAAAATACGCTCTGTATGAATTTTAAAAATAAAACATTGTTTTTTTTCATTCTGCCATTTAAAATTTAATAAGTCTTACAATCCATGGTGGCATCAAGCTCAACTAATACGTCAACAAACGTCATAACCAGATTTTATTTATTATTTTATTAAATAAATTTCAGGAATTCAGTGTGCAGCTAGTAAGAAGTATTCATAAGATTGTTATGTCTTGAAATATTAATAAATGTGTTATATTCATCCGTTAATCCGAGTTCGGAAGAGGTGTAATCGTGTAGAATTTTAAAGTTCTTAGATATCACCAAAATGTGTAGGTTTTCTTGTGTCCTGTTACCTGTGATATTGATGTTTGTTTATGTTACGGAAGGTAAGTTAAATTTTGTTATATACTTTTCGGAATCATTTTTTTAAAAAATTATTTAAATTATATGTAGCATTTTATGTTTTATAAGATTTTTATGGTTCGATTTTTTCCTTCGATTTCAGTTTGTGCTATTTTAAGTCTTAAATTTAAAAATTTTCCACCTAAAATTTTTTAATGTACACATTTTTTTTCCAATTCATAATAAAAAAGCATGGAGATATTTTATATTTCCGCATAAGTATTATTAATGTTTGATTGATATTGAATTTAAATTTTGATTTAAATGTTTATTTGAATGACAAGTTTCCTTTAATAACAAATAAAGGCTTTAACGAATTGTTTTATAATATTTATAGTATTGAGAGAGATAGAGAGATTGTTAAATTTAATAAATATTGTCTTTAATAAAATATTGGATATAACTATTTTCTTAAAGTTCTGAAAGTATGAAATTATTTATTACAGTTACACACTGCGTTTTAACAGGGAAATTTATTGTTGGAAACAATGAAATAGGAATGCTTAATTTACTACCATCTTGCTAAATTCAATTAGTTGATTAGCATTGGGGCTGAACTCTATGTTTTCAAAATACAAAGTAAATTTTACATTAAAGGAATTATTTATATAATACATTAAATTTATTAAAAATTATCATTAAAAGCAACAATCACTTAACATTTTAATTGATATTTTTTACATTTATTTCACCTTTCAAATGGAGCATTTATTTATAACTTTAACTTATGTTTATATATTACAAAAACTGGGAAAATTTTGTAAAAATGTAAAGCAGTCATAGCAAATTTTGATTTCAGTTTACCTAATGTTTTAATTTATGCAATTTATATGTGTATGATGACATTTGAAGAACAGATGTCAAATACTTTTGCTTAGATTTGTGGATAAGAAAATGTTACAAAATTCATGTAATTATATTTATTAAACTACTTTTAAAAATAGGTTTGAATGTCCAAATTAATAAAACAATGTTGTTGAAAAAATATGAAGTAATGAAAGTTAGATTTATAAATGAAATAAAAAAATACCAAAAATTTTAAGAACACAAATTTTCAATGATAAGTTTAAAATTTCTTAAAGTTTATGTTATAATATCCAAGAATTTAATTTCATGTAAATAATTATAATTAGAAGAAATGCATAAAATATTATTTCAGAATTTACAAGTGCAAAAATAATAAAAATCAGTAGAAGTACAAAAAAGAGTAGATTAATATGATCTTAAAGAATAACACAATATGAAAGAAAAATAATCTTTTAGTTGATTGGAAAAAAAAATTGATTGAATTACAGTGACAAGGATTCAAAATAAAAATCACATGTTTTAGCTAAAATAAAATATTTATGAATTTTCAACAATGATTAAAACATTGTTACCAAATTTTCTGAAATTCTGGATTATTTCTTACCAATTAAAAGCAATTTTTAGGGGAACAAAAAGAATGATAAAAAGAAATTTATCAGAAACTATCATATCAAATGAAATATAGATATCTATCTTAATTTTTATTTAATATTTGTTAAAATTCAAACATTATTCAATAACATAAATTCAATAAATTGTTAAATAATAAATTTGAATTCTAATCACAAAAAAACTATATAATATTAAATTTAAATTTCTCCATAAAAACTTTAAAAAATTCTAATATTTTATATTTTTATTACCGCTAAGTCACTTAATGGGAATTCTTTAAATGTTATGCTGTAATGAGAATCTTTTATATAATTCTTTAAATTCTATACTTTTTATATAATAAAATTAAATCAGTCTGCCAAATTATTAGTAATTTACACTCACATGTTTCAGGCTAGATCAGGTCTACAATTTTTAAAAATTTTGTATGATAAACAAATATTTTTCTTTGTTAATATAAATAATAAATTATTTATTCAAATAAATGGTTTACTTAATTTTTTTTCAATAATTGTACCAGGTATTTACAGATTTTTGCTGTATCAGATTTATACAGTTGTCATCCCCTAAAGCTAATTTCTTCCTGTAATGAAATTTTTAAGTGTAATGCAAAAGCAAAGTTTTAATAGCATTGAAAATACTGTTTACATTACTGGGTGGCTGATGAAGTAACATCAATGAATTCATACAGAAGTTTATTGCTTCGATTGATTACATTTGTTTATATATACTCATTTCTTAAAAATCTACATTGATGATTCTAGACTTAGCTTTTAACAGCAGCAAGTTTCTAAAAAAGTAATGAAGTTTTGACCTTATAGTTATTAATAAATATTTAACCATCCAACGTTAATTTCTTCAACATGATTCTTTATTAATTTTGAAAGGAAATTAGGAATAATAATAGTTGATATCCAATCTCTTAAAAGTAGATATATAGCTGTTGGTTTTTCTTACATTTTACAAATAAAATAATTAGTTAAAACAAAGGCTGAAAAATTGCTACAATTAAAAAAAAACTATAACTAACAAACTTGAAATGCCACAAATTAAACTTAGATTTCTTCCTAAGATTAAAAAATATTTCTTCTTTTCAGATTTTAAATAATTCTGTTTTAATTAATTTCCATATGACTAATTTTTACAACAGGCTCTTCGACAAAAGTGAAATTATTTCACTTTCGAAAAAGTTTTTGGGTATAAATTAGCAGTCCATGTTATAATAATATATTTTTACATTTTTCTTAGATTCATTCTTTCATTTTCTGTGATTTAACTCTAACTGTTTATTATCTTAGAAAATATGAAGGGTAAAGGTTACCTTTTGAGAATAAATTGTCTCATTTGAAGAATGCACACGAATACTTTTCCTATTAATTAATATTTGTAGGCTTTTAGTGTATAGCAATTTTTTACTTTTAATATAGTTTAAAATGTCATAGTGTTATATGCAACTTGATTACACTTTGAAATTTAATTGTAAAAAGTTATTTTTTTAATTTAAATGTTTCTATTAAAAATTTTTACATTACCATAATGTTGTAAAAGTGTTTATTTTAAGAATAAAATCTAAAGCTCAGGGGAAAAGATTAGATATTTTTTCACAATTCCATTCTAATCCAATTGAGAAAGATTTTATATTTTAAGCTTATGATATTGTAAAAATATTTTCTTTATGTTTATATAAATTACTAAGCATATTTATTTTATTTTCATTTTTTACTGTTTACTTTTTGCAAAAAAAACTGGAATTTTACAGTTGTTAAAGCTTATATAAATCAGCTTATCAGATTGTCATCTCATTAAAATAAAAGTACATCCAATTTATTTTTTAAATTTTAGTTTTTTTTTTTACAAAACAAGTTTGTTGAAAGATGTGATCCGTGTAAGATTCTAGGCTGTTGATTGGTATTTTAACGATTCATAGTGCTAAATGTTCATTTGTTATGAAAAACAGTTAAAAATCTAATATGAGAAATATATTCCTGTAATTATTGTGACTCCTTTTATTTTTAAAATGTTTTTTATTGTATTAATTTAATGTTTTATTTCATTGCTCATTCAAGTTTTATTATTTTTCATAATTTATATAATGGTTCTTGTTACAATGAAATCAATTGAGACTTAACAGGATTTTACAAAAAAAAGTATCGCTGAAAAATTAATTTGTTATAATTGAGATAATAATCTATATTATGTATGGCTTATAAAAATTAATTTTATTTATTACTATTTTAAATTACATAAAAATTAAAATTAAACTGTAAATTTTGAAATTAACTTAATATTTTGTTCAAATTTTCAAGTGCATATAAAGATTTTATATTTTTCTGTATTTTAGTCTCTAGCATTGTCTGTACTAAAGAAGAGCCTTTTGGACTGGACACAACTCCTTTGATTTGTCCTGGTCCTTATGATCCTAAAGATAAAGTGTACTGCTGTGGTCCTAAGAAACGTCGCTTCTGCTGCAGTTATGCAGAATATGCATCTGCAATGTAAGTAATGATTAAAGCTTGTACTGCAAAACTTCTAATAGATTTAGAATAAAAATGATTGCAAACTTGCACAAATATTAAATTAATGCCATTTTTTGCTCAACTTTTTCCCATTTATTTAACAAAAATAGTATAACTTTTTTATAATTGATAACCAGCAATCTTGGTTAATTATGTTATTGGTACAATCTCTTTTTAATTTTCAATTTTTTGAAGGCTGTATTTTAAATGTATTAAATATAGAAAGGTTTTTCTAAATATTGCAGAGCTGTTAAAAAAATAAATAAATAAGCAGTTATTGAAACTATATTTATCTAATTAGTATCATCTTGCAATTTATAATGTAAGATGCATAATGTGCTTGAGTTTATAATTAAAATAATGTGGGAAGAGTGAAAAAATTTTATGAGCTTCTATTTTTAATATCAATTATACTTGTATATAGTTAGAGTAAATCTTCATGGTTGTTCTCATAGTGTATGATAAATTCATATTTATATTTGTCAAAAAAATCTTTATTATTACAGAAAATAGTTTAACTTTTAACGAATCTTTAATATTTAGATAAGAATCCATGTTTAACCCTTTTGAAAATATGTTTTTTTTTTTTTTTTTAAGATGCTCCTGTGAAACAAAGCAGAAGGAAAAGAAACTTTTAAAAAATGGTTGTTGTGCCAACAAGCCTAATTTAAGAAAAAATAAAGTTTAAGTCATGATTGTAATTTTTGTTATGTACTGTTTCAGATGATTACATAAGCTATCGTGTACATTTTAAAACTAGCACATTTAATAACAATATAATTTCTTTATTTAATGCTCAATCCAGTCACATTAATGTGATCATGTAGTTCTAATGTCGACATTAAATAACCAGTCGCAGATGGTAGGTAGCAGCGCAGTGCTTATAAGCATATATAAAAGGTGCGTGAGCACTTTTGAAAATATTGCAGCCGTTGTCATTATTTAGAAACGTAACAATTTATCTGATGTCTAATGATCATTGACTTTCGGGCCAAGGTTGAAAGGGGTTACTAACATTGTCTCTCTCCCTAATTACTGTTCATCAGTCTCCGAAGCACACCTGGTTCCTGCACCTATGCTGACTGCTTTTCATCAGCAACAAAGACTGGAATTTGCACAGAAGTACAGCCGCTGTTCATTTATTGAGTGGCAATATTGTTTTCTGATGAATCACATTTTATGCTCAATTGGACAGGGGGACATTACACATATGCTGTGAAATCTCTGACATCAAACATTGTGCCAGAACAGTCCAGCTTGGAGACAGGAGTATTATAATCTGGGGATTGTTTTTCTGACATTCTTTGGGTTTACTCATGATTGCGTATGGTACAATGGATCTATAAATGTACGCATCTGCCCTTGTGGACTATGTTCACTTCCCACATACGCATTGTTTTTCTTCAGGGTGGTGGCATCTATCAATTGGGTAGTGCAAAGTGTTATTCAATATAAATGTGTGGTTTATAGAGCACTAGGATCAGCTTATCATTTTACCCTGACCAGCAAACTCACTTTACTTAAACCATTGGAGAATTTTCGGATTGTTTGCAGCGTGTATCCTCACTGGCGTAATTTAGCACAGGAGTCGGTATGGCTTAACATTTTAGTGAACTTCTTCAAGAACCTATTTGACTCTCTTCTTGCATTTCTTGAAGCAGTCCGTTGTGCTAAAAATGGTTATTCTGCCTTTTGACAAGTGGTCACATTAATGTAACAGAACATTGTGTCCATGTGTATATATACACAAATTGTATATCTTGATTTAAGGATTTTCAAAAGTGCTATTCAAATTATTCCAAATTTTTTTAAATGAAAACATATGTTAACAAAGTTTTATATTAATGAAAATTTAACCAAGATTATTTACAAAAGGAAATAACGAAATTTAACATAAATATTGTTCTTTAAGAAACAATTGTATGATATGTTTATGTCTCAGAGTCAGGAGAAATACCACTTCTGCCTTTTTAGAGAATGAATAATTGCCTCCATTTTTATCTCAGTGATTGATTCATTTACTGTGCAAATATATTCATCTCTTGAGAAATGTATTTTTCTTGTCATAATAATAAGTGAAGTATTTTAAAAGAAAGAAAGTACTTGTTATATTTTAGAAAAAAATGTAAATTGCAATTGAATTGATAAAAATTCTAAAAATATTTTCATTAAAACAAAATATTCAGAGTATCAGTAAAAGCACAAAGAACAATTATGAAGTCAAAACTGATCACATTACTCTTTCTCCCTCCTAGCTCATCATAAAAATATCAAATAAAAAAACTATAAAATCAAGATACTAACACTAAATTGAGGATAAAAATAGTCAACATAGAGTGATAAGACACTTAGTAATCACTGAAAATGATTCCAACTCAGAATACAAATATTTATTGCCTATCCCATAAGATTACTTTCCAGTGGTGTGTAAATACACTGCTTAGATACGAATAAAGTCCTCTGGGTGTGATTTAAGTTTTAAATTCATTATTTTTTTACTGTTAACAAGCAAAATAATATTGAAATATGAATTAAAGTTTTTTCATTTAATAAATTTTCTCAAATACATACTAGATTTTTAGAATAATTTTAGTTAGAAACCTTCAAAGAATATTTTATTTCATCATACCCACATATATAGAACTAGTTTTATTTATTTTAAACTTAGTAGCACCACAACTTTTTATGTTTTTGCATTATTTCTAAATTGCTGATGCGATAAAAATATTGCTTCAAGAAAATATTTTATTCTCATTAAGCATAACTCATTAATTTTATTTGAGCATCAGTAGTGTTGTCATATTCATTTCACAACAATATTTATGCTTAGAAACAATTGATGACAAGCTTTCAAAATGATATTAATAGTTAATTTTAATGAAATTATAGTTTACTGTATAGTAAACACTAAATGTTTGTGCTTTAAGTTGCTACGAAGGACAAATAAATCTAGATCTTGAATAAAAGTATGCTTTATATTTCTATAGCAAATAGTAATACATTATTTAATTTTTCGATACTTATTTATTTTTATTCTTGTAGCAATACAATTGGAATAATAGTGGGGGTTCTGGTAACAGCAATAGTGGTGGTTGTTATCATAGTGGTGGTATCGTGTTTCTGCTGCAGTTGTTGCCTCCTTGCTAAACGTTGTAATCGGCGAGGAAATTCATCGTATGGTTAGTATATATTTAAGAAAAATGCTTATGTTATGCATTTTAATTATTATTTTAAGTTCTTTCTGTATGAGATATACTTTAATCAGCTCTCAAGAGTATAATTATTTCCAGTTCTTTGCATACAACAAATTAAGATCTGTGTGTGATTGCATCTTGATATTTATCTTAATTGTTAAATATGATTCCTCAAAATGTTAAACTTTTATATTTTATACATTCATTAAACAATTTTTATAAAAAGCATATAGAACAGAATCATATTCTTTTACAATTACCATATTTTCCTGCGTATAATCCGCAGCGGCTTATTATCCATAAGTCCCTTTATTCGAGCAAAAGTTTATGTCTATTTGTTTCATTAATAGTTAAGTGAAAGAAATGGATTAGTTTCTAACTACGCACGGAATACATTTTTTCTTTGTACCGCGCCTGGTTTGTTTTTCATCTTACATTACACATTTGTAGACATTTTTTTCTTTTGTTATCTTTATAGCTTTCAATTTAAAATTTACTCTGTAACTTAATAATTTTCACTTCTTTCCTATGACAATATATGAATTTGAATCTTCTATCAGTTAACAAGATAAAGCTGCTCAGAAAATGTATATTCTCTAGAAATAGTGTTGATGCCCAAACAAATAAGAGCTGTTATTTATCCAAAAGGTGGTCCAATAAAATATTGATCTTAAATTTCTTATTCATTTGCCAGTGTGTTTTAATACAATTTGAACTACCTGCTAATTTGAAGTCAATCTTAAGAAATATATATATTAAGTTATCATAAAATTTCAAAATTCTGAGAATAATTTTAATTCATTAATATCTATGTTGTGTTAAAAACTTAATTCTTTTATTTCATTTTTTTATAACAAGAAGGAAATGCAGTCATATAAATTTATAAAGACACAATTATCAGAAATTAAATTGATTAAATTAGCTGTTGAATGTAATTTTAGCTATTATATTAAAAATAAATCATTCATAAGTTGTATATCGCATTTAGGTTTTTTTCTTCAAATTTTTATGGTAGAAATGAGTTTTAATGAGTTTATTTTGTATGTGAAATATTTGTTAAGTTTTTTGTTTTTCCTTATAGCTGCAAGTCAGCCGACAACGACCGCTACGACGACAACAGCTCACTATTCGGCACAGCCAGCATACCCTATTCAAACATTTCCCACCGGATATCCACAACAACACTTCCAGCAGCAATACCCTCAACAACAATTCACACAAGAACACTTCCAGTATCCACCTCAGCCCTATCCTCCTCAACCACCTTATCCTGCTGCTGGAGGATATCAAGGAAGTTATCCTCCACCATCCGGAAATCCACCACCATATCCAGTGAATGATCAGCCACCATATAATCCTTCTTTTGCTCCTGGGAAATGAATTTTCCATTTATTATGGGAAAACAGGTTGTTGTGGGCATTTAATTTTATGACCTATGCAAAAAAAAGGTTGTGTTTTTATCTCTTTCTGCAAGTGATATAAAACGAAATCTCATTTGGGTATGAATTAGACAATTGGTAATAGTCAAAATATATTTAAATTAGATGTTACTTTTGTGATATTTTATTTGTATATTTTTACAGGGTTTTTTTATTTTTTATTTTTACAAATCACTAATGTCTTATGATCTTCATACATCATACTCTATTTTAGAAAACAGCAGAAAATTGCATTTAAAATACAATTTATATTCTAATACGTTTTTATTATGATTGTGAAAATGTCAAATCTAGCTCAGATAAATATATGCAAATGGATAGAAAACTTTAGTGTGAATGTTTCTTTATCTCTAACCATCCATAGATACATTTTTTAATAAAAATGACTTGTGTATTGTAATTTCCTGTCATTTGCTCAAGTCAGAAGTAATAGAACAAAGAAGAATTTAACACAGGTTATTTCATTTGAATTTGTGCATTTATACTAAATCTTTTGCATTATGAAAGTGATAACTTTTGTGTTATAATAATGGATTATAAATTAGAATATTTATCTTAAAACCATAATAACTTATGTAATAGCAAATGATTTCTGATTGCTATTATGGAAAATTCTAGAGCTCATTTATTGATACATAATTTTTAATGTTATGCTTAGACCATAATAACAATTTCAAGAAATATGCATCTTTACATCTTGGTGATAGTACATCAGTTCATATATTGATATGAATACTTTCTAATTTAGGCATGTAATAATTCTTTGAATCATCTTAAATCATTAGTTTAATATTGTATGTTTCTATATCATCAATTTATTTATTTATCATCTTTCTGTGCAATGTTTTTTTATATTTTGTTTCTTAGTAAAATTTTAATGAGCAATATTTAGATTAATTTTAATTGTTATCACATAACATTCTAATTTTGATGATTTTAATAACTGTTTGAAATGTATATAAAGTTGTCACATCTGATGTTTAATGTGTACAGTAACTGTTGAATAAATCTGACTTTTAAATCAAAGAAAAGAAAAAACACCATCTTTGAATGTATTACAAATGACATTGTAATGTTTTATATATAGTCTTTTCTCTTAAATAGAAAAGTAATTTGAATTTATAAATGTATGATAATTGCATAGTAAATGTGTGTTTATGTGTATATAAGGCATTTTTTCTTAGGGTATGTGAAATATAAACTTTAATTCTTAATCATCTGATTATGTATTATATTTGTGTGAATGGATTGGCCTTTTACCTGCTAAGAAGATTTTTTTATTAATATTGCTTCAGTAAATTTGCTAATATTGTTGAAAATGAATTTGTGCTTATTAAAAATAGTCCTATTTATATTTTTCTTGTAAGGTTCTTCCCCTTTTCAAAAAATGCTTTAGTTATAACTTTTTCATAGACTAGCTATCTTATCAAATTTATTTTATGGAGATGTTTATAATTATTCTTCCATAATTTATTTTTCCATAAACTGATGGCTGATATTTTGAAAACAGAAAAATGAAGTGTTTTCTGCAATTTTAATTTCTTAGCTCTATAATATCTGTTGCAAAAATATACTCATTAAATGCAGCAGTGGCATTGAAATAAAATATTATGATTGTGTAGAATTGAACTTAATATGTATATTAAATTTTGGTTGTTCATAAATTTTATTTTTATGAAAAAGTAGTTTAGTAAGGAGCAATTAGTAATGGATTAAAAGGAAACAGGTACTAAAATTATCAATATTTTTGGACATGTGACAAACTTGAGAAATATATTTAAACAAAAAATCTAATTCTTCCATATTCATCATATCAATTTATTATTGCTTATTTATTATGATTTTTTTAACTAATGGCAAGTTTAATTTGAAGTTAAATGATTGAATATGTTTTTACAAGTCATTAATTCTGTTTAAGCTAAAAAAAATATATTTAAGTTTAAAAATAACTAAAAACAATTTCCTCTTATTTTGCTACAATGAACAATATGGACTGAGTATATTTGTTTTTTTAAACTGTCATTTTTTATAGTTTTTATTCACAACAATTTTAGCCTCTGTATTTCAATTTCATTAATTTTGTACCTGTTTCCAGTTAGGTAGGCTATTATGAAACATTGAAGCTCAATAGCAGTAGCCAAATGTATATAAAAATGCCAATTTTTTAGTTGTTTTATGTTTTGTATGAATTTAATTTGATTGTAGAGAAGTGTTTATTAATGCAGTTAAAATTTACTGCAGTGATTGAGATTACAAGTTATAATTAACTTTTACTTACCCTGTGTTATTGTATCAAATGTAATTTTGCTAAAGCCATATGTATTTATTATACAATAATAAATTGTGTCAACTTTTAAAATTATTTCTATTAATTTTTAATGAATATGAGTTATAATTTAATTTAATCTATTGTTATAGTATTTTCTGTCGTTTTAAAAAATGCTATAAAAATGTGATCAGACGCTAATGTTATAGATTTAGCATTGAGGTGTAGTTTAGATATGTTTTGTTTTTCTGCTTGCTTTTAATGTACAATGATAGCATTGTGTGCTGTATATTAATCTAGTCATAATTGCAAGCTCTGTGAAACAGGAGTTGAATCTCATTGTTATACAGTTTATTTTTTGCTGCTGTGTCTTGCAGCTTTATTTATATACTTGGGTGTTTTTTTTTTATTTATTGTCTTATCCACTTATTTCTTAAACTTCATTATTTAACTTTTCTGTTCCATATTCATCTTCTACTTGGTTCGTTTTAATATATTTGTAATGATGTTGCCTTAAGATTTCTCTCTTAAAAGTATTCAATTATTTAACAGCGTTTCTTTTTAAGCCAAGCTGTTCAGCTCTGTGTCTACAGTTGAAAAAGTTTGTGAGCTTGACCTATACTTTAGGTTTGAATTTTAATACCAATTTAAAATTCATTTTAAACTGTTGATCCTGGTGGAATTATTTTTCATGAACAAAGATTCACAGAGCAACTAATCAAAATCTTTACATAGTGTGTATAGAAATGATTAATTTACCAATAAAACAATTACATTTTTATATAATAAAATAATTTTATGATGAATTTTTAACTATTTTCTGTGAAATATGAGTGGTATTTGTGCTTTCAAGGTGTGAGGTTCAAACTCAGGACAGCTAAGGTTGACTCAGCCTTTCATCCTTTCAGTGGGTCGATAAAACTGATTACCAAGCATGTTTGGGTGTCACATTAGGCTGACCACCTAACCAGTATATGCTTCACACCCCAAGGCCCTCTGTCAAGAAAACATGGCACTGTGGGCCTTACCCTATGCACCTGTCATGTCATTAAATTTTAGTTTGTGAAATGTGTAAGTAGTATTGTGTACATATTTCATAAACTCAATTAGTTTGTATGTGTAAAAGTAATTTACAATTTGATAGAAAGTATTTTAAAAATAAAAATTATGTGAAATAATTATTTCAAAAAGGTAGGTTCCCTAAACTGCATATTATAATGCTTGAATTATAAGAAATTTTTTTACAGTTTGGCAGAATGAGCTTTTAAATCCTATGCAGCTTGGTTCTACAAGTTTTTGCTAACAGGTTGTTTCGATTTTTGCCCATTCAAAAATAACTTGTCAAGTTTTAATATAGTTATACCCTTCTGCCTGCATAATTGTCTACAAATGCTTATCAGTTTTCTTGCACATCTGAATTTAGGCAATATCATCAGAACCTTATATTTACAAAAATATATATCTGTTATGCAGATGAAGCCTATAATATTGCTAGTCATGTTGGTTTGATTTTTTAATTTCATTTCTGAATATCACTTGTTGCCATTCCTTCAAAAATATCACATCTTGTGCAAATTCCAGTTGCTTTTTTAGTCAAGCTTAGATCTTTTTTCTGTGAAGTAAATTGGATGTTTTTCATTTCCACTTTGGACTAAATATTTTGGTAGAGGGTTTTATTGTCTGCCCAGAGTAGATGAAATGTATTTTGAAATTTTAACTCCTTTACAATAGTTTTTTTGTTGGACTGTCATAAGCTTTTCAAGGTTAAAAATATTTGACTTTATGCAATCTGTTTAAGCAGGGCAGTAAATCAAATAAAAAGATGATAAATTTTTCCTGCTCAACCAATGAAAATACTACTGTGAAGATCCATCTGGTTTGATACAACACCATGTTCAAATCTATTTAAATATCTTCATAGCATCCAGTGTAATACCATAATTAAGTTAAATGATGATATTAATCCAAATTTTAGGAAAATTAAACATTTTGGAACTGTGATTTATAAAAACGGATATTTCTATCTAAAATGATCTCAAAATGAAAATTTACATTAAATTAACAATTTAATCTAGAAAAGTGGTTAACCAATTATTTCGATACACACTGTGTTGTAGCTTGATATTTTAAAAATAAATGAATCTTACATTCAATATATTTATATGACTAACTTATTAGGTATCTAATTTTAACTCATTATCAGTTCTCTCATAAAACCTTTAAAAATACAATGAGTAAGTCATATTTTGTTGTATATACAATTAAAAAAGTAAAATATTTCATATTTGTATCACATCATTTATTAAAAATATAATTTATTTAAAGTAAAATGTAATTTTTTTATATAATATATTTTATTTATAAGAGATTGTCAACCATTATTATTTATTATAAATAACTATGTATTCTTAATTAATTCCATGTTGTCTGTCGGATGATTTCTTAATTTTATGTTCAAGCTACAATCATAATATAAACATGCATAATTTTAGTATGAAAGATGCTGTAAGGCAATGTTATTACTTAAATAAATTCAGTTTTATTTCCTACTTTCAATTCAAGCGTTTACTTCCATTTTAAATTTTAATTATAAAAATTAAATGTTTTTATGTAATTTTAATTGCAGATATGTGAAATATATTCCTTCTGAATTGTAATACTGTAATATATTACCTTCAGATTGTTAAAATTGCAAAAATGTATTTGTGATAAATTGCATCAAAAATAAAATTTTAACTTCTGTCTTGATATTGCCTCATTTCTATTTATCATGTAAATTATTTTATAATGAAGTAATTTGTACTATAAGATAAAATTTCTCATAATTGTAATGAATTTGTTTTGGACTTCTGACAAAATTACGTATGCATTGCTTGTTACAAATATTTTTTTATTTATAAAAGTGACTTAAATATTCAAATTTTTTATGCACTGCCCATTTATGTGAGGTTATTAATATGCATTAGTAATTCATAATATTAAAAAAATTATTTATTTAATTACAAAATTAAATTGCCATATTGTATATGAAGATTTATTAACATCTACAAAATAACTTTCCTCTT
Organism: Latrodectus hesperus; assembly: GCA_037975125.1. Classification (NCBI taxonomy): domain Eukaryota; kingdom Metazoa; phylum Arthropoda; class Arachnida; order Araneae; family Theridiidae; genus Latrodectus; species Latrodectus hesperus. Next base: position 32,194,370 of record CM075853.1, read on the forward strand.
AAAGATTATTTGTAACTTATTTTAAAAGCCATGATTTTAATGAATTTAATTCCTCAGTATTGTATGACTTTATAATCTCTACATTTATATATACATTCTAGGCATAGCCTGGAATGTTTAAACCAAATTCATACACTTGAATACAAAAAAAAAAATCCAAGGGTTTAAGCAAGATCTGAAGAATATGAAAATGAGGTATATCTAAGAACAACTGAAAACCTCTCATAAGAGTGTCAAATCCAGATTTTGATCATTCTCTGTTATTCAAGTCTAACTTGTATCTTCATTTTTATTGAGTGTGCAAAATGTGAAAAATGACAGAGTGATCTATATTGATGTTAATCTTTGGAGTCAGAGAGGTTGATTTTTTTCTCAGCGTTTTGTCCTACATTGAGCCATAATTGAAAAAAGTGCTAAAGAGAATAAAGTTTATATTATACAAAACAACCAAAATTAATGTCGAATCCAGAATTTTTGAAGTCATTGAGAGTATTAATGGCATTCCTGAGGACATTAAGCTTTTTGCTAAGGAGGGAGGATTAAAAACAGGAATTGCAAGATGAAATGTCGTTTTAAGGTTTTACTATAAGTTTCTTTGAAATATATAAAAAATGACGAATTATTTATATAAAAATCAATTCTAATGCATGATGAAAAAGATTATAGAATATATATAATGTATGTACAAGAGTACTCGCTGCCAGGTTTATGTAAATACTCGTTTTCCACTATTCGATTCATTAAAGAAGTCGAGTCGAAATTTTTATTTATAAAAAGAATCTTTTGTTAAAATGAATAAATTATTTGTTATTACAAGTTGTAATTGTATCGAAGATTTTGAAATAATTTTGAATTTAAATTATTTTTGAAATAATTTTGATGTTATTTATTATTTTTTATCCTACGCCCAGCCTTAGCCAATCGGTCATGCGCTTTCTTGCTGACCAGTAAAGATGCGAAGAACTGAAGTTGGAAATATCTCCAATGTCTATATCTTTCAGACCAGAACACCCCCAAAAATGACGCCCATCCATAGAGCCACGGTCACACAAGAGGCACAGGAAGCCAGCCCAATTCTATGTAGATATTGTTGAAGATAACCATGGCCTGTCAATAATCGGAAGCAGGCAACACCAATTCTCCGGATCACACCCGGAGGAACTCTATTTTTATGCTGTAACAGGCACTCCTAACTCTTACCAACAGCCAAATTAGCATAGTGTAGCTCCCTAGATGTCTTGAGCACTGATTTCACCAAAGACTTGAAGTTACGAATTGGGATAGGAGAACGACACTGGGGCAAACCCAGTGCAAATTTAGCCAAAGAGTCAGCCTTCTCATTACCTGGGACCCCAATATGACTTGGGATCCACTGAAGTACAATTTTATTACCATTTTCAATATGATTACTTAGGGTACTTTTACACCTAACTTCTTCAGATGAGGAAGAAACACCTCTATTTACTAAGGCCTGGATTGCAGCCTGCGAGTCAACGAGAAAAACAATTTTGCCGTGTCTAGAAGTGCAGCAAGGCCTCCGCTGCAAAAAGCACAGCCAAGATCTCGCCATCATAATTATCTCGAAAGGCACCCACGGGTTTACTGGGTTGAAAAAGTTGACGGAAACAAAAGCGCCAGAAATCTTCAGGACAAGTTATTTATAGATATAAAATTCATTAAGATAAGTGGTATGAAATTTGCGGGTCATATATGCAGACTGGCCCCCTTAATCATTAACATTTAAAATTTGCAATCATAAACCTTTGGGAACTAGAAAACGAGTAGGTTAAGATGGGCGGATTGTGTAGAGCAGGACTTTAAGATCCTAAAATAACTAATTGGAAATCTATTGCAAAAAATATATTTCAGAGAGTAAAATAAATTTCTTAGGAAGGTCTTGGCTCATCGGGTGCTGTCCTGTCACTAGAAGAATTGTATCCAACAGATTATACTTGAAATATATTGTATTTTGAAATTTAGTACAACATTCAATACACTTGTACGCAATTAATATTGTATTTGTTTAATAGATTGCTAAATCATGTATTTTATTAAAACACCATATCAACTGATTTAAGAGTATATGAAAGATTCTCTTACTCATACGAATTTAAGAAATAAGAAATCTGTTTCATGCAAAAACTTAAAACTAAATATTTTAAAGATTTGATTTTTCGCTTCTGTATTTATTTTCTTAAGTTAAATAATTTTATTTTTCGTATTTAAATAATTAATAAGTTTAAGTGTTTAAATTCGAGTAACTATATTTTACAAGCTATAATTCATATGTTACAGTTTTCTTGAAATTAAGAATCCCCTACTGACGAAAAAATCAACCAGTATTTTATTGTACATCATGATGTACTTTATATTAATTTTTGCATTATTATTTTGTAATTCAATGCTATATTCATAGACATCACGTCAAAAAAATTGAGAAAAAGTCTATAAATAAAACCCTTAAGGCCTGTTTACACGTTCTGAGTTTCTCGTCCGAACTTCCTCGGAACCCGTTGCCATCGCGAAATCGGAGTGTGTAAACACGTTCTCGGCTGTCGAGTTCCGATCTCGGAAAGAGGTAAAACATGTTCTACTTTTCCATCCGAGATTTTCGTCCACAGCCAATCAGCTTTATGGAAGAGTGACGTCATCGAAGAACACGAAAATCAAATTTTTCAACCCGAAGAATTTTCTTCGTCAAACAGTTGTTTTCTTTTTGGGACATTGACAAAAGGAATTGGGCAAAAGAACAAATCGAAATTCTAATTGAAGAATATAAAGGGTAGCCATATTTAAGGAATGTAATCAGATCTCTAATTGGACCGCAATCAAATTTAAATCTTAAATTAAAAAGGCTTCTCTATATTTCTACAATCAGACCCTTCATCACATATGCTTCCCCCGCCTGGTGTTCCTTCACCAAACAAGACTTGCAACTTCTTAATACCTTTCAAAATAAAATCCTACGCAGAATCATCAACGCTCCATATTTCGTTAGGAATAAAAATATTAAAAAAGATCTTAAACTGGAAGACTTATCGCAGTTCATACAAAAACTTAACATCAACTTTTATAAGCAAGCTTCCAAGTGCCTTGCAGGAAACTTCGATCAACTTTTTGACACATATATTCTCCCTGGGGATGCTCAAGTCAGACCTATTGCTGCCTTTTTCACATCAGACGCAATACTTTCTAAGGCTTTTGCCTAACTTTACTTTCATATCATCAATCATTTAATTCTTTCACTCAGCTTTATTATTTCAGATGAATGAGTAGATGCCTTCGGGCAGGTACTCAGCTACACACACCCAACAGGAACAGGAAGGAATGTAAATTCTGTGTTGATTATCACAAGAATTTCAGAAACAAGGGATACGTAGAGCTGTCTGCTGTATTAAATATATCAGACGAAATTTAAAAAAAATTTAAGAAGCCTATGTTTATGTGAACAAAAATATTCTCTTCTATTAAAAAATTAATAAATAAGATTCAAATTTTTGTAATTAATCTGCATTTTCTGATGAGATGACTTTAATTAACACTGTTCTACTCCTATACATTTTAAGGAATTCAAAATGATGTAAATAACTTGAATCTTAAAGCTTTTAAACAGGTTAATAAAAATAAAAATGAATATAGTGAATCGCATTATTCCAATGATTTGATAAAAAAAATATTTGGCTTTAAAATAGTTTTCATCAAAGCATTAACAAGAACTCTCTAGAAAAAAGTTATGATTTGAAAACCAATGAAAATCTTTTGTTTGAAAATTATTGTCATTTCTATGATTTTTCTGTTTTTTTCTTAAACTAATAAATCATGTTTATTAGAATAATTAAATATTAAAAAGTCAACAAGTCTAATAAAAATTTTCCCTAATTCTAATCAAAATTTTTTTTATAAGCAGCAATTGTTCCATGCAGATATAATTGAAAAAACTAAATACATTAAGAACAACTTATTAGCTTTATCAATTTTGTTAACAGAATATTATTATTTAATTAAGTTTAATATAAAGACATAAGTTTTTGTCCAATTTAATTTAATGGAGAAAAATATTGCTTAATTCAGTAATACATATATTATTATGATTCAAATGGTCTCACTGAAATATTTTTTATATCTTTGTAAAAATTGACTAATGTTTTTGTGACAAATTATTAATCCTTTTCATATAAGAAAATTAATTTTCTATTAGCTGAAAATAGTTTCTAAAATCTCTTATAAAACCAGTCATATATCCAGTAGTTTCCTCACTGTTATAACACAAGTAATTTCTTTTAAGATGTTAAAAATCTAGATTTTGTATAATCAGCTAGATATTTTAATTAACAGCAAAATCAAAATTCTTAATGTATTCTTCATATAATTGCATGAGTTACTTTCTTACATTATATCATTTTCCATAATATTGAAAACTTATCAATATAAATGTTTTTATTATAAGTGGGCAAATTATAATATATTGTGTATTTTTATTTAAGCTTTTATAGTATTCTTTTGATTATATTTTGTATAAAAATACAACTGTGAAGGAATTGAAACATTTTATAAATGTACTGAAAATGTTATAAATATTAATATTTTACTTTAATTAAAGCAAGTTTTAGTTTCAAGATTTTTAATGTTCTCTGCTATTTATTAAAGTAGATACTCCATGTAAAAGAAAGGAAAAATTATGTATAGATATTTCCTTTATATATATATATATATATATATATATATATATATATATATATATATATATATATATATATATATATATATATATATATATATATATATACATTTCATGAGACTTTTAAACCTATTTTATTAAGTTTTTAAATTAATGTCTGATTTTATTTAAGTGTTTCATGTGTAATTAAAAAATAACATTTATATAGATAAATTTTTTTCTTAATTTATTTTTCATATTCTGCTGAAATTGCAGACATACTGATTTCTGTATTTCAGATTTATTCAAAAATAAATGCAGTTTAGTGGAATGTTGAGCTCTCATTGTAAAAGTGTTTACAGTTTTCATTGCAAAAATGATTAATATAGACACATGATGGCAAAAAGTTTCAATATAGATTTTAGCCATAATTAAAAAAAAATATGTTTCTAAATGAAACCTAATCTTTTTAAAATATCTTATAATTTACATTAGAATTTTTAGTATCCATATTTGCTTAAATATGTTTAAAATGTCACTCAATAAGAAAGATCTCTTTTTGAATTTTTTTGCTTTGATCTACAATACTATAAGTTAAAATATCAACAAATTCCTATCACAAAAATTGTTTTGACAATCTATTGTGCTGATTTGACAGCCAAGGTTCAGTCCACACTGATCTATTATTACTTTTATTTTTTCTTTTCGATAATAATGAAGCAGCAGCCACTACCGTCATTATTGTTACGATTTTTAATTCCTCATTCATATTAAAAATAGAGATTAAATAAATTGAACAACAACAAAGGAAGCGAAATAAAACAGCAACAAATGAAAACTAAAAGCGAAACTACGATAAACGTTAAAATATCGAATCAGAGAAATCGGAACGTGTAAACACCACTCTCGGATAGAGATGTAAAATTCCCGGGAATTTACTCGGGAATTTTGGGAAAAAACCGGGAATTTTGGGGAATATTGGGAATTTTGAGGGAATAAACTCAGCCAATCATATTTCGTTTTAGAGATTCTTTTTTTCGCATATATATGAAACGAAGTGGAGTAAAATTTGATATCTATAAATAGTTTTTAAACAAAGTGAAATTTAATTTCTACAATAAGCATTCATAAAAGCAGTGAAAAGCATAAAATATGAACATTAAAATTGTAAAAAATATAGTATTAAAAAATTTCGTCCCTAGGGGATATTTTTATATCGGTGTATGTATGGCGAAATATGTCGCTACGATTGTTGGGAAGCCTATGTTTCTCACAAGTAATGAAAGGTGTTACATTATCCAACAACGTTGCATACAAATTTTCATTCATGTAATTAAAGAAATCTTTATCTCCCGACTGTATTGCTGTAATCAAATTTAGATTTGAAAGAGTTTCACGCTGGAGCAACTAATTTTTTTGCCCATTTCTTTTTTTTTTTTATTGTTTGTTTTCTTTTCACCATCATCACAGTCCAAAGCAACAGCCAATAATAAATCTGCGCCTAATTTACTCATGTTACTCAACTTCCTATTATAACATTTAATGGCAGACGTTACAAGCAGACAAATGAATACAACAATTAAAACTAAAAGACACATAAATACGTCAAGTTATAAAAGTGACAGTAAAACTCTTTTAAATTATTGAAATTTTTGGCGATTTTCGATTTCTAAGGCACACATTTTGAGCCAAAAGCAATAAATGTTGAAAAATGGCACCCTTAAGAATAACTTCCCACTCCAGATGTGCCTCCCTTACTGTGGTCAGCAGAATTTGATAGAAGTGTGCGCCTAATTACTGTCTACTCCCTTCAACAAATCCTAAGGAAAAGTCCTATCGTGTGTGGCGGGCTTAAGACATCTACGAGATAACATTTGTCTACTATAAGACGGCGTCTTAATCGGATTGTCTACCAAATTTGCGGCCTGCCTTATGAAATATCTGAAATATATATATATATTGCTTATTTCCATTGCAGGAATTAAAGGTTTGAAACTTCAGTTCATAACTAGGCAGGGGATTCTGGAAATCTTAATCATGGCGATGAGTATTTCTTTACAAAATTTCATGCAGCTGTTCTAAATCCTTACCTTAGTGAAATTGCAAGCATATGATGCTTGTTAAATGTTTTTATAATATGAACCGAAAAGCTCGAAAAAGTGCTTATGTTGTTACTTATGATACTTGCACAAGCTAAGCTCGTTATGCCTTTGGCTATGCAAATTTAAGTCAGTAGGATGTATCTTTCGTTTAACCTGAGCACCAGGAAGATGAAAATACGACTTTGCTCTAAGCTCCTTCTATTGATGGCACCATCAGAGAGGATCAATTCACTCAATTTTAACATTGATTTGAAGGCCTTGCGGGCGGAAGGTTGATGCAAAAACCACTAGGCTACTTCGGCCCTGAGACAACATGTGAAGGAAGAATATACAAGAGAAGAAAATGGCAATACAAGACACAGGAATTTGACATTCCAGTAATGTTTTCTAAGAAACACATTTAACGCCATTATTTTCCTGTTGATCCTAACACATTACTAAAAATTGAAACTAATTAAATGCTGTGCAGTGAATGAGATGTAATATGATTCATAAGGAAAGCAATGAAGTTTAAATATTTAGCTTATTATTTCCTAATAAAGAAGTGTTTCAAAGATGAGAGAGAGAAAGAGATACTATAATTTCTTAATCTATATAATAAAATCCTACTTCTGAAAGTTCACTGCAATTTTTCCCGGGGCTAAATTGAGAACGACTGCACGAAATGCAGTGAAACATTATACAGTCAACCCTCCTATAATGCGGTACCCTTGTAGCAATTCAACACTGGGATGGTGATTGGGTTAACGACTTGAACCAATGGAAACTCAGCGGCCCCGGTGCGGCAATAGTGCATGGAATAGTGCACTATTTGTCACCTCGGCCGGAGAGTGGCTGTGGTGTCCCCGCCCGTTCAGTTGAAGTGCACAGTGTGATGAGTTTATGGCATATGGCCCGGTGAGTTTTTTTCGATTCTATGAAAAGGGTGTAGCGATGATATGAAGCCATGAAATTTTGTATTATACTCGTTTGTATTCTACTATAGTCTGGCTTAAATAGCAAAAATACACTATCGTTAAAAATAATTTAATTATGGTATATTTTTGCTAATAAGCCAGTCAATATTTTTATTTTTATTCTAATTTTCAGGAAAACCCATTTTAAATATGCATATATTTATAAGTTTTTTTATAGATTAAAATTCTTGTATTAGAAGACCTTTAATACTTATAAATTCAAAATGTAATAAAAAAATCCATATAGTATACTTATGTATGTGAAATCAATATGAAATGTGTATTTTATAGATCATCCATTATTTTTCAACTCTTGGACATTTCAGTATTTTTAAGTTTTTATTGAAGGACACAAAATTAACATTCATTAATTACAGTTTTAGAGATCTGCTTTCATTTTTTTAATAATAGAAAAATTCCAATAAATTTATTTTTTAAATATTTTTTTTTAATTTTAGAAAAAATAAATTAGCAGATTGTTTGTTAACTTTCCAAATGTTTTCTCAAATTTTACAATGGAAATTTAAGAGCAAAAATTTTATTATTGTTTTTATAAGATATATATTTTAATAATTCATCATAAATTCAGTTTTAAAAATTAAAATCATACACAATTCATTTAGTTCTAATATATTGGTAACAATAGGTATATATAACCAGAACACTTTTAAACTAGATACTTTGATAGATTTAAAATAAAACATTGATTCTATTTTAATATAGAACACAGACAACTATGATTCCAGTTTTAGTTTAATTAATTTTTAATATTGTTTTTCAGAGTAATTTTATATTAACAAAGCAGAAAAAATGACTTAAATAAGAATATTCTAGAAATTCTTCAAAAGCAATATTTGCAAAGCTAAGGATGATAAAAAAATGAGTTACACATTTTTGATAACAAATATATTAAATATATAATTGTAATAAGATTAAAAATTTTGTTTCATTCTCACAGATACAGTGTTCCTATTTCACTGAATTTTTTATTTTAATATTTCTTAAACTATTTACGTCAATATTTACAAATTTAATCACAAATACATAATGATCACAAAAGATAAAGCTTCATTATTTTTATTGCATATTATAAACATTAGATTGGGCTTTTTCTAAAGCTCTTTATTTAAGGGACCTCATCTCTGTCAGAAGCACGCATGTAATGATATTTGTGTAACATTATTTTGCTATTATATTATATAATATTTTGTTTCCTACGTTAGGAATTGGCCGCATCGGCCATTTTCCTTCTACCAGCCCAGAAGAGAAGAAGAGTGAACACTGTATTGCTGCCCAAATGAAGAAAGAAGTCAGCAGGGAAGTCATTTAGACCAGCACCTCTTCCAGGCCTTTTCTCTTTCATTGCTTTGCGAAGTTCATCAATTGTGAAATCACTATTAAAAAGGATGTCATCTTCATGGTTCAAACATCCCGAAGAAGAATGCAGCTTTCGTTCCTTTGTTTTATCCCTGGGGAATCTGCAGACAGAAGCATAATGTTTAGCCGGTGCCAGGGCTTTTTCACCATTGGTGGTAAATTGCTTCCCATTCATAACAAGGGGTTCGTTTAAGCCAGAAAAGTGTTCATTGTTTAAAGTTGAAAGGAATCTGTGGGCACGAAGGCCATCCCTTCTAAATCAATTTTTGAGGCAAAGTCTTAAAAACAGTCTCTTTAGTGAGTTTAATGGCTCTCTTAAAAGCAGTCTGAAGGCGATGTTGTCAGCATTATCACCAGTAAGCTCTGCTTTTTGACGCGCATTATCTCTCTCAGCCTTGAGAGAAGCCAGTTCCTCAGTCCAAAAAGGTTTAAGACTCATGACTCTGCCTCTAGGAATCGTCACAAGAGCAACAATTCGAATAACTTCTAAAAAGGCATCGTAACTCTTATTGATATTATTTTCATTAATGAGATCAGGAGTCAAAAGAGCGTCCGTCAGGAGAGAAAAACGCTGCCGGTCAGCCTTTTTGAGGTTCCATCAAGGGAGAGAGTCCATGGTCGGACCAGAAGAAGCTGCCCCACAAAAGCGCTTCAGACAGAGAATTCTGTGGCCATACCCTGTGCAAGATTCCAATAGGTTTAATGATGTTTTAGGGTCAAAATTTGAGTGTGCCAAGGCAAGGTCGGGGTTGGTTTTCTCCCCTTTAAAAGAGAGAAAAGTGTGGTCACTGCACCGCAATAAAGACATAGGAAAAGAGTCAAGGAAATCCTCAAGAGCTTTACCCAGTGGGTCTGTGTCACTATAGCCCTATCTTAAAGAATGGCAATTAAAATCACCAATGATAATTGTATTTTTATCAATGGCATTTTCGAGGGTTTTAGTCAATGTCAAATTGCCAGGAGGATTGTAGACAAAAATAAATTTCGTTCTAGTATTGTTTTTCCATAAATTAAGCTCTACAGCTTCAAACTTGCTGTCTTGCATTTTATTAACACCTTGAATTTAACAGTGATACTGCTTTTAAAACAACAATAATGCCGGAGGCTATTTGTCGTGATCTTGGAAGTGAATATAAAACACAACTCTTACATCTGTAAAAACTCAGGGAGTCAGTTGAGGCACCAGCTTCAACAATAGCGAAAACATCAGCTGATTCTCTTGTCAAAACAGTCTTAAATTCACAAAACTTATAGCTAGACAGGCCACCAGCATTCCAAAACATAGAAGTAATGGCAGTCGCGTTCTGGCCCTGATAAGAACCTTTATTTTTATTTCTCATCCTTGGAATCCTTTTGAAGAGGCTTCTTCTCTTATCATTTAAAGAAGGCATGTCGTTTGGGCTGCGTTGACGAACGCTGTTACTCATTTAGCACTACCCAGGGAGCACATGTAGATTAAAGATACCACGGACTCCCCATATTATATAATATGTCTCTCTATACAAATTGCTTTTTAATATACAAAAATAAACTTATAAAAATGTAAAATTATTTTTAAAATTGAATTATAAAAACAGATTTTACAAAAAAAGGCTTATAAAAAATTGAGTTTAAAAAAACTTAAAGAAAAACTATTAGCTTTTTTTATATGACATTTATAGATACATAGAATTTTTAATACTAAATACAATGTAAAATTTATGATGAACATAACATTAGATATGCAATATAACTAATTTAATTATGTCCAGAAACTTACCGCAGGAAAGCACAAACAACGACAAGAAACTTTCAACTGATTTTTACTGAGATTTTTTAAATCTCCTAATTCTAGTCAAAGTTTTACAAGAGGACCAGTACCACACTTCTCCATCTATCCAATTTGACGTAATCTTCCCATCTATATGATTTTATCTCCATTCTTTGATAAATTCTACATTTAGAAAGCTACGTGAAAACATTTAATGAATAAAATAAATTAATTATATTTTTTTCAAGTTTATATTAAAATAATGGATAAGTCTTCCACAAATAAGATGTTTACTACACCTGGAGACTGTTTTTATTTGGCACAATTTTCCATTTATTGTGGTTTCAGGATTTACATTTTTTTACTGCAGAGAATTGTTATCAGTCATTTTGTTGGTATATATCTTTTTGCTCTCATTTTATGTTTATTATTTATCAAAACTCACATTCTATAAAAACAATGATTAACTTTGAAGCTTAGATACCTGATAAAATCATGAAAAACCTACCATTTGTTATGTAACATGCAAATTTTTGTGATGTCCAGCTCAAGGCAATTTTAATCATTTTGATAAAGAAAAGAATGATAAATTTCAAATATATAATCTTATTCATTAACTTACCAATCTTTAAATGCTGGAAGTGTTATTTCATGAGAATGATTACTAATGAAAATGAAATTAAAATATGGAATTCATATTTGTAATTTGAAGAGCTGTTTTCTAAAATTTATTTTTATAGTTTTCGATGCAAGCCAAGAAATTATTGATACACTTTATTTTTCTAGTTTTATGTTCTAATTTTTTTTGCTTGCTGATGGAAATTTTATCATCAAGCAAAAACTTATCATGCCAATTATAGAAGATTATTCAGTTCATACCTATTTTTTATAATGTATAGGAAGTTAAATATACTTACACGTTAAACATAAGTTAATGTTTTCTTATCAAAATAAGGATTTGATAATTTTTAAGATATGAAGACATTTTTTACCTACTACAAATTTTGCTAAGAATAATAACATAACCCAATTAACTTCTTCATCTTTTAAAACACCAGGTAAAACAATATTTTTTATGATACTATTCCGCTATATCTCATCAATAATTGCTGTGCTGAAATTGCGACAGACCTCCTATAACGCGGTAATCTTACAGCACGGTTTCCGTTTAACAATGTCCCATCAGTTCTTTCCGTACACTCAATGAATGGTTTTGATTGGATATATTTATATAAACATTCAAGCTTATCTCTTAGCCGTCTACGGCATCGGTTTCAGTGGTCTCAGAGCTCTTTCACAGTACATCTCGTTGGTGACCAATTCTTTCTAAAATTTTGTCTGCACGTCCATTCGTTAAGCTTTTTATAGCTTCATTTGTGGTTTATAATTGGACAACATTACACAATACTTTAATTGTAAAAAAATCTCAAAAAAATTGTAAAATAATAATAACCTGGTTTGTTCTAAAAAAAGATTGTATTAGAACCGTGTCATCGGCATGCGCGGAAATTAAACCATCAATTCGTGTTGGAAACCTCTTTTACCTCGAATGCTTCAAGCAATACAAGATAATTCTACAATTTCACTCCCAGTTACAGAAATAGTAAACATTGCTTCTAGTTTAAGCGATGAAAAATTTGCAGTAAGCCATTAGGATGTAAGAGAACCAGTACTCGGGGAAGAAATTTTAGATGAGGAAGAACTGATGGAATTAATTGATGCCCATCTCATATGCATTGGTAAACGAAAATAAGAAAAACGAATGGGTGCCAAATCTCGATTTACAAGATGTGAATAAAGGGCTATAAAAAGGGCTAAAGAATTAGAACTTCATTTCATTCAAACTGATCATTCAACGGCGTGCAGCGCAATGTTTAAAAGAGAGTTAAGAAATTGCTTAGCTCCCTATAGAGAGGTTTTAAGTGAAGTTAGGAAAAAAAAGCTGCAATCGAAAACCAATGTGAAGATGAACCAAGTGAGGACTTTTTGCCCATTAAGAAGGCGAGTTGGGCGACTCATATCTGACAGCGAGGATGTGTGTTGTGAAAGATTACATAATTTTACAAAAGTCTTTCTTGTTTTTGTTGGAAAACAATTTTTTAGTTTATTTTCATTTTTTTTTATCATTTATCTATATGAACTCTTCAACTGAATAAAAATAATTTATCTTGTCTTTTGTGTTCATTGGTCTCCATATAACGCGATACGAATGATGTGATTTGTACTAATTCAGAGTTTCTTATAGCGCCGTTTCCATAGAACGCGCTACGAATTAGCCTGGTTTGCACGGTTAAATCCGAGTTTCTTATAGCGTGGTTTATATATATAACGCGGTACGCACTCACCGCGTTATAGGAGGGTTGACTGTATATATATTGTTCTCAGATTATATATATATATAAATTCATTCCAAAACAATTCAGATCATTAATAAATAATGCTGATCAGAACTGCTTAAGTTTTTGTCATGATATAAGTAAAGTATTTTGCTTCGGGATTCTCGCTTCAAGCTAGAAGCAAATGACTTGTTTCTTTTTAAAACCGCTGCGAGTAAAGAAAATAAATATTTCCGAAAAAAGATCTTTCTTTTATCTACATTTCTAAATTCTCAGAGTAGTTGAAAAAAATTTTTTTTTAAAGTTGGTCTAGCCCTCTTCAGCAAGCATGTTTCTGACTTTCCGAATACATAACCTGTCATAAATATATTAGAATCAAAAGTACAAACCGATCTTAATATTTAATAACTTCATAATTAGAGTTTTGAAACATTATTACACTTTCATTCAGTTTATAGTTAATCCAAAATGAGATTTAATTTCATTATGCAAAACATTGAGAAGTTATTAGTAAAATTTTTTTGCAGTATCTACACTTTTATGTGTTAATTAAACTATAGTAATGTGTTTTAACATTTAAACTGATCGGCTAGAAAATATTTTTTTACTTCGTTGGGTTTTCGTTTATAATGCTATAACATAAAAATACTCGATATATATAACAAAATTCTGTTTTAATTGCATTATTTCTATATGTTTTTAGCTTATACTTACATATAATACAACTTAAATATACAGTTTGTAAAACAATTTTATGAGTTAAAATGTAGAATTTCATGTTTATTGTTTATTTTGGTGAGTCATGTACAAAAAATATTTAATGTTTTTTTAGATTCTGTTTTCATTTCTGTATAACTAAAGAGATCTTTTTTACATGATACATGTTTTTTTGGTAAATTCTAAATTAAATAATGTGGTAAGTCAGTTTGAATTAAATATTTATTGAAGCGCATGAGATATTAGACCACAGCATACATATTAAAGTGAATTTCAAACCACTCAAACATCTAATCCAGAGGTGGGAATCGAACTCACAAAATGCTGAACCAAAGACCAGAGGCGTCTATCAGGTAGGATTTTTGGTATTGCGAGATATTTCTGTTTTTCGCAAACTCAAGAAAAAATACTTCAATTAGTTAAATCAGCTTTAAAAAATTTAATCTTTTTTTCAATCAAAACTTTTAAATTTATTTTTCTTATTCATCTTTATTTTTACAATTTAAAATATTTTCAAATATTTGTTTAATTCACAATTCATCACTTTGTAAAAGCGCTAATAAAGCTCTTTCATTTTTATTAATATTTATTCTAAAATTCATTTTAATTGAATACAATACTTTCTTTTTTTGTATAAATACTTTAACAATTTATAATCTTTTAAGAAAAAGATCCAGTTTTTAAAAGAAAGAAAAAAAATGTCTTCTCCATAATAGCTTAATTTTTTGTTTTAAATGAATTTGGGCAATTCATTTAAAACATTAGCAATATTAATTTTTATTTCTTGAATATAAATAAGTTGTATTTAAATTTTTCAGAATAGAATGGCATACAAAACAACAAGTTTCGCACAAATCAAATTTATTTTTCAGACCATATTCAATTGAGATTACAAAACATGATACTGTTTTCATTATTAAGTGGCATAGTCACTAGTTTTACTTATCATAGAATGAGCATAAATATATTAAAATATTTGAAATTAAATCATTTTAAAACACATCAAACAAAAAAATACATATTAAGAGTTATACAAAAATGAAATTTAAATTGGAAGATAGTGTACAATTCTTTCACCAAATTAATTTCAACAAGTAGCAGGATGGCTATCATTTAAGATGTACATTGGCATTAGCAGAGGTTGTCAGGAATTAGTTAACAAAATTGAACCATAATGATGTGCAAATAAAATGACATGAATTTTAACATAATTCATATACATTACAATTGACAACATTGCATAGAAAATCTCTCATAGTTAATGTACAATCAATTAATTCATTCTATATTGGTCTATTTATTTTCCATACTTTGATAACAAATACTGACTTGAGAAAATTCTTCACTAAAACATTTACCTATTTGCATAGACAAAAATTTCTGAATATGTGTCCACAGTCCATCATCTGATTTCATCAAATACAAAGGAATCTTTTAATTATAAAACACTACAAAAATTTCTAGTAAAATCTCCTAATTTTATTATTGTCTAATCAAATTCTATATGTATATGGGCACATTTTGTATGGACGTAACAGTTAGAACTTGTGAGAGAGAGAAGGAACCATCTAGAACACTTAAGGAATATATCAAAACACTGAAGACTTACTAAAACTACCGCAACTGTTTCCCCTAAGAATAAATTAGAAAAGCGGTATACACACCAGAAAGTGGAAGTGATTTACATATAAAGAGAAGATGTACAAAATTAGATAGTACTGCAAAGTGACACTTTTAAAGTCACAACTTGCATTATTCTAAACAGAGGTAATTAACATGTAGAGGTGCTATTTTTCAACTCTCAATCTTGATTGACAAAGCAAAAAGAAACAATTAAATATTAGTTTAACTATCAACGTAAGATAAATTTTATAAATAAACAATTTCGGAAGAAATCTTTAACAGAACTTTTTCCCTTTGTTAAACTATAAATATATTTTTATTTTGATAAACAATAACAAGGATTTAAATGTGCTCTTTTAACAAATGTAATTTAGACATTAGTACTCCCATATTATAAAAATCAGTTATGGTTTGATTAGGAAGTTTCTGTGTATTTCACATTTTACAACATAAAATATTTTTATAGCAAATATCAACAAGTATTGAACAATGAGCATATATTTTTTATACATTATAAATTTATTGCTGACTATAATTGCTTAAAATCTAGATAAAATATATTTTTCAATACATGATTATGATAAAATGTAAAATAAAAATCAATAAACTTATGAAATATTTTTCCCTACATGAATAATTTAAAATATGAAAATATTTTGTTTTTCTAATTATTTTATTTAATAAATGTTTCTTTCTTTTTATAGTATGATATATAAAACATGTAATTCATTTTAAAAATTTTTAAAGGTAATTGCATATTTCCTTAAACTTTATTTAAAGAATGGGCAGATTACATTCATATTCGAATATGAAATATTCCACGATTATTTTTTTACATGAATCAAATTATATTCTATTATGAAAATTAAAAAGATTTTTTTACCATTGATAAAAATAAAAGTATGACAAATTTAATCAAAAAATTATAAGGGAATTATAAGATAAAAATAAAATACTTGATAAATAAAACAAAAATTTTAAAATAACCCTAGACATATTTCAAATTTTATTCAACATAATGTTATAGAATATACTAGACATTATTTAATCAAACTTTTAATATACTTGAAAAATCTAAAATACATATTACAAAGTGTAATGAGAAATATGTTGATTTATCTCATGAATTTAATAACAAAAAAGACTTTAAGAAGCACTTCAACAAGCGATTTAAATTTTTTTTTGTATAATGTAAATGAACTTTTTTGACACTTAATAAAATTGAATTTAAATAATAGAAATTTATTTCTAGTATAATTTCCCCACAATTATACTTTTTATTTAACAATATTTGTTATAACTAAAAACAATAGCACCTCTACACATATCAGTGATTCTCAATTCTTGCTAATTAAATCTTGTTTAAAATTTTTCTAAAACCAAATATAATTATCATATTTCTTTTCATAAGAATGATTGCCTTTAACTTTGAAAAGTAAGCTAAATTCTAATAAAAGTCATCAATAAAATTTTGGTCCCATTAGTATTAAGTAAGTGTATAAAAAATTATGTTCGTTTTTATTTGTAAATCCAACAATAAAATTATTTTACACAATTTTCCTTTAAGTAACGTAATTATTATGGTGAAATAAATTGTCAAAATTGCATTTACTTGTAAACAAATTATATAAAAAATCCACATTTCTACAGCTTTTATTTTAATTCCATTTATTGTAAGCATATTTTTATAATATAAATTAGATCTGAGAAAGAAATTTCTGTTTGGTAAAATATTAAAAAATCAACTAAATCGAATTCTTTGTATAATATTAAGACAATCTCTTGTTTTTAAAACATTTTATATTAAAAATGTATTCTATCATATATTTATGAAATTTTATAAAAAATGTGAGAATTTACAAAAAAGTTATTAATTAATTTTATTTGTCTCCTATTATCACAATATTATTGTCCTATTCATTGCATGTTTCTTCTAAAACATTCATAATAAGAATAACTAATAGGAAAATTTTACAAATTTTAGTAGCACAGATTTCTTATTCATGAATTCTTTTCGGTTTATAAGATTTCATTTGTCGCATTTTGCACAAGAGAGTTTATTCAAATAGAATCTACATTTTAAAGTGGATTCAAAACCATTAGACAACCAAACAAATTTTCAATAATAATTTTAAGGAAATACATAAGTGAAAAGGAATCAAATTGTCAAGGTGATAAAGAATCAAAATATTTAAGTACTGAACCTCATCTTATATAGGAACCAACAATTTAATATAAATTAAATCCCTCTTTTTAATATATATTAAAAAATAGGATAATTGTGTGTACCACAGCATTTCTTCAAAATGTTTTAAAACTAATATTTTTTACTTTCAGTATAGGAGCTTTTTTATAAACTTTAGCTATAACACTACTTTGAACATATTTAATGCTAAAGAATAAAAATCGGTTTATGCAGAGTAATTTTTAAGATGCAATTAACCAGATATCAGATTGATAGTCAGATTAGAGCCAAGAACCACTGATATGTCTACATTTTCATAAAAACACTCACAATATTAAGTATGAAACATCAAAAAGCTGAGAAAAGAAAGTTTACCAAAATCCCTTAAAGTGGGAAGATATGAAGTAAATCGCAATGAATTTACAGATAACAATGAATTAACAAAGGAAACATTACAGTATATAAAAATCACACACATTTACTCATAATCTCTTATGGCCAGTTTCATGACTACTTTGATATGCCTCAGATTTTCTTTCCTTATAAAGAAATGCGTAAATCTTGAAAGCATTTAATTTATGTTTTTAAATTATATTCATGAAGTACCTTAAGCAATCACCATTTCTACCTGGTGCAGCTATTATCAATCAAATCTATAAGGTGCATACAAGTTGTATCATGAAACTATATAAACTGGAAACTAATAAATATTTAGTTATTTAGAGATCTTTATTGGGGTAATGGTAGCATTTTAATTCTATTTATCGAATAGTATCATAACAGGAAGGATTTGTTATGAATATTTCCGGACTATAAATCATAAAAATCTCCATAAAATGTGTTAGCATTTTAAGGGAAGTTTAAAACCTAGAAGTACACAATTGTTAAAAATAATGATACTTAAGTTAATATTGCATAGGATAATTTCATGTAAGATACATTAAAACTATGCAAATTCTGGTAGATTTTGCAAATGTAACAAAAAATAAATGGCTTATGTTGAGGAAATATTATCAGTTTAACAATATACATGCTATATTATTGTCATCATGAGTGTTTGCATTACAATATATTTATATATATATTTTATTTTACCAATTCTTAAACACTATCATTTTCAAAATTAATTAGAGACAGAGAAATATCTTTTTTTATTTTAAATTTTTAAACGATTAGCATAACAATATTTGCAATATAAATACAGGAGATGTACTTATAATATGAATATAAAAGAAAAGAAAATGGTAAGCTATAAGATAACAGATTCGTTTCTTAGTGAATTTTAATTTTTAAGAGAAAAAAAATTTGATCTTAATGGATTTTGCAAGGAAATGAATTTATAAAAAGTAAGAATAAAGATAATATAGATAAAATAATAAAATTTCAATGGAATATTTTAAAATGCAACACAATTAAAACTTATTGAGTTTTCAAAATATGCAAAACAAAAAAATTCAAACGAAGCTTTAAAATTAGATAACAATTTGAAAGTAATGCAGTAACATGTATTTCAAACATGAAACTGTTTTGGTTTCAAACACTGAACATAGCATAAAAACAAATTTCAAAATTAACTTAAGCACATCTTATTTATAATTTTTTAAAATTTGAATCACGCTTTTAATCAATTATAGATAGTAATTATACATATAATAATTATATATATTACAAAACAACAAATATAACTGGAAAAAACAACAACAGAATAGGGTGATTCTTCATCAATTCCATTTTTAATAAAGGAAAAGTATAGTACATACAACTAAGATTATAAAATGCATCATTTGTTAGAAACTGTAGTTCAGAACAGTATAATAAAATCTCTAATAAAATAAATAAGAAAACAATAAAATATAAACATATTAACATAATAAAAACTTCTTAATCAATGTTAATATTTTTTAAAAGTTGCATATAAATTATACATTATTATATAACAAACACATTTTGCTGTAACATATTTTATACCAATGCTAAATTAAAAGTTATCAATTAATGAACATAAACAGGTACAGGTTATCCTTGGACGGTAGACAAAACTGGCACCTTTTATAAGTTATTTATTAATTATTCTGTTTTCTATTATAGCCTAAATATTGCTGAACTATAATTCTTTCAGCAATATTTAGGCTATAATAGAAAACTAAATATTGTTGAAAGAATTTCAGTTTTCTATTATAGCCTTTAATGAACATGGTTGTGTTTGAAAATTACATTTTTAAATTATAAATCAGAGGAATGAACTTAAACATTTGAATATTTTTTTTACACAGGTAATATAAAATATGTGTTTGATTGGTCATTTTTCAAGTTATGAATTAAATTTTTAAACCTACCATATCATTTCTGACTATTTTTTCTTCATTTGGTTTAGAATAGTAAATAGTTATAAATATATCTATCACACACAAATTTCTTTTTTTAAAAATTACTATATTGAAATGGAAAAATTCACTTATAATAATATATACAAAAGTTTCGATATGGAAATTTATTCATTCGATTCATATACATTTTAAAATGTAACACTCTACATCATTGGAAATAAATCACAACTTTTTTTAATCAGACCCACATATGGTAAAAAGATTTCAGCATTGATATATAAAGAATACATCATAATCCAATAATTTAACTCATTCTGAGGGTTTTACAACAAAAAAGCATGTTAAGAAAATCCATCAAAACTTTTTGATAAGTATTTTCTCCAATGATTTGATGCTACACATAGAGCCTCCAATGAAGTTCCTACAAAATAGTACAGTTAAGCAGGATCATGGAACACAATTACTTGTGAACTGAGGTGAAAGGTGAGGATGCAGATCCAGAACGGTGAAAATGTACGCTTTGCCATTTCCCATCATGCTTGTGCCATATTCTAGTTTCTTCACTTTGTTGTGTGTGAGCTACTCCAGTCCTAAAATACAGAGACAATGTAAAATTACAAATGTAAGCAAACCAAACATTTTAAATATTATTAAACTTACAATTGAGTGAATAAAATATTCTTTATAATGATGCTTTAAAATCAAAGTAAATGATGACTATAGAATTCAAACAATCATAAGTAGTTTGTACTCAATTTTGCAATTTTGTATGCAACAGAAATTTATTTTACTAATTACTAATTAATACTAATAAAAACAAATGGACATATTTGTTTTGAACTTAAAACATTAAAGTTTGATTTAAACTAATTTTAATACACGAAACAAATTATGCACAATTTCATTTGATATAAAATGTATTATAAATGAGACAAAAATTAATAGAATCAATGTGTCTCAAAGAATTATTAAAACAGACAGTACAATATTTTCTTACATATTATTAGAATGTGAGAGAATACTAAAAATCATGTATTATAAGAAACACATTAAAAATTATAAAAGAATTGTTTCATAGATATAAATAAAAATATATAGCAATTTATTAAAAAAATCACATCCACTTTAAAAATAAAGCAATACAAAAAATGTAGAAGAATCAGTAGCCATTCTAAGAACTTATATATTTTTCATTTTATAATAATAGAGTAACCCTCTTTTAAAAAGGATAAAAAATAAAGTGTTATGGGAACTCACTTATCAATGTATTGTGTAAGCCGTATATAAGCTACACAAGCACCATCATCACCCAAGAGATGAACCGTTGGATTAAGGATTGTGGTATTGAGAGATTTACAATTTTTACCTGAAGCTTAAAATAAAAGATGAAAATTAAGATTTAAAATAATACACATTTAATACCATAAACATCATACTATTACAAAATTATTAAAACATAAAACAATATTTGTTAGGTATATAACTAATTTATGAATATATATGTATATATAAAGTATTTAAAAATCATTGCACCAGCATTTACTGTTTTAATATGACAAAACAAATGTCTTTTTTTAACTGTAACTTTATGAGTTTTTGACACAACCACAAAGTACTTTCTAACTAGAGATTGTTTCCTGTGATTATTATGTATATATTCTTTGTTCTTGAAAACTATTAAAATATATTATTGAAACATCTTATAATCTGAAAAGTATTTTAATCGAAAAAATTAAAGTAAATTCTTTTATAATTTTTAAATAGTATTTTAACATTTTTTTCAGTAAAGTGTGAAAATTATGATTAAATATACAAATGCCATTTAATTTCCAGCACAGTACTGAAAATGTATGGTTATTTTTGTTTCATGAATAAAATATGTTAGTTTCAGATATGACATGAAAGAAATTATTATTTTAAGGTATATTGAAGTAAATGAAATTTCACTATTAAGAAATCCAGTAAACACTAAATGGTATTTCATCAGTTGTAAAGCTGACCCATCGTAAGTGCATTGTAAAATCATAGTTCAGAAGTGGTATTATTAAATTGAACAAAATAAAAATCAAATTGTTATTCAAGCAGATTATTTCAGAAATATCTTACTTTATGAATTTATTTGTAATTTAAAGAAAAAAGTCCTAATCGAAGTGGAAGTGAATATACTCCAATTAATTATATTTTAAAAAAGCTATAGAATGACTTTGAAGCTTTGTAGAGTATATAGTTATGGGAAACATTAAACCTGATAAGATTTAATGCAATAAATATAAGATTTGTCAAAATACGCCACGTAAACTGGTAATATATCACATAAAAATACCAGATAATAAAACAGATATGAAGAAAGGGATAATCACTACATGTGTGATACAATATTCACAAATAAGATACCATTTGGCAAAGTTAAAACTTAAGTGGCTGAATAAATGTGTTTCTTGTAGGATGTTTGTTCTTAATTGCAATTAAAGCAAATTATTTTATAATTGGCACCAAGTTATTTTAGTAAGTTCCCAAAGGCTTGCGCATGGTAGAATTGTGCTCCCCGAAACAAAATGTACCAGACTCTGTTGAAAATGTGGATGGATATTAAGCTTGTGTTTTCTCCAGGATCACATGCTGGGTGAGTATTTAAAATTTTTTTCTTCCTTACAACACATTAACCATAATCAACATAAAATACATTAGGAGGCTAAAATACAGGGGATGTTATGAAAAATTGTAAAAAAATTGTTTTCAATTCTTTATTGTGTTAATTTTGTGACTTTTAATGTAACATTAAAAATTATAGTTTATTAGATATCAAGTTTAATATCAGCTACTATTAAACAACAAATTATGTGTTTTTGATAGCATGAGATGTCCATGCATGGTATTTTTAACACTATCTGATACGTTCTCCTAGAAGTTCAAATGTCACACAATGACATTTAGCAGCAAACTTCATAAGACAAAAGTTATAGTCTATAAAATGAAAGTTAGAGTGAGGACAGACAAAATATACTTCAATTTGAATACAAGAAAAAAGCACCAAGGATAGAAAGCAGCTAAGTTAACATCAACTAAATTGCATTCATAGTCAATAAACCTGATATCTTGAGATAGCAAGATTCCTTTCATTATTAGTTTCAATAAAAATGAAAGAAAATATTAGAAGTAGAAAAATATAATGGATATGATTTTTTTAGCTATTTTATGTATCTTAACTGAGTACACTATCTTTCAGCAGCATTATTTGATGTGGAAAACCTAGGTTTCATTCTAGTAATTGTTCGAAATAAAGAAATAGCTCTGCTGCTCATACATCTATATGTGTATATGAGTATATAGATGTATATACATATAGATGTATGTATACATCTATATGCTCATACATCTATAAGTATATTTAGGAGCTTTCCAAATTTACATCCTTGTGATGTGTGAACATGATCTGTGACCCAATAAAATAATTCTGAAATGAAACAGGCTATGGATATTCAAATGTCTTCACAACAATCATGGGCTAGTAAGCTGTCCACAATGTGATATTAAAATAACATGATGGTAAATTATATCACATTAGTGATTGGATTTATTATACAGCCATTTACAAGATATATTTGAAAATAATCGTTTTGACAAGACAATTTACATTGACATTTTGCAATAAGAATCCTCTTTATTTTTGCTTCCACAAGTTAATTCACATATTATGCTTAGTTCAGCCCACACTTATCTGTTTAAAATGGATTCTAAGCCATTATAACATCCACAACTGAAGTGGAATTTTTGATCAATACTTATTTGGTCGAGAATAAGTGGAAGGCTTCAAGAGAACAAATCTATGTATCTACAATTGACAATAGCTTATCAAGATAAGCAAACATAAAATTCAGTAACATAAAAATATATCAGATGCTTTTGTTATCAAACACACATGTTAATTTAGAATTATAATTACTACAGTAAGCATTACTGTAAAACCTTATCAACTTTAGGACACTGCACATGTATTACAAATTCTAACCCTATAGTTATCGGATATAAATTGTATGGTAAACTTGATATGCAGATTAGATCAATTTATTTCAGATTTTAATCGTGTGACACAAATTTTATCAGGTTTCTTTCTAGTTTATATTCCAAAAGTTAGAGTTAAAGAAGAAATAAATGTATCAATGTAATTTTTTAACTTGTCAGAATTAAACTTATTGTTTCAGATTTTGATCCAACACGATAGGTATTGGATGAAATAATAATTATGCAAACAAAGATAATCTTATAGTTCCGAAATAATTATAATGGATTTATATAAGTTGATTAATTTATGACTCTAATTTAGCTGCATATTCGATCTTTTATTAAATGTATACATGTTTCACAAAATATAGATTTATCATAAAATGATTACCAAATATTATCAACATCTTACATTATTATTTTGTTCTGCTTCAAAGCTATTTAAAACGGGGATAACGTATAATACATATTTACAAAAATTAATTTTTCCATAATGACTTAACAAAGAAGCCAAAATTTCATCCTTTTTCTTATAACTCAGTAAAAATCAATTATTTTAATTTGGCAAAAGAGGGAACTGGAATACTATAAATTTTCTGGGATACTTTCTCATATTCTACTATAGCACATGCTATTGAAGAACATATATAGAATGACTTCCAACCCAAGTAAACAAATCATCTTAAAGAAAAGGACTGGAAGGAATATACTCTTAGGGCTTCATTTATTTACTCTTGCAGAGAGCTGTGGAATCCTAGTGGTTAGGATATTGGCCTACCACCTGGAAGGGTGGGGTTCGATTCCCAATGCCGCAAAAGACCCATCGAGTACATGCGATATATGTGCTTGTTAAATCTGTGGAATCGAAAGTCCTGTGGTTGGCCGTTGGGCAGTTACAATGGGTGCAATGGTCAGGAGAAAATTTCCTCCCCCTTCAGATCAATGCCAAAATTGTGGGAGTGGATCCTCTGATGGTGCCATCTATAGAAGGAGTTTAGAGCAAAGTCATACTTTCACCTTCCTGGTGCTCAGGTTAAACGGAAGACACACCCTACTTATTTAAATTTGCATAGTAGCTTGGCTTGTCCAAGTGTCATAAGTAACAACAGCACTCTTGCAGATTTTTGTCAAGAGACAGACATGATTGTTTTGCAGACCATTTATTATGACTCAAAATTATAAAATCGCCTAACTGTGTTCTATGCAAAAGTGATACATTTATGGATGTACTTCATCTCAATGAATGCCCTGAAGTGTCTTGACATTTGCAAGAACAATATTAGAAGGCAAGAGAAAATTTTTTGATTTCTTATCTATTAGATTTGTTAACTCTTTTTTTTCTCCCTGCATTCTGATCTTCTTCACACACTAGTCAATGAAATATGTTCAACTGCTACTGCTAAAAATGAACAAAAACTTTTTTTATTCTCCTGACTACACTTAATGAATATATATTTTTTTAAAATCTATTATGAACTTTTATTATTAAAATATTCTGCTCATTGATTTATTTAAATTAACACAGAGAAACTTTGTTCAGCCAAAGCATATCAAGCATGTAAATAGTAAAATAAATATTGTTCTCAATTTTGTTAATATGGCAATTACTGAGTGAAAAGAAAAATATGCTGTCATTATAAAGTATAACAATTGCTAAAATTCATAACTTCTAAAATTTTCATTTGGTCTTTTTTATTTGAAAGTATATTTTTTTTATAATCTTTGATCCTCAAGACAGCAAATGTCAGGATGCTTTACTTTTCAAATACTTAATATACACATTTTGAAATGATTTAACATATGCATCAATCTAAGCACAAACAAAACATAAGAAATGCATCAAAAATAAAAATAATTCTTTTACATAATCAAAAACACTGTACACATTTATCTAATTCAATATATAGACATGTCTGTGCAAATAATATTTGTTAAAATATAAAGTTAAATAAAAATTTATTTAATTGCCAGCATTATATTATATAATTTTTTGTGTTTGTGTGAGTTTTTACCGTTAATATAGTTAAAAAAATTTTTCTGAAGTTATTCAGTTCAACAAGAAATTATTAACTATTTTCTTTTAAATAAC
Source organism: Latrodectus hesperus (assembly GCA_037975125.1). Lineage (NCBI taxonomy): Eukaryota > Metazoa > Arthropoda > Arachnida > Araneae > Theridiidae > Latrodectus > Latrodectus hesperus. Next base: position 32,220,491 of record CM075853.1, read on the forward strand.
ACTCATTTTAAAAGAACCTATCAATCTTTCAAAAACAATAGTATAATATTTTGCTCCAGTTTTAAAAATATACTTTTTCTACTAATTAACAGAATGAAAGTTTATTTTTTAAATAAGAAGTTAATGAAGAAATTGAGAATTTTTAAAGTAATCTTAAAATGAATTACATAGACACAAAAGCAAAGTCACTGCTATATTTTTAGTTATTTATGTATCAAGTTCTTGTAATAAATTTAATTCATCAAATTTATATAATTATCAAACAATAATAATATAAAATAAAATCTACATATCATAATGCAACAAAAGTAATAGTATTTTTCTTTAATTTTGATTGGATACACTTGTAAATTGACAACATTTTTTGATTTAAATAAAAATGTTGGGTAATAAATAATTATTACATTGATAAACAGTCTTTATTAATTCATCTAATATTTCAATATATTTAAGCAACATTAATTTTTGCCAATAAGTACCCAAATTACATAATAATTTTCATTCACTCAACACATTTAAAAAAGAAGCAGTAACAAATCACCAACACACATAAAATAAAACAAAAGCAAAAAAGCACTGTCACAGAAAACAAGCATGCAAAAAAACTCTTTTTGGCTCACCATAGATCAAAATCCCAAATGGAGTGCAACATAAAAGATGCTTTTGAGTAGAGCATTTTTAAATCTTATGAATAAAGACAAAATTCTATTTCTATACACACATATGTATACTAAAATGACTGGTATATTTCTTACAAAATATAGAAATACATACTAGTAACTTTTTAAAAGTATTAATTTCGATTATTGTATAGAAAAAATACTTACTAAAACTGCAAATAACTTATATAAATGATTTAGAAACAGCTAAGTTTTAAACATTCAATATGATACATCAAAATGGATTTTGAAAAATAAATAGAGAAAAATATTAGACATTTCAAAAAACAGCAAACAAAGATTATTCATATAGATAAAACAATTAATTTATAAAGTATTGATAATCAAAAAATGAAAGTACAACATTCATTTTTTGACAGTCAAAGTAATAAAATGGCAAAAATTCACATTTCTGCAATCATTTATCTCAAATGTAAAACTGTATTTATAAAAGTACTTCAATACAAAACACATGTGAAATAAATTTTTTAGGAAATAACATATTTATATAAAAGTGTGTCTTAATTATTTTATATTTATTTAAAAATACTTTCTAATGGCAAGGTTTAACAAAATTTGAAAAAATTCATTGACAGGATATGCATTTATTGAGATTCAACAAAATCTAGAGATGTGGATGTCACAAGCATGGGTATCAATATTTTCCCAAAGTAAATGTTATAAGCAACTTTTAAGTTTCAATTCATAACTTACCTACAATCACATCATTTTGAATAAGGTTAAAATGTATGTTTAATTTCATATCGTAAAAAAAAAAAAAAAAAAAACTTGTTACATTCTAAGCTTTTAATTTTGCTTCAAACTTAGAAGTTTTTTTTATTTTTTATTAGTCATATAACTTATTTTTTATTTTGGTTTTATGTAAAACATTTTATTGTAGGCTATAAATGTTCTGAAAAGCTTAAGATTTCTGATATAAAGAATGGGCAATATCAGAGTACAATCAGAACCCTAAGTTCTAATTAAATCTTGATTGAAATTGTGTACAAAAATAGAATTCTTATGTGTTATGTTAGGTTTAATAATCATATGAAACTCAATTCAGTATTTATTTTAAATTAACATAATTAATTAGAATCTGCAAAAGGAAAATTATTTTAAATCTAAACACATGATAACATATTTAAACCAATATAAATTTCATTGTGTTAAATATTCAAGAAGACTAACTTATTATAATATGACTGTTTTCTTTTGACTAATAATAACTAAACAAAAAATAATGGTAAAACCAAGGGCAGTTTCCATTTACTAAAAGATTTAGTGCTGAAATTACATCAAAACCCATATAATATTGAATCATAGTTATGTAATGAGGTTGATATTTGATTCCACATAATAGTAAACAGATACTGACTTTATGTATATTCAACATGCACAGACCCACTTATCAGGGCAATTTCTCATTGGATTAAAAACAAATTCTAACAGTTTAGCATGGCAGTAGGCGGAAAACAGGGTCAGAATTGACTGCATAATTGAAGGCAAAGAATCGATGGTAGTAGTATCACAGCAATAGGATTGCAAGTTTTCAACAGCATGAAAATTCTTCAGAAAAATTAATCATTTCATGTAAAAATGTAAATCAATTCATCAAATGATACAATTATAACAATATTTATTTACAATTACATAACATTTCACAAGAGAATGAAAGTTAATGTTAATTGGCTATGAAGAATTGTGACGAAAGATAATTTTCTTTCATATGAGAAGGTTAATATTTAGTAACTTGTGTGTTCTAATAACTGCATGCAATTCAGGAAATTCACAATAATTTTTCATTTTTTATTTTTTCTCTTATATGGCACTCAACGTTTAGCTCAAAAGCCTGTGGAAAAAATAAGGGATTTTTCACTTTTCTTCCAAAGTCAGCGAAATCGATCATTATTGCAAAAGAGATTTAATGATTATTGTATTGGATAAGTTATTATTATATTGGTATATTATAATATTAATAATTGCTATTATTGTATTGTATTGCTATCATTGTATTGGAAGCACATTTTTTGATGTTTTTTCAAGAGAAACTGTAACAAGTGAAATTGTAAAAATACAGCGATGAACAATTTGAATTTTTTTTTCAAGATACAATTTGCTCTAATTTCATTCTAATGGATGACACTGAACAAACACATATCACATTAATTCAATGTTTTTTTGGAAAGTGAAGATATTCACAAAATCAAAATTTTCCACCAAAATCTTAAGGATGAAACGATCTGAAGAGTTCAGAAGCACAACTATAACTAACATCCCTCAGAGAACAATTCAAAGCCTGGAAATACAGTTGCTAAATGACTGAAATGAATTGCTTCTTGACTTATTTCAAGAAGAAAAATCACAGCATGATGAGATCCATAACATCACAGTCTTTGCTCAATTCTATAAACACTTCCATATTTTCCAATTCCAAAGAGTGTTGCACATAATCATAAGTGTATGAATGTTGAATACTTTTTATTAAGCTATATTTAAGTTCTTTTTATTTAACTGCTTAAGAGTTTTCAGGATAATCTTCCAAGCATATAAATTCTTGTAATCTTGAATATTTTTCAAATTATACATTAAAGTATTGTTTTTATAAAGATTGTTCAAACAATTGTAGTAATTGTTTGTGTCACACAAGTTAAAGAAATATGCATTTCAAAGTACAAAAAGGAAATACATATGTGATCATGATTTTCATGTTTATATTGATATTTACACATAATTTTAAAATGCATCATTTTTATTCAGTTTTTGGCGATATTTGTATTTTGAATTTAAGACAGCAATATTTAAAAATGGAATAAGTACTTTATTCAATATAATCATTGTGGTTACTTGTGATTAATAATAATTTGTTATGAAACATTAACTTCATTTAGGCTATTTACATGCATGCAAAATTGGCACATGTATTACCACTACCTTGGTAAGTACTATGTGTAAAGAACTAATATATATCATTCCCTAAAATCTTTAATGCAGTGATGAAAGGTTATGTATACATATATTAAATTCAATTTAAATTTTTGATTTATTAAAATGTAGCAACTTAAAATTAGATTAATGAACAAAAATTAAATTCGAATAGTTTATTTTACGACTTGTATTTGTTAAGTATATATTTTTAAAAATATTAAAATTAATTTACCATTGTCAAAATAAAACTTGTGAAAATCCATGCCTTCTATCAAATTTCCTAGTGCTTCAGGTTCAAAAGCAGTCATGTGTGGATCACAGTACTTTCTAAAAATAAGATATGAATGCATAATTTATTCTTTAAAAGTAATGATTTTATTCTTTAAGATAACCCAGCATGCCTTGAGGAAATAAGATTTATTTAAAAAACATACTTCATCTCAATACAAAATTAATCTCATATCTATTTCTATTTTTTTATATTGTTGAGTTAATATATTCGCAAATCAGATTTTCATTTTTAGAAAAAATAATGTTGAATAGTTCATTCTATGTGTTACTTATTAAACTCATCCTAAGGGTAATTTCAAGTACTGTTTACTTCCAATAAAATATAACTGTAATTCATTGTTGATAAAGTTAAAAAAAGCAAAATTAAGCTAACATTCCTCAAGTTTTGCATAACCAAGTAAAAAGAAATTGAATTATTTTATTCTTTTCAAAATTATTAATCAACTGAATTCATAATTTACTTATATATTTTTTGCAAATATTTATACAGGCAAAGGTAGTTTAGTTGGATTCAAATCTTTAGAAACATAAAAGGAATATGCTGGAAGTGAAAACGACATAAAAGCAGATGTTTCAAAATCAATAAATGTCTTAAATCACTAAATTTTTAAATATTTCTTCAAATTTAATAAAATGTAGTGATAGTACGTAGCTCTACAATTTCTATTCAAGTATTAAAGGATTAATTAACATTCTTCCCCAAAGGAAAGGGAGTGTATAACAACAACAATAACAATAATAACTCACACACAAACACGTACAAGTATAAATGTAAAACAATAAAAAAATGCATTGTTTATCCATTCAATATTAACTTTTGTTGTCATACTAAAACCAAAATTAAAAATTAATGTTGAAAAAAATAAATATTTAAAAAGATATAAATAAACAGTAAAGAAATTTAAATTTGAGAAAAAATGAAAGAAAGATCCTAACAAGCAACAAAAATTTAAACCAATAAATTATACAACAGTATAATTTATTGGCTTCAATTTATATGTTTGTATATTTAATACACATGTAATTTATAATCAAACAAGTTCCTAAAACTTACAGAAAATTTTCTTTAAAGAATGAGAAAATATAAATTTCAGATGAAAAAATTTTTTATAATTTTAAAACTTTTAATTTTTCTTAAGATGAAAATTTGAAAATTATTCAAGTAGTATCAATATTAATTTCCCTTAAGTGTTACCTTAGTTGTTACATAAAACCTTTTTTTAATTCTTAATCAATATTTGTACTACCACCTAAAACTTATCGATACACATCGATGGTTATTAATTCATATAAAAAGCAATCTTGCTTTTGCAAGAATTTCAGATCAAAGCTTTATAAAATTAATTACATTGCTTCTACTCATCCTAATAAAAAACATTTATTTCTACAATTTTAGTTTGAATTTCTTTGATACACAATAATAATCAAAAGTAATCTGTTAAAATTACATTTATAAATGTCTCAATTTAGAAAAAAACATTCTTATGCTACAATTTCAGATAAAATTTAATATAATTTAAAATAGTATGCTTATTTTTCTAATAAACTAAACTTTAGTTTGATTTTTAATAAAAAAATTCTCTTGTAGGTAATTAAAATTTCTATAATGTAACCTAAAAGCAGTTTACACAAGGTTAAAAAGCATACAGTGATTGATAGAGCATTCACATCATTGTTCATATATAAAGCAAAATTTAAATAATATTTATAATTAGAATTTTCAAAAGTAATTTCAGTTAAATTTATAGAACATATTTACATAAATTAAGGAATTAAAAAACTAAAAACTAATTAGCTTTTAAACAAAGCATGCAATTATTACTATTTATTTTATCAAGTAATAAAAATTACAAAATCAAATGTTAAATACATTTTCTACCAACCTTTATCAAAATATAATGTATGTATATATTTAACATCTTAATTAGTAAATTAAGTAAATGAGTTACTTACGTATAGGTTTCATAATCTCCAGTATTAATTGCCTCTATCAGTTGTTCTGTTATCTTAACAATTTCTTGTTTTCTGGCTAAAAGCAGATTCGATTTGATATTTTTAATAAGAATATTTAATGTGTATTGAAAATCATGCAAGTATTATAACAAAAGCCACAAAAAATATATGTATCAATATAAATATTCTTAAAAATATCTCATTAACTATTATATTTCTGTTGAATAATCTGAGTTATATCCTTCAATATATAACCAAATAGTAAGCAGAAATTCTAATATTTAAGATATCAGTAATACTGTAGTTGCAAGTCACAAAAGAAAAAATAGAAATATTTTTATGCACTCAATTGTAAAATTAGTAATGAGGGAGAATGTTCTTTGATATCTTCTTAACTTTTTCCTGATAAAGTTTGAAAAATGTTTGTATATTTAAAATAACTACTAAAAAAATGTAAACTTCTATTTAAATAAGAAATTAATACAAATATTAAGAGAATTATTAACAAAACAATTATTAAGTACTTTATTTCAAGATCAACCAATTTAATAATATTTCAAAAGTAATGATATTTAAACCTAAGTAATTATATAAATTGATCACTGTTATATAAATGAAATATAATAACACAAAATGGTTATATATAGGAAGGTGAAATATAATTCATAGCAATTCAAAGCAAAATGTATTGTTTGACTAATGGATTTACATTGAGGAAGGTATTTTAAAATGACAAGGATTAAAATAAATTTATTGCTCAAAATGTTTAAGTTATTGAAATAAAAACATGAAATATAATGAAGCATAAAATTGAATGAATTAAAAATTTATGATTAATATAAGATATTAGCATAAAATTTTAGATATCATACATCAATATATTTTTAAAAGAAATTTCATACAATATTATAATTATAAATGAATCTTGATATTTAAGGAATGAATGATAATGGTATATTATATTTAAAAGATTGCAAAAACAAAACTATAATATTAATATAGTACTAGCAGGAATACTACTAAAATGAAATTTTACTAAAAAATCATTATAGGCACACTTCAATTTTTCTTATTTTTTATCATTAATTCTTTTAAATTTGATACTGTTAAAAATATTTAAATAATAAAAAATATATAACTTTGACAACAATCCTTTTTATATACACTTTTGTTATTTAAATTTTTATAAAAGGCAACAAATATTAAAATTTCACTATTCTTCCCGATTTTAAAAATTTACTATAAGAAATTCTTTAATACAGATATATTTGTCAAATTTTTGAATGCATTCATTTATTTACTTTTAAAATTTATATTTCAGATATATATCAGGTATGATTTTCACATAAATATAAAATTATCATCTAAAATATTCATATACTATTATTTTAATAACCCTCTTAAGTCACATTCATGTTTTCCTATTAAATTACAAAATGTGTGAACTGAATATTTTCCCAATTTTTTTTCTTTATATTAAATATTAGTCTTTTCTCTCAGCTTGTTCATTTTGATTTCAGCTAGCATTTTAAAAACAGATTTTATAGAACCTCCACGAATTTCTGTGTGTGTGTGTGTGAGATCCACATTAACATCTTTTATACTTGGGATACATTTTATATATATAAAGATCTGATATATAATTATATTATACACCATGAATAATTCCTCTTGCTTTCTTCTATGTAATATGAGATTTTTAAGATTATTTCTTAAAAAAAGAAATTCTTATTTCTTTTGTGATAATTCTTAAAAAAACATTCTAAAATGCATTATTAACACATGAAAATATTAGATATAATTTTACTGTATCCCTTAGATTTTGATATTGTTTTTTGGAAGAAATATATATTTTAAAATCCTTTGGTCTTTCATATAAATTGTTATCCCAAGCCGAAATTTAAAAAAATGTTTCCCTCACCAGTACATACATATAAAAAGATTCTTAGCCACACCTTTTTATGCTATCTGAAACTTTTTAACAGAGAACACTAAATTAAAATATTAATTCCTATTACTTGCTAATATGGGTGATATTGAAAGATCATATCACCAATGATCTTATATGTTACCAATGATAATGGTGATCACCAATTAAAGTAAACAATAATAATATGTTTACTTTATATTATTTTTAAAATTTGTAAACATTCCATTCTGAAATTTCGAGTTCTGGACTCATGCATATGAAATCAGCTATTTAAGAGAGATTTGGAAGCCAAAGAAAAACTTACTGAACAGAGCTAATGTTCAAAACTGAAATAAAAACTATTTTAATTTTGCAAATATTTTAGTGGGCTGATGTTTTTATATAGCAACAGTTCTCCCATTTTTATTTATTTATTATTCACATTTGAATGCTTTTCTGGGTATTTATTAAATTAAATACAAACATAAGGTATACAAATAGTTTGATTCTAACTGTGACAGTACCAAGAAACCAAAATAAAATATCAAAACACATATCCGATGTAACATTCATAGTAGTATTATATGAACTTATAAATAATGAAAATAGAACATAAAATTTAAGGTTGTATATTCAAGGTTCAAGGATATAAAGATATCAATATGATTGTAATTAAATTTATTTCACCTTTACTAATTTTTTTTAAATAAATATTTTTGTTATTTTTTCATTGATAGTGTATCAAACAAATAAGCTTTAGTTACTGTATTTATTTGCTTTTTAAATTGAAGTAAAACAAAATATGACTCTCTTCACGATTTTATTGCATTTAAAATTATTTACCATGTTAAAATATTTGTTTACCTAAGGGTACAAAACTGAAGATAGATGAAAATATTAACATTTTTAGCAATCATTAGATATAAATGACAAGAGGAAAATTTCTTATATTGATAAAGAAATTTAGTTTATAATGAGGATATAAAAATCAATACAAAACCTTAGCATTAAGAGATAAAATATGTTGTGTGTGTATGTGGCATAAAACTTAACATTTGTAACTCAAATTAACAGATCAAACTATGAATAAATACAGATATATATAACAGATACAAATATTATAAAATGATATTCATCTTTCTTGATAAAATATGCACTTAAAATACACATAATTATTTAATTATGACCTTGCAATAACACATACTATTTGTTAGAAACAGTTTTTAAATAATAATTTAAATCTAAAGCTTTGTTTAGAAAGCTAATTAGATTAGTACCTAAAACTACAGTAATCTAAGTATTATATCAAAAAACAATGAGTGTGTTTTGTATAACTATTCTACTGAAAGAAATTAATATGTTATTTTCAGATTTCAAATCCTAAAAACTATTATATTCCTTTCATGCATTAATATTTAGTATTTAAAAGTGAAATTCAATTCTTTCACCCAAGCAAGTTAGTTGAATGCTTATATGCATGTTTAATATACTTACTATCATGAAAATTACCACTATGAGCTTTAATAACTAAGAATTAAAATCAAAAAAATTATTAAATTTGAATGACAAAAAATTATATTATGATCAAAAATAGCTATATTAATTTTAAAAATTTAAACATCTGTTATAAACTAAAACAAAATAAATAAAAACCAGAGAAGATCAGAGTTATAAAATTTATACAGAGGTGATAAAGCATCATATCTTATAAAAAAAATACCATTTGTTATAAATGGAAAGAAGCATAAGTCATTTAAAAAGTAACATTTAATGTAATTTCACTCTTTGGGAAACAACTAAATTAATTATATAATATATTATTATGCCAAAAGTAGAAAATTAAGATCAAAATATGAATAAAAAATTATTTGGATTAAAACTATATTAAGCATAAGTTTTTTCTCCCTTCAAAAAGAACCAATTCAATTATTTCCAACCACAACTTCATTCTTTCTCTTAATTTTGAAAATTTTCAGTAAGAATTCAAAAAGATTCTCTTTAAAAAAAATTTGTTTAAGTATTGCAACATATTTCTGTATAAAATTTTACATATAATACCTATCTTAAATTTATATGATATAAAGGGTTATTTAATGATTATAAGAATATCTGAAACTAACTCCCATGCACTTTTTTACACACAAAAATAAATAAATAAATTGTTTTAGTACATTTTCTTGTATAATATATTAAAGAAATCCTGACTAGGGTTTTATTGTAGAGATCTTACTGTAAATTGATAAACGAAAAATATTTTCTTTAATAACCAGGTGATTAAAATTTTACTATCTCATACTCAACTATAAAAACAAATAATTTAAACTAACAAAACTTTTTTCAGCGAAATCACTGATACTAGTAGTCTAAGAAGATAGTCAGTTAAGATTATTTGGATGAAAAGTTACGTTGAAGTAAAGAAATTCGTTTTCTGTTGTTGAAATTAAGAGAAATTTATAAATAAGATTACTGACACTTTAAATAGACACATCTCAGAACCTTAATACATTAATCATTGTAATATTCTTCCATCATTTTTAATTTATTAAAAATGTTTAGATGTATACAGAATAATGGAAAAAAATTAAAAGGATACAAGAAGCTAAAAATTATAAATCTTTATCACTTAAATTTTATTATTTGATAACATTTTTTGTTAAGCATTTTAAAAGTTTCATGATGTTTTTATAAACAAGGTATTTATTTTTTTGGTTTCATTCTCTTAGTAACAGGGTCATAATCAAAATTAAGACTATAAATGTAATTTAACATTTTATTATTTTTTTCAAATGCTCGAATATATTAGTAAAAATAATTTTCTATGTATTAATACACAAAATAAATAATTCATATAAAATGAAAAGAATATAAGCTAACTTAAAATTTATATAGGATGTTATAACATGCATCAAAACAAACTTTATGAAAAGTTCATTACTTAAGTGATACTAATAATGTAAACAAATATGTTTGCGAAAGAAATTTTCATCCAGTATTGATAACAAATAATAAGGGAAAAAGTGGTTCCAAATTGAAACAAATTACCAAATCTATTTTGCCACATAATCACAAGCATCAGTAAAGCAAGTTAACAAAAATTTACAAATCAACAGGTCCAACACAGTATTGTTGTTGCTAATATTTAACAAATGAACTGTACAAAAACTATTTTATTTTTCTTACAAAATTGTCTGAAATTTAATTGAATTCTCTAAGTTTACAACCACAAAATATACATACCTAATAATATGAATCCATGAAATATATCGATTGGGTAATGGATTCAGTCTAACCTTTAGAAGCCTTTTAGTTTGAAAGATGAACAAATGAAGCAACCAAATGATCTAGTTATCTTCTTTGTATTATATCAACAGAGGAACATGTGGCTTATCAAATATCTAATGAGCATAATTTCTTTTAGACATTCCTCTAATTAAATCAACGATCATCAAAAGAAATCCATTTCTCTACTACTTAGGCTTCTGAAGTCTTAAATAACAGAGTAAAAGAATAGGTGATCATCCTTCTAAATATAATATGCAATCAATGTTTGATTTTGGCGCTTAAATAGAAATTGATGCTTCACCACTATGCTATATGATTAATTATGGTTAAAAGAAAATTGCAATTTTCAACAACTTTTGAAATGAAAAGAAATTAAATCTTCCATTAATACTGTCACAAAACCTTTGACATTGTATAGGTTACAAATTCACATATTAGATTACATTCAAATTATTATCTAAAATTACACTACCGACACTGTCTATTACATTTTATTTAAGTCTTTTTCTGAACATTCCTTCAATACTAACTCAATATTAAAAGCAACAGCATTAACTTTCAGATTTAATTAAAGCAATTCTTAAAAATTCTTTGTACAAAGAACAAATAATCTATGTAAAAAGTATATTTTATCCAGTAATTATAAAGTTTATAGAGTACATATGTACATGAGAACTGCTATTTTTTACATAAAAATTATAAAATAACTAGATTTTTATGGAAAAAAGCTAAGTAAAAAAACAATTTTAAAACATACATGTATAACTTTAACAAATGTTTTATCTTTCTTTGTAAAAATGAAGCTGCGTGCAGAAATGGTCACACATAATATGTGAAGAGCTCTCACCTGCAGCAGTACTTGTTATGGAGGCAGGAAGACTAGGTAAAGAGGCTCTTTTTTGAAAAGCTTGTAAAATCTTAGCACTGTCAGGAATTGAAGTTTTAGCTTAGAGAGAAAAATGTTGAGGGATAGGAATGAAATCATAAAATAATGAAGAACAAAAGAAAAACAAAAATAAAAACAGAAAAAAGGAAAGTTAATAAAGCAGAATTGTTTTATTTATCACATTGATATGATTTTAAATTTTTTTTATTGAAATGATATTTACAAGTATGAAAAAAAAAAAAGAAATAATAAATGCAAAAAACGCATTCAATCTTCATGAGCCTAGTGTAGTCACTAAGAGTTATTAAACTCTAAAATTTAAAGAAAACTTGATTAAATATAAAAAAATTACTGTTTTCAATTTAAATATTGCCCACAAGAAAGTTTACTTTCATTTAATATATTTGCTTTAAGCAATCAGTATCAAATAACGATTTACTTGTCATTACAAATTTCCTATCACCAATGGAAAATGTATGTTTTTAAGTCCCAAAAATTAAAACAAATCCTTCAGTGATTTATTATTTCACTTTAAATACACTAGCAACAAACCATACATATTTGTGATTAACTGTTCAGGTAAAATACTGAATACCAATAAATTTAACAGTATTTATTATATGCATACATATTTTAAAACATAAATATCAAGATGAGAAATATAAGTTATAATCAAAATAATAAGAAAAAAGAAACATAAGCATAAGAAGTATGTATTGTTTAATAGAAAATCATTTTTTCCAGAAAACAAAAAATAAATTCTTAAAAAAATTCATTGTATCAAAAACAAATTTATGGTAATGCTTTTCATAAATGGTTAGAAATAATTTGTGCTATTTATGAGTAACAATGTGAATGTTTTAACTCTTCTATGAATTTTTAAAATACCAAATGTTCTGGAGATTTGTTTTCAATGTAGTTATTAAAATTAAAGTATATATATTTACCATGTTTATATAATAAATGTTTGATTGAGATTCTGATTTCAGTTTGTCATTATGTGGCTGTTTTTGGCTCCAGATTTATATAGGAGTTAGTTTAAAGTGGAAATTTTGTCAACCAATATAAATAACTACAAGAGATCAAAGTACAAGTTGAGTATACTGTCTAAGAGATGACTAGAGATAATCATTTAGATATCAACTTAGATGCTTTGTTTGGGTATTAAAGATAAACCATTAATGTCTATGAAAATTAAATTTTAAGATATCTTGCACTTGTAAAAACTTTAACCAACCAGCTACACAGTAGTAACCATTATTAGCAAACTTTAATATTACACAATGTAATTTTATATTTTAAGCACCAGAAGTAATTTAGTCACTTAATTATTCTAAATAATATGAAAATAAATATTATTACTAAAACTTTATGTTCAGAGTTTTAGGAATATATGAAAATTAATTTATTAATATTGTTATAAATATGATAAATAATATACATTTTATAAATTAAAGTCTGAATTTACAGCTAACCTTTGACATCTTCATCTTCTAATGTGGTACTGCTATCTGTAGATTCTTTAACTTGCGAACCTTCACCTTTCTTAGCCATTATGCTACGACCTGAAGTAATTTAAACTTGAGTCAAAACCAAAAAAATTTATACATAGTATATTTTACAACACTATACAAATAATTGAGGTTAATTCCAAATAAATTAAAATAAAAATAATTATTATAGTTAAAAAATGTTTCATTTTTACAGAATATTTTGTATTTAATTTTAAGAAACAAAATAATTTGTAAATGTTGAGGCAATACTGAAAATAAATTATGCATATTTTATAAAAACAATAATTACTTTAAATATATTTAATAACATTTTTTCTAAAATCTTGTTTCTGAATATTTTTAGTTTAAAACTGATACATGTATCAAAAACGCTAATATTTGTTTCATTCTAGCCAATTAAATGAATATTTAAATGATAATTATTTTTAAAAGAAGTATTATTTATTCTGGGACAAAACAAATTTTATTAAATACTGTTTGTATGAGATTTACATTACAATGCGGATAAAATTTTTTATTCTAAAGTTAAAATCACATGAAATCAATAAATAGTTGTCAGGCACTAAAGTGGCAACACTTTTAAATATCTCTACAAATTTATAGTAATGTTTTTTTCACTTTAATAATTAAAAAGGAATGACAAAATGAGAGAAAATAGTACAGCTATGAACATAAATAAATATAGGAATCTATAACATGTGTGCATATAATATAGGAGACTATAACATTAATAATAAAACAAATTAAGCATCACAAAACACATGTATGCTTTCATTGTTTCTTAAAAAGATTGATTCATAAAAAAGTTAACAGAAAAGCACATTTGAAATCCAAATTGAATACAATCGTAGAAATGTATGATAAAAATTTTATGAAATGAGTATTGCTTATTAACAAAAGTTGTCTTAAACATGAGCTATTTTATTGTAGAATATTGTAAAAGCTAAGATTTAATTTAAATTTTAATTGCAGTAGTTATTTAAATATTGGAAAAATATTTTTCTCCAGGGATAAATAGTTATTTTCCTTTAAATAATTTACATGCTTAAACAGTTAAGTCAAGGAATTTATATTAGTGTTATAATATAATTGAATATGAAACATTTGAATACTCAGTAAATTGATGAATTGGATAACAAAATACTTACAAGAGCAAATTCAATTTAACTAAACAAATTAGTAAATAAAATATTGTGTCACTAATTTAAATAGATAAGATGTTACAAAAATGGAAAAAGCATAAAATATTTTTTGTAACAAATATACAACTTACAATGTCAATTATTTTACATGCATACATTTAAGCATGCTAGTTAAAATATATTGAAATTTTTTCATGCAAGAAACATAAAACACATAAATTTAACAATTTTAGATAATTTATAAATGAAGACATTTATAATACACAAAAAATATGTTTTGTATTTATCATACACAACATGTATTTAAATGCAAGTGGTATAATTTATTATGTGTTATAACTGAAAATAAATTTTGTTCACAGAGGTAGTTAACAAAGTAAAATAAGTGGAGAAATAAATAAGAAAGTGAACTGAAGATTTTTATAAGAAAAAGTGCTAATATTTTATGTTATGCAAAATTAATTTTTGATAAATTTACATGTTAATACATAATTTTAAATTTTTTTTTATAATTAAAAGAGTAAACATTTTACTCAAAATATAAATTGATTTTATTAACATTAGTTAAAAATGCAATTACACAAAATTTTAGAGTAATATACCAAAAACATGCAAATAAATCATTGCAGATCATGTAAATTGCATGCACTTAATGTATCAAGCATATAAATAGCAACAAAACTCTAAAAAGGAGTGTTTATATGAGAAAGTCTGAACTGGTCACAAAAACAGTGCAATTCATAAAGATGATGTGCTATACAAATGTTGTGCATTACAAGATAATAAGCAAAATATTCCACAAAAATGAATCCAAAAATTGTGAAAGTAAAAACTGCCGCAATTTTATATCCAAATAGCATTCTCATCAAAATTAAAAATAAAATTATAAATATGAATAATTCTGTGCCATATCCTATTATGTATATTTTATATCCATAAAAATAACTTATTTAAAAATTAATACGATTTCAATTAAACTAATACATAATAGGAAATTTTCAAAATTCTATAAAAACATAATTTAAAAAGTAGAAGCAAAATTACTGTTTATTATCAGCAGCACATAAATAATAATAAATCAAATACCAAAAATCCCAGAAATAATACGTAAAAACCATTAAGTTTCTATTTGTAGTTAATTCTGATAATTCTTGGTGTAGAATGAAACAATTAAATGCGTTGAGTTGCCATATAAAAACTTCGAATGCATTTCATTTATATCAAATTCAAGATGTTTTGTTACACATTAATGGCTATTTTACATGGATTTTGGTAAATATTTTAATTATTAACAACTAAATTTAAAATCACATAGCTGTTAATAGTATTCTGACCAGAAAAATGTTCACAAACATCTAAATTTTGTGCTGCTCTGTAAATACAGAACTAGTATTTTACACATGATATAGATAAGAAAAAAAAATTCACTAAACAGTGGAATATAATGATCAAATTTAAGGGGCATTTCATTTGCATTAAGAACTGCAAATAATTTTTTCGCTACTCAGCAATATCAGAAAATAGTTTAATTCATTTTTCAATTTATTAAAATTTTAAAATAATTGCTTTTTATTTCCAGCAATTAAGGATTTTGATTATTAATTTAGACAGAATAAAATAATTATTCAAGTCTTTTATTTACTTAATTGTTCTATAGCATAACTATATTTCTGTCTGTTACACAGCCTACCAATATAGCAGAAATATTTTATGTAAATAAAAACACAGTAAAGTTCCTAAATACAGAGTAAAAATACTTATTGAAAAGCTTTTTAAATACATATTACATTTAATATTATTAACAAATATCTTAATAAATTTGTAATTATTTTGGTAGTCAGAGTTTACTTTAATAAATACATAAACTACATTGATAATATATAGATATATATATTATCAATGTAAGCTATTAATTTAAATAAACTGTAAGTAGATAATACGATTTGTGAAGGAAATTATTGTGGGTATAATTAATATGTCAAATCAATACTTTTGTAATATATGAATAAGTTGATTCTTAACTCTATTTTAAAATTTTTATGGATCCATATACTTTTAATTATAAAATACATTTACTGTGTTTCATATCCATGTTTATAGCCATACACCGCAGTTAAAATAATATTTTCTTGAAGATCAATCACATAAAAAAATAAAGACACTATTTTCATTTGAAAAATTTTTAGATTGGCATTTAATTGTTTCAATTAATTAAAAGTAGTGATCAAAAACAGTTTACCTTGATTTGGAGCAGTTACATGGCCTGTAGGTAAAGCATGAAATTGTAAGAATGGATAAAATAGGGAAAACATGCTAAAAATATCATGCGTAGATGAAAAAATATTAAGAAAAAGAATGTTATATTACCAAATTACATCAATTGAAAAATATATTTAAAGCTAAAACAATACATATAATTTTAAAAAATAAATACATACATCCAAGTTTCCATTTTAAAAAACTTGGCATATTAGAAAATATTACTTTATGTAGTAGTTCTAAAAAGCAAAAAACAAGCGAGAAAGAAATGACAAATAGAATTCTAAAAAATGAAAGCATTCTGCTATGATTCCCTCATCCCTTCAGTTTTTAATGAATGTAATGACATCTATTGACAAATAAAGCAAGGTGCAACGATGACGTAAAAACCAGCCTGCAATCTAAAGCCTATATAAAGCAGGATAATTAGGTGCTAATTACCTCGAGATACGACTGTTTACCATGTGCCAATGCAAGCATAGTGAATGTGTGAAAGAGATGAAATGACAAGGAAAACTAATTTATTCAATGAATTAAATGTCATAATTTCTTTACATTTTTTAATGAAAAATACATTAAATAGGTAGTATCTACAAATCTACAATACAGGAATTAGATAATATTTTAGCATTTATGATTTTTTAAATAAAGGAATTTTATTATGTATAAATCAATTTCAGTTTTTTCCTTTTAATTTCTAAATTTTGATTCAATTTAAAACAATGTTAAATATTCTGATGAATTTTCTACAAATAGCTAATAAAATGTTTTGATGAACTTTTACATCACAGAATATTTAAGAAATTTTTCTCGTACTACCTTGAAAGTTAAAGCAAAATAAGTTATAAACATCTGTTATAATAGAAAACAATCAAAGTTATCAAAAAACTTATTATCTTTTAGATCTAATAATTTATTCGACATTAGAAGATTAACACACATAAAAATATCAAACTTTTAATGTACAAAATCCAATAATTATTTTCATTTCACATAATAATATAATACTTACCTCAATACTCCTAGTATTGTAAAAATAAATTAATTTAAAGTTTTTTATATAAATATTAAGGAAAAACTGCTGATATTTTTGCCATATTGAAAACAATAATTTCAATGAAATAAACTACTTAATTTGAATATGAGTAACAGATCAGTAAAATTTAATTTCATAATATAGTTATTATTTTAAATAAATAAAACATTTTATAATGAAATAAATATTTGTGAAATATTTTACTATCAACTTTAATACATTTTAAAAAGTATAATACATTAATATTTATTTAATAATCATAGGTAACATTGACAGAAAAATCTTATTTTAGTTAGATAATAATTTAAATCTAATAATAACCAATGCACATTTATAAAATTTAAGTTACACAGTAATTAGGAGTAAATGCAACTAAAAATATTTCACATTTACTGATATATGATTACTAAAAGTTTTAATAATGATATCCTTTCCAAATTTTAAATTAATCCCCCAAGAGTTTCCCTACATTCATAAAGGCTAAAAAATACGAGAATAAATATGAGATTGAAATATAAGAGACAAGTCCAAGTAATGTCTTTTAAAAATAAATTGTGTAGTTTATAATTAAAATATTTAGAAGGGGAAAATGTTTTTTGCATTTCTTCAGAAAACCTAGCTTTTTTGTCATTTAAATTATATTACGTTCATTCCACTAACCTTTGAATTTATTTTTTACAATTTACATATAAAATTGATCATATATAGGCAAATGAACAAATAATTTAATATTAAATATTGGAGTAAGAAATTTGAAAAATACCCTCATTAATACATTAATTATTTTACAAATTTACTTATGATTTTATTTTCTTTCCTATCTTTCATAATCAATTCTTGAAACAGATGAAAAGACACGTGGAATCATTTCAATATTAAAGCAAAAAAAGCACATTTAATAAATGAAATTTTTTCTATCTATGGATTTTAAAAAGAGTTTCCAAAATAATTGTAATACATGTAAATATTATTAATAAAGCAAAGTATTTTTAACATCTTATAGATGTAAAGAAAGTTCCTTAGATATAATAATCATAAGAATGACATAAAATGGAACAAATGAAGAAATACTTACTAGAGAAATTACGAGTGGCTAACATTGTTGTGAGTATTACACCCTACAATGAAAAACTGCATTTAACAAAATGGTCTCCTTAAATTATAAAACATTTTTCTATCAAATTCACACTCGAAGCAATGTAAGAAAAATAAAATTAATATTGAGAGGCATGTCACACATAATTTATATAAAACAAGTATAAAATTTTTATATTCAGTACAATATTTTTACAAACTATCATAAAATTTTGAATTTAGTGAGTTTGTAAAATTTTTTTGGAAAACTATTTTACAAAAACTATTTCTAATAAACATCTAGCAATTAAGAATAAATTAATTAAAAAAGCATACTATTACACCAAAAAATTTTAAATCACATCCAAATTATAAGAACAAGAATTCAAAAGTAAGCGAAAATTTAAATTACAAAAACATTTTTCCTGACTTTATCCATTGAATTTCCTCAGATTTCAAAGGCAAAATCATATTTCAAGGTATACATTAAAAATAAGCAAGTGATAATATAAGAAAAATTTTCAGACATATAGTTTAAACTTGTTTAGTAAAATTTCTTTTAAAACTTATAAGAATTTAGAAATCTTATTATATATATATATATATATATATATATATATATATATATATATATATATATATATATATATATATCATCAACTTACACTACCAATGTTATTCTTATCATTATTTCACTTAAATCTGAACTAATGTGCAATTTTCATTATATACCCATACACTGATTTAAAACTATGTGGAAATGCAAAATGAATATATAAATGAAAATAAATTTTGCTCTTCATTTATCACAAAAAGATGACAGAACAAATACAAATGTTAATATTTCCTTTATAAATTAATTTTAAAACTAAATACTAAAATGTTTATGGTCTTCAATTTTTTATTTTAAATATATTTTGCTTTTAGAGTGACTACAACAGAATATTTCAAATTAATCTAAATTGAGTTTGTTGATGTATAATCATATATTTTATACACAAATAAAAATTGAAATAAATAGCATTTACAATTTACAGTACATTTCAAGCCCTTATATTCAGCACAATACATAATAATTTTAACAAATTCCAAGCCGAAAGTGGGCATTAAATCCATATAAATTGTTTAATTATTCATTTATAAAACTAATTACTTCAAATGGAATTTATGAACATCTTTTAGGACTATTGTTATCTTATAATGTAATATTTAAATATAAATTAAAATTAAGTCAACAATTCTCTTGCAATTTGATTTCAATTATAAGACATTGTAAATCAGTATTTTATACTGAAATAAATTAGAAAGGCAAATAACCTAAACTTCTTATATAAAAGGAATTTTCAATTTTTAATTTCAAAATAATGTTTTGTTTTAAAATATAATTATTAACTTTAAGTAAGTTTTTAACTTTAAGTTTGGTAAATATTTTACAAAAACCTGTTGCTATGCCTTTGTCTACTTAAGCCACTTAAAAAAATAAATAAAATGGTGTATGTATGTATGTATGTATGTATGTATGTATGTATGTATGTATGTATGTATGTATGTATGTATGTATGTATGTATGTATGTATGTATGTATGTATGTATGTATGTATTATATATATATATATATATATATATATATATATATATATATATATATATATATATATATATATAATTTAATGGGTCTATACTTTAATCCTAAGTTAAAGTATACTTCTTTAAAATACAATTAAAATGATATTCTAGATCTTTCATAAATAATGCTAATAATACAAAGTATTCGAAAAAATTTGATGAAATACAAAACTGTTTAACATAGTAATATTATCTGTTCTATTGATAATATGTCTACAAAATCTCACACAAAGTGTAAATAATTTTTGGTGATGTAAAATATCAGCCAACAACAAAGTTCACCTAAGGAAATGCAATTAAATTACTTAAAATGAAAAAAATTATTAATATCACATTTTCTCATGCATTAAAATGATTAATTTAAATGTAACAGAAATGAAATGATATAGAGGAATCTTACTTTGTCACAAATTTATGTTTTAATTCGGTTTTCTAATATGATAAAAAATGTGAAGTTTTAAATAAAGATGCATACATACTTTTAATTTACGACGAGCATTAAATTTCTTGAGACAATCAACAGTTTCTTGTCGATGGAGAGTTGATGCAACTCGTTCTCTTTGCTAAAAGGAAAACAAATCATTATATAGCCTATTACATAATTACACAACAATAAGAGCTTCTATTATAATACTAATATACCATAAATATAATACTTTCTAATAGAAAAAATGCTGCTTAAAACCTTAATCTTAACATCAAATTTAAACATGTATGGTGAAACTAGATTTTTATAAATTGAAAACTTCTGCAATAATTTTGTAAATTGTAATTAATTCAACAGCAAATGTCAAATGGATATGTTTCTCTTTGAAACTGTTACTCAGGACAATTGATATGCAGTTCGTCTGTTTTTGTTTACTTATTTCTCATTACTTAAGTTTTTTGAATTTGTTGATAAGCAGTTTATTTTTTATGAAATTAAATAAAAAATTTTAATTAATATCAATCAATAATAAATGATAGTAAACATATGGTAGTATTTTCTTGAATTGTATCTAATAATAAACCTATAAATGGATCTGGAATCTTCAGAAGCAAAGATATTTGCAATTATTCATTAAAAAAATGTATACAAATATTTGTAATTGGGGGAAAAACATCTGACATAACATTTATCCTTCATAAACAACCTTTTTTTCAAACATAATAACTCTTTATTATTTAAGGAAAAATCCATCTTTACACAAAGAATAGTTCAAGTCACCAGTTATATACTCATATTTTCAAATGCCTTCCACCATTTTCTAAGTCAACTATAAGCAAAACTAAGGCTATTAGAAAACCAACTTTGTTAGTTTAAACTATATGCCTTTCTACATTGAAATAGAACATTTAAAACATTATTATATTATGAAGATGGAATTTGAGATATATTTTCTTGGAAACTGCAGGTATAAACAAGCATTGCTTAGTGCTTTAGAAAATTTTCTGTCATAAGCAAAACTCATATTTTTATAATTATAGAATTCATACATTGAAGAGAATGTCAGCGAATTTTTTAAAAACTAAAATAAGTGCTCCAAACTGACATCATTTTATTTGCAGTCAATAGCAACATAAAGAAGTTTATTACCAGGAATTGGTAAACAAATTAGTAACAATTCTAAAAGTAAAATATTTACTTATAATTTTAAATTTAGAAAACACATGTATAAAATAAGAATTAGAGAAAATTATTTTTCTGAACTAGAATTTAAAAAACCTCAATCAAATAGTTTAAGTGATTAATTTTTGAAATTAACATTTAATAACAAAGCATGCATAATACTTAACAATAATTTGAAATACATCATATTCATTTAGAAATTTAACTTAAGAAAATGAGTCTATTACTGCGTAGAAAATAATACATATTTTTAAGATAATAAATTTTTTTGTTTTTAATTAGACATCTTGCTTATTTAAAATATAATAAGTAATTCATATTAACGTAACTGGCCGACTTACGCAAATCCATGGATGCTTAAGAGCTTCACTGGCAGTGATTCTTTTGGCTGGATTTACAGTTAACATGCTGTTAATAAGATTCTTTGCTTCTGGCGTCACTGTATCCCATTCTGGAGATGGATACTTAAATACAATATTAAGATAAAATTGCACACAGAAAATGTATAAAACTACTGTTATGAAATACATAATAAATAATAAGTCATCTGCATTTTATGAATATAACGTATTAAAAATAGATATGAAAGTGAAGAATTAAAAGTTATATTTATTTATAGATATCAGATTTACATACATATAGAACTTTAATTACTTGCATCATTTTGCTTGCTATTTTGATGACCCAGGTTAATAAATTTTTAATAAAAGAAAAAATAATGTAATAATATTCTACTTTGAGTATTGTGATCATATTTTACAAATCACATTTTAAATTGTATTTTTTGAAAAATCTGATTTGGGCATACATATATTGTATAATAGCATTGGATTTTAAAAAATATTGCTCTATAGGTGAAATATCAAATCTTATCAAAGCACTATAAGTAACAATATTTCACAAGGGACAAATTAATTGTTTATAAAAGCAAATAAAATAATCATAACGATATAGCAGCATACCATAGGTTTAAAAATAAGAGAATATTTTTAATGATTCTTTAATATTGCAAATAATGTTTTTGTCACGTCTTTAAAGCATGTATCGAGTGTAGGCAGAGCATACTACTTTTAGCTTCCTATACTACACTTTATAGAGAAAATGTGTCCAGAATTTGAATGTTTTAATCAAAAAATAGTAAAATTATTTAAAATATTGTAATTAAATTATTTTAGAAATAAATATTAACATTAGTTTGTAAATAAAAACTTCATTCGTAAAAAATTGCACAGTGCATAAGCTATTGATTCAGTTGCAAGTTTTCTATATCATTTCTATATTATTCTAATTCACTAAAAATTTTTTTAGTAAGATAATTAGTTAGAACTTAAAAATAGAGTATCTCCATTTGAAAAGGCAAATATAAGATTTGCGAAATATAAATTGATAACATCATTCATTCAAAAGTTTGTTTTGTAATATTTGAATCCCTGCATTGTTTTATTCATTAAGAATTATAAATTTATAAAATATAAAATGAAAGGTTTATTATACCGAACAACAATCCATATGGACAATTAAAATAAAGATGAGTTTAATGATTATAAAATGTCAAATAAAAATTATAAGATATTCATTAAAAAATTATAAGCAACTTTATTATTGCTTAAGCTTTAACTTAAATTTCAAGATATTTTTTACTTACATCATATGCACCAGCTTTAATCTGTGCATATAAACGATGTTGATCTTCATCCCAAAATGGTGGATAACCCACAAGTAATATGTATAAAATTACACCTGAAAATATTATAAATACACAAAAGTATGAAATATATGCTTGAATAATTTTTCAATAAAGTTATTATCTTAAAACTTATGTAGCAATAATTAATACACACTTCTTTTTCTTTCATTTTACTTTCGAGAAAGATGCTACATTATAAATATTCTCATTAAAATACAACCTTTCAAATGACAGTATAATTTTTCTTACAAAATATATTTTAAAACATCACGTAATAAATCATTCTTCTACCACAATTTATGAACAGCAATTCTAGCCTTAAAAAATTAAGCCAGCCATGAACAAAGTAATTTCTACGAAAAACCAGAAATTCAGACGATTTCATTTTACTGGTAGTAATATTTTTCTTCTTGAATAAAATAAAAAGGAGCAATTTTTATCCTCTTATAGTGTAAAATGCTAAAAGAATGTTCTAAGTTGTTTGTCATATGGTAAAAAAATATTTAAGTTTGATACCCAGTAGTAAGCAATATAACAGTTAAAAAATGCAGCAAGACATTAGATCTATTATGTTGCCTTGCAAGGATTTCCATATAGAATTGGTTGAATTCACATTTTGTAAGAAAGGAAACTTCTAGGTCTTGTGACTAAGCCTCAGTGAGTTTAAGTTATAATAGATATTTGATGGCATATAATGAACAGCCTAACAATTGCAAGACCCCTTTAAGTATCCACAGCATATTTACTTTCTGGGAAGATTTTTCACAGATACTAGACAATCTTTATATGATGCGAAGAAAATTTATTGCATGTAAAAAATACAAAGAATTTTTATTTATCCTCTCTTGGATCCATACATTTTTTGACACTGTATAGAAGGCAGCCTAAAAACTAGAAGCTATTATAAGGCATATTGTTATTCATCATGTCTTTGACTTCTAGGAATATTTTCAATAAATAATAGACTGATGTGTTACCATGATAAAAACCTAAAAAATTCCAAGCGCCCGCCTGAAAAGATATGCACACAGAAAGCAGAAGTGCAACATTAATCTCCCATTATTTATAAGTCATTGGAATAAAATGATAATAGCTGAACAGATTTTGAAAGCAATATAAGGTAGTTAATCTTAAGAAACAATGAATGAATGGATTTGAATTTAATTACATTAATATAGTCAATCTTAAAAGTGTTCTGTCTGAAAGAATAGGAAAACTAAAAACTATAAAAAATATTATAAATTGGAACTTTTAAATAAAATTTAAAAACTTTCAAATTATATAATTCTTTGGAAAATAAGAAGTAATAAATAATACCATTATAAAAAAGGAATTTTGAATACATTAAAATGTCACACTACAGTTTCATTTAACTGAAGGGTGGGGGAACTTACATCACTGAAATAAAGCAAAGAAGCCTTTTCCTATAAACTA
Organism: Latrodectus hesperus; assembly: GCA_037975125.1. Classification (NCBI taxonomy): domain Eukaryota; kingdom Metazoa; phylum Arthropoda; class Arachnida; order Araneae; family Theridiidae; genus Latrodectus; species Latrodectus hesperus. The sequence goes on from CM075853.1 coordinate 32,245,780, forward strand.
CAGAAAGTACTACTTATATAAGATGACAAAATTATTATTAACAACATCATATCATAGCATACTTTAGTACACTATCCTTTGTTCCATACATGCATCTTTATTCTTTGTTTTTGAAAAAAGATTACCTAATATTCAAAAACATTCATAATATTTGAAATTCTAACAAAGAAACTTCATATTAAAATAAGTAGAATTTCATAATTTGGAAAGAACAGCCTCTGATTTACAATAAAAACTAAATTCTTATTCATCATTATTTGCTTTAAACATTAACAAAATTTTTAGCCATTTAAAACACTTTAATTTCATTTTCAACACACAGTACAGTTGCAGTCGAGCTTGCCAGATATTTCTGCATTTCATCACAAAATAAAAATTTTAAATCATAATCGTAGAGGAATGCTTATTTTATTTCTTGCTATAATGGATTTATGCTATAATGGATAACATTGTGGACTATGTCTATTCTTAACAACTTATTCATTGCCGCATTCATCAAGAGAGAAGGTAAGTAAATTCATAGATCTATACATGATACAAATGCAATAATGTATATTGATTAGTATCAACAGAAACTTATACTATCAAACTGAATGTCATCCTTGAAGTTTAATGCTATGATCAGCAAAACATTTATTATTTATTTTATTTTTTGGTTAATTTTTGATCATGTTAATAATTACATAAATGAGATACACACATATTTCTGTTTACTTACAATGTTAAAAGTTAAAGAATAATCCTCTTTTCTATTGTTTAAAAATACTTATAGGTTGGTATGATTTGAAATAGCTAATTAATATTTCTGTGCATCATATATGAACATTCAAAAAAGCAATAAAAATCTTTTACAAGTCATTAATTTTTCATTCTGCTATATACTTTTAAAATGACTGTTAATTAATTTTAAAAATTGTGTACATTGTGCTAAAATTTGGCATAGCATAAAAAATAATATTGAGAATGAATACATTAGAGATAAAAAGTTTAAATTTATACAATTCAAAATATAAAAATGGTGATAACACATTAAAAATATAAAATAAAAATGGCATACATTTATTGATAATTTAATTATTATAGTTACCGCATGCCCATATATCCACAGGCTTTCCATATGGATCTTTTTTAAGAACCTCTGGTGATAAATAACCTGGAGTGCCGGCAAACCCTATGTAAAAACAAATCTTAAGCTTTAAAGTAAATTCAAAAATATCATTTGAATCTATTTAATTTGATAAAAATTTGTATATATTTCCTTTTATTAAATAAAAGAATGAAATAATACAGAAACAATTAACATTAGATATATAATCTCTTGGAATAAAAGTAATACTGAATAAAAAGCCTTGATCTTTATGTATTTCAAAATCCACCAAAATTAATAAAAATAAAGGATAGAGAAATTAAGAAGAAAATTCATCATTTGATAAACTTTGTTTTAGCTGAGATGACATATTAAAATCCTGATTTAATCATTGAAAGAATACTTTAATAAATAGCAGCAAAATATTTAGAGGCTTTTCAACCCTAAAATACTATATCATAAAAGTTTGCAAAATATATAATTCCTAATTTTAACATTCTATGTCTAACTACTTGTAAAAAGTACAATGAGGAGATCTATGCTAAAAAGGTACTTTTACTTTGAAATATGACACAATAATTATAATCAGAATAAAAAATAAAATTTATTGAAGATTTTCATTTTACAAGTCATTCTCAGTAATTTACTCAAAGCTATTACATCACTCAAAAAAATGTTAAACCGTGTTTTAAATTCTTACAAAAAATAAATAAATAAAATAAAATGCATCAATTTTGTTTCTTACAATATTAAGTATGAAAGGCAATTAATAAAAATTTCTTTAATAATGGTTAAAATGTCTTACAAAAATAATGACATTTGTTTCCTAATTTTTTCTTTAATAAATGTTGAACGTTTTTTTTTCATTAAAAAAATATTTGATTTTATTCATGTAGGTTTTCAATATCATTTCATTTTTTGAAAAGAGTATGTTTTTAGATTTCTATTTATTTCTGAATGGCAATTATTGTTAAGTAGTTCAGGAGACATAATTAATAATAAAATATAAATATTAGTTCACTATATCACTATATCAATTTTGTTTCAAAATAAATCAATAGTACAAATATTCTTGAATATAAATTGTCCAATAGACCAATACATTTGATTTATTTGTTAACAATGAAATAACTTTTATTAAATAGAAAAAAGAATTTACTATTGAAAAATTACAACTTTTATTTTTAACAGAAATGCTTGAATAAGTTTTGAAATAAAAAAGTACAAAATTTTTCTAACAAATTAATTTTAAATTTTTTAAAAAAATTTAAAATTAAAATTTAATTTAAAGGATACATTTTTAACAAAAATAATTTTACAAGTATTTGAGCATAACATAAATCAACAGATTATGATAATGAATACAATAGTCTTCAGAATATTTTTAAAAATGAACAGACAAAAATATATTTTTATAATTTACTATGATTCACATACATTCTGAGTAAACTTTTAAAAATATTACAAAAGCTATATTTCTTAACCCTTTTCTTTTATAATTATCTCTAGACAGTTATATATTATGAGAAAAAATCAACCCTCTACACAGTTATAAATTAAAAACAATTTATCAATGATAGAAATTTTGGTAATCAAATATTAAAATTCAACAAACAATTAATCAAATGTTTATTTCAACTTTTAAAACAATAACTTTTTTAATTTTACATAATACTTGAGCATGCACATGCATATATATATCAAATAATATATTTAATAGTGTTTATTAAATTTTTCAGGTGTGGAAAAAACGACTTATTTGAAAAGAACTTTAGATAGATATAGAAAGATCATGCAGTCAGAAATAAAAATACAAAATGTGCCACATTAAAAAAATAGATACAATGTGAAATCAGTCCTGCTTTCTTAAAAAATAACAATGTAATAAATATTTTACTGTAAATTCACAAACCACAAAGAAATATCAATACAACAACATACCATACCAAGCTTGTTGTTCTCCTTGTACCTCAATAGCTAATCCAAAATCTGCAAGTTTAACAGCTGCACCTTTTGCTTTACTTGCTAATAACAAATTTTCAGGCTGAAGAGAAAGGAGTGACATAAATATATTATTTTGTTATACCTTAAATAAAAACAGCTATTCATGACAAATACCTTTAAATCTCGATGTACTACACTGTTTTGATGGCAATGGCTAACACTTTCTAAAATTTGTTGAATACAATGACTGGAAAAGTAATAAAATAAAAATTAGAAATAACATTAAAATAACTACTTAAATTAGAATTGATTTATAAAGATTAACATTTAAATAAATAGAATAAGTCATTAAAAATTCTAATTGCTATAAAAATATTTACTTAGATTTTATGGGTAGCTGAATTTTAGCAAACTCTGAGATTTCAATTGTACTTATATTTATATGACATTTAGTACACATTACATGCACAATACTTTTGTATACATATTGCATGACATAAAACAATTTTATAAACTATCATTTAAAATGTTAAAGTACTTTAATAAGAAATAAAAAGTAGTAATTTTTATTAAAAGTAAGTTATGGTATATAAAATATATTACTATGCAACTGTGCTTTTAAGGGAAGCTTAAGAAAAATGTTTTGAAATTACAGACACTTATTAATAATGAAAAAATAGCTAATATCTAATGAAGCACTATCCATACTAATTTTTTTTTTATCTCAAATAGGAATACCTTTTAAACATTTAATGCAAACTGGTATGTTGATTTTGGTTCAATTTTTTTTTAAATTTCTTTAAATCTTGCTTAATTTGTGAATAAGAAATTTTAAAAAGTGAGTGTAATTCAAGTCCACAATTGTTAGTACTTTGGATACAAAGAGAGCTTGCATTCAATCTTTTAACAATTATTTTCAAAAATAGATTCTAAATATAGAGAGACTATATTGGAAATTGCACAATCAGCTAACTCCTTAGCAAGCTCTCTAGTAGCACAACACCGTTTTTTTTTCCTGAAGTTCTCGCAGGTAGGGACTTGTCATCATTAGTAGGTTAGCATGCTGTTTCTTGAATGCCAGACCTTATTTTTGAACTTTCAGAATCAAATCCTCTTAATATTTATGATACAACAGTATTACTTAAAACTGTACACACAATTTGGTGATATTATATAGCTGACTTTTTGCAACAGAACTGGAAATAAATGATGGTTTCAATCATGTAGTGAGTTAGTTCGATTTCAGACACTTTTTACTTAATGATAATGATGTTTTCAGATCTCACAACATAGTGTTCTAAACAAGTCTTTTTCTTTCAAATGCCAAAAATCATCTGACAAAATATAAACGAACAAGTCACACACAACATAAATGATTTTTACAGATATTAGTAGCATGGTGGAGAAATTGGGTAGCAACCCAATATAATAAATTATTTAAAAATAAAGAAATAAAGACACCTAAAAAGTTTAAAAATATTATAAATTTAAATCATTTTCATTATTTCATTGTTAATGAAAGAGCAATGAAATGGACCAAAATATTACTGTAACTGTTAACATTTATAATTATATAAAACACATGATGAAGAATAGTAATACTCTAATATAATAATTTTTGAATATGGAATAAGTATACAGAATAATATTTTATAACATTTTCTCCTTCACTGATCACTTATTAAAAGGAGAGCAATAAAAAGACCTATCAAACTATTTTTAACTGGCAGTTTATGCAAGTCATTATTTCTGTATGAGAGAAGTTAATTTGGTTGGTTTAAGCAAGGCATAAGCCATAAGTGCTACATTTTAAATTTAATAATTTAGTTATAAGCATAATGCTTTTTAACAAGTGATAGATAATTTAATTGGGAAATACACACAGTATTACATGCATGCATTATCACTGGTAATAATTTAAATAAACTTATATTGTTGATTATATGAAAAGTTTATTTCTGTATTTAAAAGCATTGGTGTCATTACTTAGCAGATTGTCCATAGCTAGCTTACATTACTTATTTCTTAAAATTTATAACACATTCAAATTTAAAAAAAATTTATTTGTAAAATACTGATAAAAACTTATAATAAATCAACAAAAGTAAGAATAAAATTTGTTGAAGCAATGTAAATTATTAAGAGCCATAATAAAAAAATACCTAGCATCAGCTTCACTGTAATATTCTCGTGCTACAATATCTTCAAATAATTCACCACCAGTAACTCTAAAATAATAAGCATATATTTAAATCAATAAATTATTTTATGCATGTTAAAAGATGCAAATGCAATTTAATTAGGATAGATCAAAATAAAAAAATAATAATAATATAATTTAAACTATTAAAAGAATTTTTGGAAGAAGTTAAATAACAAAAATATTAATTTCTTTTTATAACATTGGTTTGTTGTGTATAAAACAGCAGATTTTAAGGACAGTTAAAAAAAAGAAAAATGCTAAATGAATATTTGGAAAAAGAGAATTTAAATAATCTTCAGTAGCAGTACTGTATTGTAGTAATAAATATATGAAATTCAACATATAGTAAAGTTATTTATAGAACACATGTAAAAATCTTTTGATGGAAATGATGAAGTCTTTCACCGTTTGATAAAAAGACTTTAATTAAAAAAATGACAATTCATCAAGTGCCTCTAGAGAATAGAGATTGTATATATTGTAAATTATTAACAGGAAGTATATTTCATTTGCAACATACAGAAGAATAGGAATTTCAATCTATTCTTACATGTTGATTGCTAACAGTATTGTATATTTTTCCATATCTCTTAAATAATTTGTATTTATTACTTCATTGCAAGTAAGGAATGTAAAGAGAAAGGTATCAACAAAAGTATACCATATGCTTAGTAATATCTTAAGAGGTTAGATAAAATTTAAATGATTCATAAAAATAACAATGTATTCCTTCTTGTGCTGTATATTCAATTCAGAAGACTTTTAAAGCAATAGTTAAAAGTTATTTGTATATTACTATTTTTAAATTGATGATTAATATGTTATCAAAATATACAACATATTTCTAAAAAACAACAAAAAATCATCAATTTTTGATGCATAAAGATTACATAGTAAACATTTTAATCTATTTAAAGAAACTTTTCGAATAGTAAATTGGAGTTTTATTGTAAAAAATGTTTAAATTTCAGCTGCTAAAACAATTAATTTCATTTTTAATTCTATTAAAAAATTGAATTATTTAATATTATTAAAATAAAAACTTTAATTGAATTTTTTATGATAAAATATTCATATGTAAATGTAAATTTTAAATAATTTAGTAGTCCTGTAACAGAACATTTATTACATGGGCGCCATTTCACAAAAAATAAATCACAGCAGTCAAGCTCTAATTCTGGAGTCAGCAGCAATTAGGTGTTAAGGCTTGTTTCTTGTTTTTATGAAATTTTGTGTTAAAAATGTATTTTGTATTAAGAACTATTTCAAAAAGTTAGAGCCAAGACACATTTTTGACTACAGCTTATATTACAACCCAACATAAAAATTTAAATTTCTATGATAATTTTAAATTAACTTAAGTATGAAAAAATTCATTAAACAGTCACCATAGATGTTATACAATCTAAAAAACAAGCATTTAATAAACTGCACAACAATTTAAGCAAGCAATACAAACAAGTCATTTCTTTTATTGTTTGAATATAACTTAAGTTATTAAAGCTTTTAAATAGAAAACTGCAAGAAATATTTAACTACAAATTTTAAGTTTAACAACTTGTTTGCAATTGTATAAGGATATTCATTAAAATTAAAATGAATTTAACTAATTGAGCATTATTTATAAGAAAATGATTCTATATTCATTTATACATTTCAAGACATTACAATAAATTTTGTTTGAAAATAACACAAATGAGATTATACTTACAAATCGAAAATTAAGTAGTGATAACCTTCTTCTTGTATACTGTCATGTAATCGAACTATAAAAAAAAACAAATACTAAGTAAATATATTAAACCAATATAGCAACATTAAAACATTAACAACTTTTAAATTTTTTTAAAAATATATATAAGTTTTTATAGCGATATATATTTCAAAGATTGCAAATGATGAGCTTACTTTAATCCTCACAAATTCTAATGTACACCATTTTTAAGTGCGTTATGATTTAGAACATATCTACTTTTTCCTTCACTTTAGCTCTCTAAGTAATAATGCTTTTGTATGCTTTAAAATTATACGATAGAATATTTATTTATTTTGTATTGTAGTCAAATGATTGTTTTTATATTATTTTTTTCTAAAACTTAAATTTGATAAAGAAATACAAGAGAAAATTAAATTTATTTATGGTTGAGAGTTTAATTTAAACAAGTACTAAACCAGATTCCTGTCTTGCAGTGAGCAATAGCACATAAATAGGCAATTTAAATTTTTATTATAGTTGAAAGAGCTTTTGTCAAATGCAGAAAATCAATTCGATTATCAATTTTCTATAGCCATTTAAAATTGATATATTTTTAAAGGAAGCTCTTGTTCTTATTGGAAGTATATAGCAGCATAATTATAATCGCTACAGCAGGCGATTGTAAATTATTTTTACCTACATCAAAAGGGGCTATAAACATAAAATCTTTGAATACCACTAATACAGAATGAATCATAATGATAGGAATGGTTACTGTATAGAAAAAAATTGTCAATATACCTGGTTACTATTTCATTCATTAAGATCTGGCAAATGAACTTTATGGTCTAATAAATTGCCAGTAGTTTAGGTTTCCGTAAGCTGTAAATATATTTTCTATAAACATCAAATTTTGTTTTCCTATTTAACTATGTTATTTTAAGATTTGATATTTTTTTAGATCCATTTGTCTAACCATATTAAACACAATAAACAGTTTGTTCCATTTAAGTTGTGTTATGACATTTCAAAGTTTCATGCAAAGATTTGGAGGCAGAAAACTTAAATTTTTCTACAGTGAATTATAATGTAATATGAAAAAGTTTTAAATATGTTCTGAGGCAGACAAAAGCACATGGAAAAAACTTACATATACTTCATATCTCAGTACTATGTTTTATATAAACATATAACAGATAATATTAATTTATCAAAAATGAAGCCTTATCATTTTATATTTCAATTAGTTCTTAAAAGTTTTACTTAAAAATAATTGAAAAATCTTTTTTGTAAAACAATTATAATTATATTCTAAACATTCAAACACATATATTATTTGAATTTTTATTAGTATGCTCATTAGTATTAATAATTCTATTATTATGTTGATTAAAAATGCAAAATTTGAAAAAATAAAGATTTATTAAATAGAATAAATAAGCTAAAAAACATAAAAATATAAAGGGAAAATTAATAAAATAATATATTAAAAAACATATTTCTATATCAATGAAATATTTTGAGAAATTAAAAAATGAATATTTGCACAAATAAATTAATTTTAATAAAATTTTTTCTTTATTCTTCATAAATGACTAAAAACTTAAAGTGAATGAAAACATTCCATTTAAATTACTTAACATTTAAAACTTGTTTTTATGCCTTTTTCAAACTGCGCACAAAGTATTTTTGTATGGGGGATAAGTTTTAAAAGAATTTTTTATAAATTTTAGATTAAAGTTTCATTTATGAAAATTGTAATTTGAACAAAGTCAATCGCAGTATTTTTGAGCATCTGCTGCATTTTTTCCTTCTGGAAAGATTTCACTAAGAGAGGGTCACATTCCCATATTGTAAAAATAATAACTTGAGAAATTCTCAAGTATGCTGAAAAGAGATGTAAAGCATCCATCTCACGTTATTTAACAGTAAATGTGAATGAACTATGGACCTATTATTTCGAAAGCGTGGTCCTACCGCTTTGGCCACACTGAATTCTAATTTGGACGTATAGATGTAGAGATCGATGTCGCGAAAAAAGAAAGTACTTAATTGTGACAAATTTAATTAATTGTGACAGTGTTAATTGTAAAAAATTGTGACATCTATGTGTGTATCACGGTATCAGAGTTAAGTTCGTATTTTTTCGAATGTTAACATGTATAACTGAAAATGTTCGATTTTCTGTCTTTATAAATCAAATTATTTCTTTATAAGTTCATTTTCAATTCTAAAATATGGACTTAATTCTTTACTCAAATTTCTTTCTTTTTTTTAAAAAAATTCACACAGATTGTACATGTATACGTTTAAAGATGGAAATTAAATTTCATCTTAAGAAGCGCAGTCATTAATGCAAATAAATTCATCATCTATGAATCTCAAGAGATAAAATGCTTAACTAAACTAATTTGAACACGACAGAAAGAAAAAAAATGATGGGGACATAAACTAGGTTAAAAGCAAACAATTCAAAGCAGAAAGTATTAGGGTAAATTGATTTTTCATTTCCTTTATGTCCACAACAAAGTGAAAATCTTTTTCTAACAGACACGAGGAAAAAAGGCGGGGCATTAAGTAAGCAATAGGATCTATCTGCGCATGAGACACAGGGTCTTCAATAATTTCCGGAAAGTTTTTCCCCCTTTTTCCCCTGTACACCAATACTCATTCGATTTCAAAGTCTTCTCACCCCACCCTTTGTCTACGACCGCGCCGTCGTGAATCCAATTTTAGTGTCACGTGAGTTTCCTGCAACTAAAGACAAGGGGAAAGAAAGGGAAAGACAACATAAAAGGGAAAGAAAAAAGATATTTTCAATAAAGAATTGTCCATTAGTAGGGAAGAAAAAAGCAAACACCCTAATCGAGTTAAAAAGCACTTCTGGATTATTTGTCCCTTGTATGCAACAAATTATAAATATATAATAATGACTCAAAATAAAACTCGGATGCTAACATTTTTGTGCCCTTATGGAATAATTTATTAATGTAACGAAAATAGGGGAAAATTCATTAAAATAAATATTTTATTTATAATATTGCATTAAAACGTAAGTGAAATTAATAGTAGCTTTTGCATTTATTAAATCTTGCAAAAAATGCGTTTATTAGATACAATAGAACGCAATTAATATAAATTTGTAATTCTTTTGTTAATGACATTTATCTGGATATTTCTTACTGTTTTTACCGATGGTTAATTGAAAATCATCAGATTGAGAAAGTGTATTAATAGAAATGCGATTAATTATGAGGTCATTACGAACAAAGATTTATTGTTATGCCCCTCTGATTATTATCACTTTCAAAAACTGAACGATTCTTAATATTTAATTATTTAATACTTCATTGTAAAATTTCTTTCCTAATTTCTCAAAAATCTCACATGTATACAGTACGAGAGGTGGTACATATTCTTAAGAAATAATTTCCTGTTAGGTTTTAGTTGGGTTTGTTTATCGCTTAGTGATCATTTTTGTACCCGAAGGCTAACAATACTGGGTCCATGGTTTAAAGTGTATTCTGAATCACTCACACATCTATGCACGTGATAGGATTCGAACAAATGAGTTGTTGAATCGAACGCCAAAGAAATAAAATTTTAGGAAAATCAAGAAATTTTCCAAGTGTTTTTTTTTTGTATTATATTTTCCACAAGATGCAAACATTCTCTAATATTGTTATGCTACCAAATATTTTTACTAAGTACTTTTACATGATTATATACACATGTAGTACTGTTACACCTTCACCGTTTGGGTTTGAGGGACTCTCCAATCTGCCCTTTTTGCGGACTAGAGGATATGACTGGTGACCACCTTTTCACTTGCCCTGGACTTTCGGACGTCGCAGATAGAAATTCTGCGGAAGATGACTTTTCATCCACCTCAAGATTGTATTGGGCTGCCCGACAGAGACTGATGGTTGAAAAACCAAGGTCGGGCGTAGGATTCAAAATAAAGAAAATATATATAAAAATCATGTAGTACTGTTATGATTTTAAACGATAAAGAAATAAACATTCGTAAAATATGATTCCACTTAAGTTTGTAAATGTTCCCTTTTTTCCTACTTTTCTGAACAGAATATATTAAGACATAGGCATCGTTTTCGTCATATATATATATAAAACAAGGATTCTTTTTAATTGTTTGCATATTTAATATTTATTGAAATAGTACAACATGTAATTAAAAACATAAACAATTTAAAGTAAAACCTAAAAAGACTTTCTTTCATGGCATGTCCGCATCTTATACTACCCCAGAATTCCTTCTTATCTGGGGGTTTTCAGTTATGTATTTCTAAGCAGTAAATCTACCTGATTTTTGGTTTCCAATTTTTTCTCATGAGACAGCTTCGTCAACAGTTTTATTAGCGGCTCCATTATCTTCAAATCTTATTATGTATGCCGCGCATTTTAATCCTCTGCATGGTAATGAATTTAATGTTTGTTTCTTTAAGTAGTCAAAAAATTTTCACCTTGTTCTGCAATAATTGTCATTATTTATTCACCAGCTATGCTCTTCAAAAATTTTATTTCGAATTACATCCAATTCCCTCAACCATCGCCCAATTGAAGGATAGTAAATGAATATATTGCTTTTTCTGCGGATGAAATTAGATTTCAAATACTTTCCATATGGACATTTGCTAGCAGCAGTTGTAAATCTGTGGCATTATGTAGTTCTGTTTGTTAGTTTCAGAGCTTAAATATTAGAAGGTACTGACAATTCTAAACCTATAACTTCGCAGAAAATTTTTAGATGCGATTGGAAGTATAATATAGATTACTAATGATGTCTTTTAAAGCCAAAACTAACGAACGAAAAGATAACTAAAAATATGGCATAAAAATTATGTAATCTTTTTAAATAAAAATGTATGAAATAGATTATGTGCATAAATTTTTAAAGTTATTAACAGAAGTATTTTTCTTTTCAATGATAATATTCGAGTGCATTCAACTATTGACACATTGTAATAGCTTTTATAGGACAATTTTAAGCATCTACACTTTATCGCTTAAACATAAAAAACTTTGTACGATTATAATTTGGTTTGTTAAAATTTCATTAAAAACGTTTCTAAGTTGCATTTCAACTTTTACAAATGGGTAATTGAGCAAGGACCTACAGTTTAAAGGCGATACAATTTAGTCTACTGGAAACCACAAAATTTAATTTCAAAGTTCCGAAATAATACACAATTGTAGAACTGGTTGAGGATTTATTAGATTAGGAAAAGTAGTTTCAATATATTTTGTGCCATTAAAAATATATTTTGGGTCGATTCTTTAAATTACTAACTAAAAATCAAAACGTTGGTCTGCATAATAAATAAATTTGATTTCAGTTTTGTGTCTTTTTACGGTAATTTTTTTTGCGCATTATAATTAATTCAAATGAACCATACAATTTAGATGGATTTCTTACCACTAAAAACATTTTATATTCATTTTACACCTGAATTACAAACTGAAAGCAAAAGAGCTGACCACTTTTTTATGATTCGAAAACTTCAATTTAAATTAAAAAGTATAATAATGTATTAAAAGTATAAAAAATAAACAATGTAAGCTTATTGTCCCAAACAGTATAAATACTGCAGATTAATCGGATTATTAATAAGAAACAACTGAATTCAATATTTAGAAAACAAATATAATTTATAAAAGTTATATTTAAGTTATATGTAATTACTTAATATCTTTTTTCTCTACTACCGTAAAAATACTTTATTTCCGTAAAATTATTTTTACAATTCATAATATTAAAATAAAAAATATCTTGCTTTATACGAGCATTTCAATAATTATTTTAACTATTTCATGAACAGTTAATGCATTTATTTTGATTTCTACGATGAGGATTTACGTTCATAAAACATTTATTCAAAAAAATTATACATAGTTATATATAAATTGTAGGTTTAAAGTAAAAATTAAATAAATTTAATTCTTAAATAACAACGAAAACTCTTAGAAATTTTTAGTAGAATAAATGAAAAGTAATTATCAATATACATATCCGAAATAAATTTTAAGAAATTAGAAAAATGACAAGAAAAACAAGACGAATTATTTATAAGACGGAGGACAGTTAGAATATTAAAAATGAACAATACAATCAGAAATATTAGGAAAAAATAATAATGAGAAAAGATAGAAAAAAATGAAACTAAAAATACAATATTTGCCCTGTCTCATCAGGGGAACAGGGAACAAGGGGAAGGCGACTTAAATTCATTTGTGTAAATATTGTAAGGAGTAAACAATGCACAAATGAATTGTTCCTTATGAAATTGTTGATTTCGAATAAGGAAACGGAAAAATTAATATAAATTCAAATAATATATATATATATATACATATATATATATATATACATATATATATATACATATATATACATATATATATATATATATATATATATATATATATATATATATATATATATATATAGTTACAACAAACGGAATAATTTCTTGTTCTCAAATTCAAAATGATCGAAAAATTTTTATTTAATAAAGTAATTCTCAATTGAATTTATATTACATCCTGCTTAAACTATTAACATATATCTTAGGCTTCCAACAAAGAACGGTACACAGTTAAAATTTATTTTTTCGAACAAAAATGTCTGAATTTTGCCTCTAATAATAAAGAACTTAACCGATTCTGATAATGAAGGATTAACACGCGAAACGAAAATTTAGCAAATGAAATTTCAGTAATTAGGAATAGTTCAAAATTTATATGAAAGTTATTGGCTGCTCAAAATTATTGTAAGAATATAAGAAGTGAAAGCATGCATAAATATTTATATAAAAAAATATGTATTTTAAGGAACTTTTTTTTGCAAAGTTCTCTAAAAAAAGCATTGCATTCAGAGAAATATTTATCTTTTTCTAATCGTGAAAAGTTAGCTCAAATTCTTTTTTGATCAAGGACATCCGCATGCAGAAAAACCTGAAAACTTAAAAACAGTTTTATTTTAAATTATTAATAAATCCTATATTAATATTTTAATTAAAGATTAAGATTCAAGAATCTAAATTTGGAATCGCGAAGTTTTATGATTCTCATTTCCACTTTTAAAAATATTATTAAATTTAAAAGTGTAACTTCAGCACACCTTGGGTTACAGAGTAAAGCCTACAAATTCATTTCTAATCTCTGACAAAAAGAAGGATTAAAAGTATCAAGCCTATTTGTTCTATTTCTCTCAATTTGCACACAGGTTATTGAACTTTTACACAAATGTTGATCTCTCTCTTTGAAGTTCAACTTCAAACTTTCTTATATATTTTCTATTAAAAGGATTTGTTTTAGGAATTTCACAGATTACAAGGCCAAATATTGGGTGAAATATTATGGTTATCGTCTGGAATTCCCTAGTTCATAAGTTCTGTTCTCACCTCGAGCTTAGGTTTAATAAGGTTTTTTTGTTTATTGCTCTACGATTTATCTTTATATACGAGAGCTAATTAGATTAGGATATTTGTTTAAAATGGATTCCATGTTACTTCAGAAGACCAGGTTCGAGGTGGAAATCAAGTTCGTTAACTGTTGAACTGAAGGCCAAAACGCTAACCGTTCAGCTGCTAACTCGACATCTTAGGAATAGATATTTGTATTCGTTTCAGAATCTATTCTAAATTATGTCTTCGTTCGAATTAACCATCGTGTGTAAAGAGACAACATACCCTATTATCAATACTATTTTCGTAAATCCCTCAAATGGTTTGAGGACACATTTTATTCATGTGTCCTCAAACCATTTAATGAAAATGAAAGCCATCATTTAATGAAAGCCATGGTACACGTACCATGGCTTTGAGAGATTATCAAATATATAATTTAAAAGCATATTATCATTTATTCTCACGCATTAAGTGATTGAAATATTTGTTATTAATAAATAAAAATATCAAGTTTTTAATAAATCATTCTTGTTGAGAAAGAAAAGGAATGTATAGTCCTTCCCTTCGCTGAATTAAACGCACGATTTCCTAATTTTCCCAGCATTTTTAACCTTATGCCATATTTTGTCCCTGTAACATATTCTCGCTTTAATAGAGGCCATTAATCATTCCATTAATTTCACCTTCAAAATTAATTGGGTCGGAAGGAAACACGTTAGTTACTGTTTCCGGATTTTGAGCAAATGGAAATATTTTGTTTCGTAGAAGTGCTTTTGTGCTTAGCATAGTTTTTTTTAATTTCAATTCATTTTCAAAAACACTTTCGATGACGCTACTATATTACATAACAAAGTAAGTAATTCATGAAAAATTAACGTATATATGATTCAGGTTAAAGCACAAATAAAGCGGATAAACTGGGGTAATAAAACCTTAAGAAAAGTCGAAATAAAGTGAAATTTTAAAATTTATAATCCATCTTTTTTAAAATGATATAAAAATTCTCTGTTACCGAAAGAAAAAACAGTTAAAAATTTCTTAATGATATTGCATAAAGTAAGAACAAGAACGTGACTAGATTATTTTGTTTAAAACATGATGGTACATGTACCATGACATACAGTATGTGTATGAACTGGAACAATAAAACTTAAAAAAATATGGAGAAATAAAAATAACTATTAATATTTGCAATCTATTAATCTTAATATTTTATAAAGTTCTTTTTCTTCACTTAACAAAACTATAACTAAAATAGTTTACATACAATACTAGGATAAAAAGGTACAGATGATGAAATCAAGTTATTCTGCTTTTAAAAATATAACGGGGATTGTAAAACTATAAAAAAATTGTAACAATAAAAACAGCTTTATTCTATTTGTAAAAAAATATTCTAATATAAATATGTAGGAACCAAAATTGTAAATAGATGTCGCTAGTTGACAGCGAGCATCGCTTATGCTTTCAGACAACACAGAGAGTAAGTACTACAGGGAGTAAGAAACTTTTGCGGACGCGAGTGGGTGCTCCGCCGATAATTGTTTGATATGATATTCTTTGTCCAATATTTGTAGAATCTAAGTGTCCGTTTTTTAAAACTGTGTTTTGTTTACTAACCACTAACACACTCTACATACATACATTTATATATATTTTCTAATTGTATAAATTCTCAAAAATATGCATATAAGAACAAAACTAATTAAGACTGTCACATATGGCACAAGATGAAAAGGATCAGAAGATCTATATGGAGTTACAAGAAATAAAGATGACTGGATTATTTTATTCCAATTGAAACAAACACGGCAATTAAACCGGATTAGACAATTTAAAAAATGCAATCATAAAAGCACTGAAAAACCAAAACATTATGATCGCAGTCAACCATCTAGCTGTTACATGATAGATAAGCTGTCGCGGAAATATATTCATGTAATACCAAAAATGATGCTTAGTATATCACTGGGAAGGCTGCAGATCGAAGCGACTTTGACACTGGGTCATGGTCAAGGTTATTGTCATGGTCGGAAGTACCTGAACAACTTCCTTCAAAAATGTTTGTAAGCTGTGACTATGCTGTTGTTGTTGCTTATGACACAAGCCAAGCTCGCTATGCCTTTGGCAGTGCGAATTAAGTCAATAGAGAGCGTCTTTCGTTTGGATCAGAGCACCACGAAGGTGAAAGTACGACTTTGCTCTTTTTAAGGTGCCTCGTCATTTTGAACCACGGTCAGGTGACGAGACCACACCTGAGCTGGCACCCTCCTCTCCACATTCACGCCACACCTGCGGAAGGACTTTGGACGTCACAGATTAACGTGGACACGTCCCCAACCCACAGAGCTCCAGCAACCCAGTGAAGGAGAGTACACCGTGGCCACCCTCCCAACCACTGCCCGCGGCAAATGATGCTTCACTTTGCTGAGCTTACGGGAAGCGGCGTGAAGTTACTAAGCCACGGGAGCTCGCTGTGACTATAAAAAAGTAAATGAATGACGGTGAAATTTATAGCAAATGGCGTGGTGTTGGATGATATTTCACTAACGACATATGATGTAGAACCATGCTCATTTTGGAGATACTCGTTCCGAGTTTTCAGGCCACCAGAATTTGTCCAGTCAATTTTTTTAAATCAATAGCTTTCCTATAGCGCACACACGCTTCATGATAAGACGGCTTTATGTCAAATGCTGGAAGTGGTCATACTTTGGTTTTCATAGTAATATTCATTATTTGTAGCTCTCTTATTATCTTTAATCAGATGAGAATAACTAGAAAAAACTAAATAAATAATTTCTTTTAGAAATTTACAAATCTTGGCAGTTTTAATAAAAATTTAAAGTGAATATTGTTTAGTAATAATGAGAGCGATGAAATTCGCAAATCAATTATTGTCGATTAATAATATTAAGCAGATTGTTGTAGAATTTTCTTAATTTGTCGATTAAATGATGATTTAAAGATCAATAGTAAATCGAATGTCATTTGCAGAGAATAGAATATAACAGCAGGTGTGCATAAATATGAAAACAAAAATTAAATACAACTAACTTAAAACAACTGCTTTGTCAGTTTTAAAAAAAATTAAAGTTAAAAAAAATTTTAATTCGAGAAAAGGTCTCTCAGGTCAACTTTTGCCCAACAAGATCAATTCGACAGGGCTTAATAATTTAAAAGCATTTCTAATTGTTACGAAGATTCGAGTCTGAAGTGAGAACTGAACATACAAAATGTTGAGCTGAAGGCTAGAGAATTAACCATTCATTTCTGAATGCCATACAATCATGTGTGCCGACCGATTGGCTGAGTGGTTAGCGTTCCTGACTCCTGAGCTGTTGGTCCCGGGTTCGAATCCTGGTTCGGGCATGGATGTTTCTTCTCCTTTCTCTGTTCTTTCTTCTGTGATGTTATATGAATGTGACCCACCCTATAAACGGGTTTGTGGGGGTATGGCGCGGGTAACGTTACTCGCCTCCGTGACTTGGTTCACAGGTGCCCGCTGGGTAACGTCAAATGAGTAGCAGTCTCTGGCCTTGTTGTGGCATAGGGTTCAACCCTCTTGCGCCCGCCATTGGAAAAAAAAGAAAAACTGTCACGTGTTGGAAATTGAATGTCTACTATAATGAATTTAAAACAGTAGTCGATCACGATAATACAGATAGACATTCTCAACATTTTTTTCGCATAAATCAGAATTCACATAGAAATGAAATCAAATTATTTACAGTTAAGTTAGAAAACAAAAAATTTAAAAAAATACATCATGAAAAAGTAACAATAAAGAAATTATTTGCATCATTTAATTCCTGTTAGTTTCAAACGAACAATACTTTTTTTTATAAAGAAGCCTGGTTATTTTAATTACTAAACTCGAAATCAGATTAAGAAAGCTTTTTTTATTCAATAATACAGTATTTTACACAAAAAGCTACATATTTTTTGTGTGTCCAATGTGTGGATTAAATAATGCTATTTGTAAATACATGACATGTGAACTGATCCAACAGGCTCTGAAGTTTTAAGAGGAAACATTGTGTCAATATAGACGCACAAATTGAAACCACGATTTGATAAACTGATGTTCAAGTCGGAAATCAACTGATAATGGATTTCATACAGTTCAAGCATAGAAAAGGAGAATTCGGACTTCGAATAAAACTTTAATGATACGTTTTTGAATAGAATACAAGGGTAAAAAAGATAAACGAAAAGCTTAACTTTTCGTTATAAATACATATATTTATCTTAGTTGCAATATTTACTGTTACTAAATGGGGTTATTTTACTCTTTTTCTTCCCAAGAAGTTATTTCTTTTTCCAAAATGTTATTGGTACTACTAAAAAACTGAAAAAAAGAAGCTCTTTGTTACATTTCAAATTAATGTTTTTTTAAGGCGAAAATGGCAACACTATTTTTATTTTCCAGACGATGTAATGTCTAGTCAAGTGGGTAAAACTCCAATGAACTGACAGACTTAACACTTTTCCTACAAGGATTATTTTACAGGATAAATTATATTAGCTACATTGGCATAAAATAAATGAAAATCGCTTTCCATGTCAAGAACAACCATAATGTTTCATAAGTATAAACAACTTTTTAAAATAATCTTTGAAATATTAGCCCTTTTTTTCCATTTATTCAGATAAATAAGAGAATTGTAAAAAAAAAAGTAATTTAAAAAGAATGGAAAAAAGAAACTGTTACTTCGGAGTAGATAAAATCTGTAACCGCAATCAGCAATTGGAGTAAATTTTTGTTATTTTCCAGGGAAAAATCTTTTGTAAATGCGAAAGAAACAATTAATGTAAAGTGAAATAATTTAAATCAATACAATATAGGAATATTAAGGGGAAAATAGTTACAACGAATAAATAACAATGTGCAAGAAAAAGTAAGGTATAACCGTGTTGGACACGTGTTTAAAAACTCACAATACACAACTGCGTTTAGACATCTGTATTACACTCTAAAGGTTATTTACCTTCAAAAATAAAAGAGGAATATTGCAAGAGTAGAAAAGACAGAATCAGCTTGAAACAAAGATGAAATTCCAAATGTTAAATCAAACTCACATCCATCCAGGAAAATAAAACTTTTAATTTAGGGCGGAAAAAAAAATTCTTTGGAAAAGAAAACTTTTTCCTGGAGAGGAAGATCGATTAGTTCATCGCCAAGTAGAAGCACTTGATCCTGCTCTTCGTTTTCCTGCTTATCCGGAGAGGGTAAAAGCACTTGAGCACGCGAGGACACCACCACCTGCAGCAGCAAAAGCGAAATGCGCCATCCTCATGAAATATTTTTTTGGGGGATTTAAGCGAGTGCGCATTTTAATTGGATAAAATCTGGAGTGCGTTTTATATTCGAGGGAAAAGTAGCACAATGGGCGTATCGATCACTGTATTCCGTTTCACTAGAGCTTTTGATAGGCTCAAAATTGCGAATCCAAACTGACGAACCTACAGGAAACAAGGAGTTGTGAATGAAAACGATGCATTGATGGGATTTTTTTTTTTTCATATTAAAATTCTGTGAAAAAAGATTTTCTCTTGTAAACTATTCATGCGAGAAATTACATGAATTTGGATATTTTAACATTGTATATGCCTCAGCGTTTAACGACAATAGGTTCCTTTTCTTACCATTTTTGTAGACTAATAAATTCTTTTAAGACAACCAGAGAATGTGTACGTAGTTCTTTAAAGTGCATATTATCTGGAAAATAACAATTTCATTGTCATTATTAAAAATACTTTTATCGTAATTTTCTGAGTTATCAATTTTTATTATATTCTTCAAGTTAAAAGGATTCCCTATATAATTCTTTGATTCATTACCACTTTTTTCAGATAGAAAGAAAGAGACTTCTTGGATTGCTTGATATTTTCTTCATCATACTTCTTTGATTCATCAATATAAAATAGTTGCTTAATACAGTAAAAACGTTATAAATTGACGAACCATTTCTTTATATAAAGAATATTTCTAAGACTTTTTTAAATTCCGATAAAAATTTCCTAGAGAATATACTTAAATTAAAGAGATTCAACTGTGAATGCATATATATGTAACTAACACACTTACAGCCAAGTATTTTCACAAGTTTATATGAATGAGAAACTTCACTGTTGTTTTCATTTTGAAGAAAAATAAGACATCTAATTTAGAATTGATTAAAAAACTAATATTATTCTGGGTAACATTTCGGAATATATCGACATTACTACAAACTAGATAAAGCGATTAATAATCGTCACTATATGCTGCAACATTAGATAATAGTTGCAAAAGAGAAACTTCAGCAATTTTTAAACAAGGTCTGTTATTGACGTGCGTACATATTATGCACACATAAAACAGAAAGTAAAATTAGTAAAATCGTAATTAAATTATTAATTAGTCAATTTGCTTTTAGTCCTTAATATAATTCATTAATCACCTCTTGATTTATAACAATCTAGCGATAATACATGAACTCGAATGTCGGTGCGTTTTCTATAGACTTATCTACAGACAACAGAATTTATTCATTATGATTTAATATGAAACAAATAATTTCAAAAGAATTTTCTAGCTATGCGAACCACAACAATAGGAGATTAAAAGAACAATAGTAGCTTTAGCAAATATTTTCATAAAATGAGATATGCATAATTGCATATACATATTATCGATTTCTCTTTCGAATAAAAAATTCTCACGACCATTTTCACGTTGATTTGTTCCATTGTAGCCATTTTCCAAATAAATCGAACAATTTCGCAAATGCCGTGAAAACAACATCAAGTGATCACATTAATATATTGATTTTCTTTTATTTTAGTTATATTAACTCAATAGCTTCGCATTTTCATTTAAATAAAGCATTGCTTCATTTTATTCATAAGCAAACAAAGCATTCCATTTGTTTTGGTATTTAAACATTGTTTATGGATACAGAATAGATTTTCCAAAACGAGGGCAAAGAATATTCCAGATATTGAAAGGTTTCCAAAAAAAGACATATTTTTATGATATAAGCATTTGAAAAACAATTCTGATTATCTAATAAAAGTATCCTAATTCAACATTAAAAAAATTTCTATTTTTTGAAATAAATTATTTAATATTTGTAATCAAAATGAATATTATAGCATGAATGCATAAGTTACTGGCAAATTGAGACATTATTTTAAATATAGGTTTAGATACATTTTAAGTCAGACCAGAAGTTCAATACGTATCAAAACTCATATATTCTCTTTGGTTTTTTAAACTTGGATTGATAGAAAGAAAACACAAGAATTACATAATGTCGAAACAAATGCTCTAAACATTAAGTAAACGATGAAGAATTAATTTGACATCACATAGCAGATGGTTTAAAGCCGAAAATCGCTGTAAGGAATTTAAACATCCAATGCATATTGTTTACTTATAAAACCTAACACAGATAATAGGCCGTAATCATACGTCGCTGGTAAGAGAAAATGGGAAGTTGCTAATCACATTACTTGGGCATACAGAAAGCAGAAACACAATGTCCTTCCGATATTATATAATAGCAGAGACTTTCTATTTCGAGAACATAGTGAATCATTACAAAAGATAGTGAACAGTTGGTTGCAACGATCAAATATCTTCTGTAATTAAATAATTTTTAAAAACCTTTCCTTAATTTTCCAGCGATATCTTGATGTGGGAAAACGACTCGGATGGTAACAAAAGATAGTGAACAGTTGGTTGTAACGCAATTTAAATTTTTCCATTAATTATTGAGACACAAACATGGGGAAAAAGCTCAGTCTTTTTGTGGATTAAATGTAAATATGCAACGCTGATAAAACTAATGCATATAATTAAAAATGAAATGCAGTGGAGATTACAAGCTGTGAGAATTAATACTTATATTTTTGTCGGTAAGACTATGTTACAGTGGAAACGATTTAGGCAACAAATATAAAAATTTGTAGGAAAAAAAAATTTAAAAATGTATTTTTATTAATTATTTCAATAAGCTTTATTAAATATATTTTTATCAATTTAAAATTTTACAATTATTAATTACATGATAAACTTCAAGAACATTAAAAATGGAGGATTTTCTATAACTAATGTGAAACTAATAAGATTTTTAACAATCAAAAAGAAAAATTAAAGAGGAAAAGAAGAAACTAATATGTTTAAATTTAATACATTAAGAATCGGAGTATATACGATTATATTCTCAAAACATGCAAGATTTATGCAAGATAAATAACAGAAAAAAACAAATTTTCATTAAAGTTGGGATTTTTATTCATTATAATATAATAATTTTTTCTTCACATTAAACAAATTCAAAATATTTTATTTACTTTTATAAATTTTTTGATAAGTTTTGTTGTGTGTGCTCTCCATTCTTTCGAATTAATAGTAATTCATTATTTTAGTATTCGTCAACATCTGGGATTCTCAAATCCTAATGTTACCAGAAATTAGTTCGAATTTCGAGACATTTTCCGGCATTCGTGTCAATGCCACAAGTTGATTGGTTAAATAAATGAAATTAGCTCATTTCTTCCCATATCAAATATATCTGTGCGAGTATGTGTCACGAATGATGTAATTCATTAAAAAATCACATTTTTCTCATCAGTTAGAGACTGAAATAACTCAGCAGATTTTTTTGAAAGACAACACTGTAGATTAATTTACAACAGCGTGGGAAATTAAGTAATAATTTCCTGCAAAAAAAAAAAGAATTGGAGTATAAAAGGTTTTTATGATTTCGTATGTTAATGGACGTAAAGCAAATTATATTTGCTAACCAAAGATTGGCAAAATAACAGCTAGGCTTGAAAATTTCAGTTTATAGAGAAAAGTTCATGATAATAAAAAAATGTTTTTTTTTTGTTGGAAATTTTGAGGGTTGCATTTTTTAAGAGCTCTTTTCCGGATTCATTTTTAAGTTACAGTTCTCTTTCTTAAAGTGACGACCGTAATAAAAGATATTGTTTTACGAAAATTTGAGAAACTAAATTGTAGAATATTGTATATCTATGCAAAGAAAATTTAAAAAAATACTCGTTAAAAGGCGACAATATTTGAAAGAAATTTTATACAATTTTGTAGACTGGTTCAAGAATTTTAGGATAATTTTACATGGTAAAAGTTCTAAAACAAAATGTAAATTTTTGAGTTGCGTTGCTTACATAAATACATACATAGTTGTGCAGAAAAGCCTTGAACTGTACCTTTAGGTTAACGGGTTTGGAATACTCGTTTATCGTTTATCATTAAGCGCCTTGTAATTTTGAACAACGGGCAGGTGTTTTGGAAACAAATTTCGAAATTTAATCTACCAAACTCAGAGGGCAATGCAAAATTGTTCAAAAGTAATTTTAGCATTTAATGTGGACAATAGACACTTAGAAAATGCGCTCATGACTAATTGAAAAAAATAGCATAAGCCGTCAATAAGTTACGTTGCTGATTAGCAAAATGTTTTACAAAATTTCTAATTTTGGGTACCGTGGTTTTCTAAAAGTTTCCTAATTGGAAACTTTTAGAAAATCACAGTACCCAATGTTTAGCTTAGTTGGAAAATAGTTTTTTAAAATATTTTCTACTTGCCAAACACCGCATCCCACAACAGAGCACAGTAGGGAACATGGTTCATTAAATAATTTTTACCAATTACAAATCCGTTATTGACTTAATAATAGAAGCACGTTTTAAAGTGTTGAACAGTTAGCTCCCTAACCTCAAGGACTCTGGAAGCAAAATTGCTGTTGACATTTATAAAGACAGGAAAGCAAATATTAGAAAAGGTCATCGGAATAATGCGGTTTACAAAATGATGTGTATGATAGAATTTTATTTAACATGAAGAAACATATTAAAGAAAACAATTTCCTTATACACAGTAAGTCTTTTAAAAGTATAAAAATATTTACAATCCTATCGTATTTTGTAAAACATTCATTCCGGATTCTAAGTCAAAAATTCAATTTTCATAGAAAGTTCCATTCAAGTATTTAAGTAGACTTTCTGGTGACAGAATTCACAGAGCATAATTAGGCTTAACTACAAATTCGAATAATAATTCCATTCACACGAAATTCAAATGGGCAGTCGAGTGGAAGATTTCGGAATAACAATTCTCCTTTATGCTATGATTAATTGGCAACAGCTGCCACTGGAAAGATTCACTAATTACATGAGAGTGAATACATATAAGCTGGAAATAAACAAGTGAAATAAATTCTAAAATTTTCTGAATTCTTGAGAATCTATCGAATGCTATTATAGTGGCGATGACAACAGTACTAAGCGAATACAATCATGAATTTTATTATTTTATTACTATATATAACTTTTGAAATATAATTTTAAAACAACACATTTTTCAATACACAACGCATTTTTCAATAAAAAAAATTTCTTTTTACCACTAAACATGTGATCTAGAAATTTTTTATTTAACAAGAGAAATATAAATAAAACTTTCATTAAAAATATAATAGAACTGTTAAGTTTGTATTCCTATTACCTATGATACTTCCTATTTTAATTTAATTATTTATTTTGTAATTTTGTTTCGCCAATGAATTTGACAACCAGTTTATTTTTTAGAAAGTTGTGATTAGAAAATGAATATTCCGATTAAATAAGTTGCACATTTCATTTAATGTAAAAAATATTTATGTTATAAAGTATATAATATGTTATTCGTTATTACGATATACAAATCTTTTGATCGTCTTAAACTATCTATATACATAGCTTCATTATCTCGATATTTATGAAGTGAAAATTTATCATCTCTTATTAAATAATAATTATGAATACAATTCATAAATAATCATTATAATACTGAGAATATTAAGCGAAATACGAATTTTGAATCAGAACTGATTTAATACCCATATATATTTGTTTTTAAAAGCAATTAATAATTTATTTGACTGTTAAAAATTTGTTTTGTACAACCCTTATACTAAACGTGTCAGTTTACTAAATAGAAGTTTGAAGTTCAATGAAACGCGATTTAATTATTTTCCACAAACATGCACCTGAGTTTAGATGCAAATTACTTAAAATGTTACAAATTACTTAAATTCAAGCATAAACTATTAATTTTATTAAGACGAGAGTAAATGCAATCCCCTAAGCAGATTAATCAATGAAGACGTTTAAAAAGATTTAAAAAAATCTTAAGTTAAAAAAAAGAAGAATTTGAAAATTTTACACATACACACAAGTATACAATAAAAAAACTTTGAAAAATATATAAATACATTCAAAACAGAAAACATAATTAAAATAAAATGTACATAAGTTAGTATACCTCGGCAACATATTCCTAAATTAATTTATTAGTGAGATAAATAAATTTAATCCTTTCCAGACATATTTAAAATTTTTCGAGTTATTATCGGCTTTATTAATAGTCAGATACAAGGGCAAATGATTCTCTCTCTCTCACACACACATACACAAAATTGGTAGTTCTCCCATATTTAAAAAAAAAAAAATTTTTTTTTCTAAACTTCGAGCTAACATTAAATTTTTGAAAATATTAGACTACGCGTGCGATGCCAACATTATTCGATATTTCGAAATTAGGAGATATATAAGTAATTTGAATTATTTATATTAATAATTAAATAGTAATTTCTGTAATAAAATTATTTTTGAATTTTTGTTTACTTCATCCCTTTCTGCTGCGGTAAATGCTTGGAAATTTTCTCACTTTCTTGTGAATATTATCTATGATAACTTATGAAGGCAGTATGCCATGGATGATCACACATGCCTTAGGATAACTTTAGTTATTTCATTATCGTTATGCAATGTCAGGAACGTACCAAATGGTAGTTCAGAATAATAAAGCGAAAAAAAACTGCTTCTGTTATGAATTAAGTTAATATACATGACAACGAATTTTCTACGTAATATTAGTATTATCTTAATCGTGATCAAATTAATGTATATGTATTAATATATATATATAAACAGTATAATTAAAAAATTAGTTTTTGATTGAACGAAAGAAAATAATCATTAAAAGAAATGAGGTATTTTTTTCCGAAAATAAAAACATTAAATGTTTTAGAGTTTAAAAAAATAAAACAGAATGACAAATATTTCTGAGAAATTTCATTCTAAAAACAGTTGAACTAATGAAAAATAAAACATAAAAGGGGGGGGATCAGACGATTAGTTTCAGAGGAACTTGATGCTTATCGTTTGATTTATTCTTTCATTTCAAATCAGCAGAGAAATTTTGCCAAGGTGAAAGATTAATATATTTTCAATATTTTTTTATGAAGCTGCTCCACACTGTTTACGCTAGAATCCAGAAATGTGCTTAGTTTATATATATATATTCATATTTCAATCCAATCGATAATATTTTTACCATAAAAAGTGAAGTTCTTCCTTTGAAAACTTACTCTCATACGCAATACTGCAGAAAAAAATCGCCGTTGCCATCTAAAACTTCGAATCCATTATTCTCTCCACTCTTCTGCGAAGTTTCAATTTTAAAAAGCTTTAAAAAATGCTTTATAAAAGCATATTTTGGAAATAGTCCGAGTACTAACTTTTAGCAAAGTTTTCTTTTTGGCACTTTAATAACTATGAAAAATAAATCAACACAAGAGAAGAACTTCTTTGAGTTGTGTAAGTATAGTAATGTACATTTATCACCCAGCCAGTACTTTATTGATCAATAAATATCCAATTCTGCTTTCCTTGAAACTAAAATAAATTTACGAGGGAAAATGTGCGCTCTTCTGTTCTAGATTGCTTACGGCTTTTCTGACTTTGGGATGTCGGCCTCTATTAACAAAAGAGAGAACTTCCATTTCGAGCATTTCACTAAATAAGTTCTATGCGTAAATCTACAATATAATAAAAGGACTGTGTTATTTTTATGGTCCATCTAATAAAAAAATTCTATCCTATTACAGGAGTTAAAAAGCACACAAATGTCTAGTTTATCTTGACATTCAAAATTCAGCGCATTAAAAAACAAAAATGGAAAATAGGAGCTATGAAAAGACCTCAAATAATCTTGAACAATTATACACTATAAATTATCTGTGAACTGAAATATGTAAAATATTTTAAAAATTGTAGACAATGCTCATAACAATTTGAGTTAGGTAATAATCATAATATTTTTTAAAAAAAACTTTAAAGATCATTATTTTTAATTTTAGAACTGAAGTGAAAGAATGCGATTTAGTATGAAGTATCATTTTCGCTTCCTATTTATCTATTTGTTTAATGAGGAAAAGTCCCTTTAGTGATATACGTAGAGGCTTCTATTACTAACTTAGTTACATAGAACTATTCTATTTCTAACTTAGTTACATAGAACTATTCTATAACTAACTTAGTTATTATTTTAGCATGCTATTACTTCGTAGCCCATTATTTTCATAAAATCCAGCATTCCTTTATTCCTTACTTATTTAAGCAATTTTCTGATGTACATAAAATATAAATGATAAAGTAATAAAACCAAAAGAACGTTTGACCGGATAATTGGTTCCTCAGCGGTCATTTTTTGCGTACGAGAGTAAATTAAACCGGGACCAATAGTTTGAAGTAGAATCCTGATCATTACAAATCATCCAATCTATAACGTGGGTTTCGAATCCAGGAATTGTTGAACTGCAGGCCAGAGCGTTGACCATCAGCCGACAACTTGGCATATATTTCACAGGAATATTAATGGGCACTTCGATTAATGTCGTATTATGTCGCCCTTTGATCACATTTTGCGGGTGAGAAATAATTGGACCAGAGCGTATATCATTATTATACATAGATTCGAAACCATCACATTAAAATGTAGCTTAATTTGGCTTGTTATTACTTTACGCTCACTTTTTGTGCGAAAGCCGGATTTTATTTAATATTAATTGCACTTTTAATTGAATTTTTATCATGATCAAAACCTAATTTATTTGTAATCGAATTGGACCAAATCCTATGAAGAGTATTCCCCAACCTCCATAGATATCAATGCTCAAGGATCGAACTTACGAACTTGTTGAACTGAAGACTAGAGCGCTTGAAAGCGTGATAAAAAATTAGATTAGAAGCATGCTAACAACTGCAATTCTCACGTACACTGGATTTATTAAAGCAAGTGTCTCATTAGATATACTAAAGTATTTTGCGCAAATATAAAAATTTCGCATGCAGATTTTAGATTTTAATATGAGGTTACTTTTCATACTTTTATTAGACTTCAACAAAAGTTTCCCAAATTTGAGTAGGCAGATAACATATTTTCTTATTTAACATCCGGCTCACATAAATTTACATCTTTGACTTTCGAAAATTTCGGATTTTTCCTAGAATTTGTTTTGTGTGTCAGCTTTTTTTTTTTTATTCTTTTCTAATAATTATTTTTCTTATAAATTAATTTGCAAGTTATATATTATCTCCTGAACCCAAAGCTCAATTTTGCTTTTTTAGAATCTGTTTTTAATAATTTCTTACTGGTGACAATATTAATTTAACGTAAATTTTTCTGGTAAAAGATGAGAAACTCTGGAAGCATTTATAAATTATAGTGAAAGTAATTAGGAATCAGAGAACTAAGATAAATAAAATGAAATTTCTAGCGATGGAATTTAAAATATTTGTAACTCCCGAGATTAAAAAAAAATAATCGCGTGAATAAAAAAAAATAAATATCTCAATCATCTAGACATTTTTAAATTAATGATAATTTAGTTTTAAGAAAATTAAAAATCAATAACATTTGTTGTACTTCAAACAGAAAAAAAGGAGAAACAAAAATATTTTATTCTGTAAAACTCAAAATCAATTTCAAGTGCTCAAAAGATTACTTCCCGATTTTTTTTAACACAGTTTGAATTAATTTAATTCAAATTATATGAAAAAAGAGCTAATTCTTTCAGAAATAAATTCATTTTGATAATACTAAAAATAAGAAAAACATTGTTTTTTAATTTTTTGGAAAATTTTCCATTTAAAAATTAGTTTGAGATAATTTAACTATTTAAATGAGGAATGTACATTCACAATTATTTTTATTCACGTCAAAAATTAAAACGCACGATGCGTTTTTTTAAAATTAAATAGTAATAAAACATTTCTTAATTATAGTAATTTTATATTTGATTTGGCTTATTACTTTTCAGTCATACTTTGAATACAAGATTTACTTTGAATGGATTTTATCATTTGAGTTGGAATCCGAAACTTAAAAACATTCCCTCTCGGTGAGTGTTGAACCTATGAACAATTTAACAGAAGACTATAATGCCAACACAAAAGTTAATTATTAAGCTACCAGCAGTTTACAACTTCCGGTGAGTTTAAGTAACCGTATAAGTGAGCTTTTTGATAAAAACTCTAACATGTTATTATAAAAGAAAAAATATTTTCTAAATGTACTATAAAAAACAGCACGGAAGTTTTGTTCCTATCATTTGGGATATACATAAATATAAACGAGTAAATGAACTATTTGATAAAGCTAATACATCATTACATTGAGCAAAAATATTTCTTGAACTTATCAAATGTATTACATATAAGACAATTTTATACAAATTTTTAAAACATAATTTTGAGTATTTTTTTTCCGCCAACTGCTTTATTGATGTTTGAGTTGAAAACATTATGAAGTTAAATCTGAGTCTCTTGCTTCGTATTTGTAAACGAATGTAAAAAAATTATGAGAATAATAGGTAAAAAGGTTCCCAATTATCTTCCTGGAATGTATGTATAGTTGTTGTTGACGTGTGCCAGCCAGGCTGGCAACATGGGGTGCGCTGCTCCACTTTTCCAACTGAACCATATTTAGGTGTGGAGTCTGACTTCCTCAGTACACACATGCCATAGGTAACTGTTTATAGGGTAGGCAACCATTCACAACCCATTCATGCAAGGAAAAAACAAAAATAGGAGAGAAAGTACATCCATGACCGAACCGAGATTCCAACCCAGGACCTCCCTATCCGCAGTTAGGCATGCTGACCACTAGACAAGTTGGGCGGCTAATGTATGTATTAAATAAATAATTGTAGTGTAACACTTTATTGTCTGCCATAATGATTTTAGCAAAATCTTAATAATGTGCCATGGAAATTTAAGATCTTTTTATGAAATATTTAAGGAACATAAAGTTGTGTACATTATATAAAGAGCTACATTTATTATTATTTATGAACTTGTGTTCGAATTCCAAGAATTTTTAAGATCTAGCTACCTAGCAGTAAAATAATGTTCTTCGAAGAGGAATATTCGAGGTTTGATTCCATCCAATGTTGAACTATGGGATATGGATGAAGTGTTTAAGCTTGTACATTTGCGAATGTAGTTGCTCATGCGTTTTCTGGATTACCTCCCTTGTGGCACTAAAATACGAATTGCTATTAATGAAAAGATCAACTAGCCGGCAGAAGTGTTTAGTTATATGCCTAGTATGGTAAGAAAAAAACTTCAAACAAGCAATGGTTGAAATTCTGGTCAATAAAAAACTTAATCCGTTTATATGTAAGGAAAAAAATCCAGTGTTATCAAAGCTATATTTTTGAAAAATATTTCGCGCATGTGTTGTACAAAAAAAAAAAAAAAAAAAAAAATGCAGAGGAGAGAATTGAAAAAGAGAAATTCATTTGTTAACAACAAATGAATTGTTTGAACACATTTTCATGGCTTACTACAAATAACTAGTTAATTCTAAATTTTTTAGAATTCGTATGGAATTGTGGATGGTCATTATCAATACATCAAAAAAATACAAAATATTAAATTTTATATTTTTTGAATGTTTATTTTACTACATCGTTCAAAAGTGGTTCACAATAGACTATTTTCGGTTTTTATTTCATGATCACGACCTGCATTTCAAACTTTCTCATTCAAACCACAGTGCGATGAAAGAATAGAATCTAACTGCCGAGCCTGCTTTATCAGATAATTTGAACATCTTGGTAAAGGCATTTATATGGTTATTGTAGTGGGGAAAAAGCATACCCTGAAGATATCGGATTCAATAAGCAACTCAAGGAAAGAGCATCGACAAGAAACAAACTACGCTAAAAATGTATATGTTAATGTGTCTCAGTTGATATGGTGTGTCTAGGAGAAAACTTGGTCATTTTACCGTAGTTTAAAATTAATAATCGACTGTGCTTATCAGCCTCGGTCGACTGAAATATGCAGCAAAAACGTAATAAGACGCAATACTATTGAATATTATGTTAAGAAGTTAAGAGTTCTTAAAATTTCTATTAATTGCTTAAGGGCGCGAAATTTAAATTGAAAATGATACTGCTTACATATGGAAGATAGCGAATATAATATCTGATCCCTTGAAAGATCGTCCCATTGGAAGAGTTTAAATTATATTTAAAGAAGCTTTAATGTCTGCCCATTGGTAAAGTGTGAAACCTTTGATATGAGGGTGCCAGTACAGATGTCGACCTAGCCGCTTAACCAAGCTTTGCTTTGTTTGAAGCTCAAAGGTAATTTTTGCACTCGAGGGCTAATTAGGCCAGTCTTACAGTTTAAAGTGGATTCCGAACCACTACAATCATACTGTTATAGTAATAATCGAACTCATGAACTGTTGAACCAAAGACAAGAGTGTGAACTATTCGGCTGTCACTCGACGACCCTGGATTAAAAATACGAAACATTAGTTAAAAACCGCTTTTATGACTTGAAATAGGTACCTGGAAACAAAACATAAAACTACAATACATTTCAAACAACCAAATGCAGTGTTATCGCAAAAATATATGGGTTGTATTCTTTTATAATAAAAGGGGTACTATGTATTTTAAGAAATCGATTTATGTTGACTTCTATGGTTTTGGATAAAGTATCCAACTTTTTCGTTTAAAAAGCGATATATTCCCAACTACAAATTTAAAATAAAAACAAGACAGGAAATTTTACATTTACGCAATTCATTAAAATCTCTTTTTCAACTTCACGCTTCCCTAAGATTTACGGCTTATGGCATTTCGATGTAACAAAATCTGACAAGCTGTCTGATGATCAAGATATCGGAAGCAATTTATCTTCATACGTAAAAGGGGAAAAAAGTAAGTTCAAGAAAAGGAATAAAATATACGACCTACACAAAGACAATATTAGGAGAATATGTCAAAGTGCTGTCTGGTAAAACAGTTTGGAGTGACCACAAAAGATAACACTAGTATCAAGTTTTATAGTCATGAATGGATCGTTTAACTACTGAGGAAATTGAAAGAAAGTACATTTTTTTGTGAATCCGTCTTTATTATACACTTTAAATTGATTTATACTTCAGAATCAGGGTATCATTTGTACTCTAGTTCTTCTTAATGCTGATACAGTACCAATTTTTAAAATTTTTGTTTTGCAGTCAAACTGATTTAATCTATAAAATTCGAATAAATGAAACTTGTCACTAACAGAATGTGTAACTAAATGTCATATATGTTAAGAGAGCACACAAATTCAATGACTAAAAATAACAATTTTTCAATTAAATATTTTTTCATCTTTTATTTAATCTTTCTCTTAAAATTTAAAAGAATTTACAATGTTTGTGCCAAAATAAATTTGAGATGAATGCAAAGATTGCAATAGTTAAGGGTTTCTTGTAGTATTTTATAAACGATTTGAAATCTTGTAAATCAAAACAAGGGATTAAAGAAATAGGGAAAATTCTGATAATACAGCGAGACCTGTAAAAAAAAAATATGGCCAAAATTTAATTTGACTAGAAACTGCGGTTTAAAGCGAAATAGAACAACTACAAGCAAAATATTCCCACCTGAAGTGAGTGTCGAATTTATGAGCCTTTGAATTGAAAACCAGATCATTAATCATTCAGCTATCAACTCAGTACACAGTTGGATGATAAAATTTGTTGAATATTGTCAGTACTAATTCCTCAAATTGCACGTAAAAATTAATTTAATTAAAAATTAATTTAATTTAAAAATTTCATGAATATAATAATAAAACAAATACATCGGCTTAACTATAAAAATATTTTCTTAATTATATAATTTTTTTGCTGATAAAATAAAAACCAAATTAAATGATGAACATATAGTTATTCTATTAATATAAAAAATGTTGAAATAATTTCAGATTTATATACAAAATGTATCATTTCATTCACTCTTTTCTTTAGATTTAGATCGTTAACTTTTATTCTGAATTTGTAGTATTTCTTCGTTTGGAAAATTTCGGGAGACAGGAAACAAATTGAAGAACAAAGTACTCGGAATGTTTAGGTAATTTCTCCCTGAAAACTTTTGAGTTTACTTTAAAATATTACATTAAAATGTGTCAATAAAACAAAATCATTTACTTTCAATTACGTTAGTTCCGATTTTACGGCATGAAGTTAAAACTGCTTTACGTATAACGTATTTTATATTGCCTTTTCTCCCTTTATAATAAGGTATAAAGGAAAACAGAAAATTAATTTAAAAATAATTAAAAAATAGTCTCTTAATTAATCAAATATATCCAAGAATTGGCAATCATATGATAAAGAACTCATTGTATAAAAAAACTAGTTTATTTTCTCTATTTTAAATTACAGAAATTCCTCTAAGTAGAAAATAGCTCAATTGTGTCAGTTAAATTATAGCTGAAATGAATTCACTCAATTGGACAGATCTAGGATTTTTATGGTGATTAAATGTTTTCTGAAGTCTCTTTTTATAATTAAAAGCAAATGAATGAAAACTTATTCTAGGAAAACCGTTGCAATTAAGGAAATTGTTCAACAAGCAAAAAAATAGACGAGTTCTACTCAAATAGAATAGGCTATTTATTAAATGTAAAGACTGTACTTAAATAGCAGAAATAAACATCATTTGATCGTAAATCATGCTTTATTGCTTCATTAAGGCAACAGCAAGTAAGTTATTTGTGTATTGCATAAAGAATCATGTCAAATAATCACTTGCAAATTTCTCTTCATTTGATTAACTATTAAGTAGATAAGCTCGATTCATTCTCATTATTAAAAAAAAAAAAAAACATTCGATACAAAAATTCATTCAAAGTAATAAGATTAATATTTGTTTAACGTATTAAAATTTTCTTAAATATTTGATACTTTAATTGAAAAATTATATTTTAAAAATTTGCTTTCTTCATAAACTAACATTTAAGATTTTGATTAATAATTTTACAGTCAATTAACGTATCATACCTAAGTAAGTATCACAAATAGCAAGATAATGTGCTAGGAAGCATGTTTATTAATAAACAGAGATTTTATTTTATATAGTGACTGAGTACATAAATTTATTGAAATATCAACACAAAATATCAAAATGTTTTAACGCACTATAAAAATACCACAGATAATCAAAAACTAAATCAATGCGTCCTTCATTATTAATAACTTTGTAACAACTCTTTCAACTAAAACATAATAGCCAAGGATTACAAGTCTAACATGGCGTAGCATGCCATCTTTGGCGGAAAGTACCAACATTGGTGGCCACTTCGTTACTTGAAAATTTTTAAAAATTACAAAGAGATTGTCGGTATTTAGCGTTTTTAATAAGCAGAAATAGGAAGCCGGAAACGTATCACAATGAAAGTCTAATATCCAGGACATAAAATATAATTCATAGGAAAAATATTTTTTAAGGTACCCCTTGGCGATTTTTTTGTTGTTTGTCGCCAAACATGTTTTCGCGCATATTTGAAGAAACAAAATAACGCTGAAAACACTATCCAAAAACTGTATCATATTCATCATCATTCAACCAAGTGCCGAAATGGCGAGAATTTAAGGGGAACCTTAAAGTATAGGCCATCCTAATTCATTCTCACATTTCAATATTTGGAAGCATATATTCGTAAGCAAACGTAAAGGAATAGTACATCGAACTCTGTGCACCATCAGTCCCGATAAAATAAAAACTAAAATGAACCATCTTGGGTAGTTGAACATTTATAACACTTGATATAATTTGAACTAAAATCCTATTTATACCAATTCTGACAGAAAGAGAAAGTCAATCAACCAAGTGACTATATAGTCCAATAGAACTCATAAATAATTTAAAGAAACAATGCAATGACAACATCAAAAATTCTTTACTGGAAAAAAATATTTGTATGAAGAAAATTCCTTTGAATCTATTTTATGAACCTAGTTAATATAGGTTCGGATGAAGCTGTAATTCAAAGGAATGGCTTTGAAGTCCGTAGCAAATTTTATTGCAGTAAAAGCAATTAGAGATGCCGCGTATCAATGTTAATGGTGTCCTAAACGATCACTCAGAATTATAATATTAAACAGTCAAAATGAGATATATCTCTTTATCATGGAAGCTGTTGATATCAATCAATGCATGCTGTTTGTTGTTGTATCAGCATACGTCCCTGTACTTAACCCTGAGTTTGGTTTTACCGGATGGGAGTCATTGTAATTTAGAAGGAGGGAGCAAGCAAAAGACTCCCCAATACCCCAAGGCACCCCAAGAAGTATCACTTCACTAAGATATTGCGACCACAATCTATTTAATGAATCCTAGTTCGAATCCTGACTTACCCGAATATCCGTCGTATTCAGAAACGGAGGTCCTTCGGTTAAGTCAAGATTCGAACTATTACCCACCGATGAGAATAACACCCTAAGCAACCAGGTCATCGCATCAATGCAAGTTTATATTAAAATAACAAAATGTACCTTGAAATTACAAATAACGGAATTCAAATTTTCCTGTGATTTTTCGTGTTCTAAAAATCAAATTCTATATAAAATAGCTTTTTCCCTTTACTATACAACCGTAAAAATCTGTAATCGTAACACCAAAATTTCCCGATTTAGAAAAATTAATGTTCTAATACGCTTTTTGGCTAAAATAATAGATTGCAAGCAAGCAAAAAAAAAAAAAAAAAAAGAGAGAGAGAGAGAGAGGGAGGGAGGGAGAGGTATAGATATATTTTGTTGCTATTTTTATTTTATTAAAAAATTATACTTTTAATTGCTTTTACTTCACAAATATAATATATCATAAGAAAGACTATATTGAAAATATAAGCAAACAGTTTAAAAATAATAGCAATATATTATTTTAAATTTAAGATTCTTATTATACATCGTTAACACACAGATGAGGAAAAATGCAATTAGAAAGATCAATAGTTTATAAGTTGGGCAATTTTGGTCGTGCAAGTAAAATATTCTCAATTTTACAAATCATTGAATGAAGAAACTAAATGATATTTATATATAGGATATAGGACTATATGCATAAATTTCTTCATTTAAAGATTTTTCGAATGGTTATCTGATTTTAAGCATTTTGATAATTAGAAGTATATGATAAACAATAAAGAAAACAACCTTAAGGAATAAAACAGCTTTGTGCAGATTTAGAAAACAATAATTATAAAAAATCTTTCTTCCTCAGTTCATTATTTCTTAAATGGAACACGAAAGCCTAGCAATTAAACAAAAACAATATTTTGATATAAATCCAGAGGAAAAATAACGCTGTACACAAGCTAAAATTGAAAAACTAAAATAAATGTTGCTCTTAAATAACAACTTGTGTAAACACTACAATAAATTAACATTTGGAATTAAAACTTCAAGAAACGCATGAATAGTTCCGAAACTTGTGTGTGTGCTCGTACATTGTGCAACACCTCATCCAAAAAGCACATACATATTGCACCATAATCGTGTCAATCTGCGCTGCAAAGCTTCAGAAGCGGAAGTATCGATGCTTTCCTGAAACCTCATAATCCGGAAACGAGTGGGTGCCGAGAGCTCAGATCTTGATGCTTTAATCCGGATTAGAGCTTGCTTCCTCCGCATCATTTTACAGATAACCTCCCTGATGAAGATGATCTGATCTTGCGCTTCAATAGTTACAATTCTTTATCTTTTCTCAGGTACGCAGATTTGGAGTTGATTGAAACCTTGTTAAGAGATAATGATTTCAACGTCATTATCTATAAACTTTCAAGTAACGCTGAAATAATGTAATGGGATTATTTTTACTCATCGAGTCAATGGTAAATTTCAACTAATTCCAATTATTTTAAAAATGCAGAATGAAGTTTTTGACTTTAAAAGAGTATTTCACTCCTTTTCTAAAGTGCTTGCAGTTTTATGGTTATTGAACTTTTCTTTGCCCAGAAAGATATTTCTTTATTTTTATAGCAAATAAAGCTATATAGCTCAGATCCTCCTATGATGTTCTAGAGGTTGCTTATTTGGAAAAAAAGTGAGAGAAACACTTGTAAGTTGGCATTTAGTTGATAATAGTTTCAATCCCATGACAATACCACAAACTAAAAAAAAATCTGCAATTTCATCTTTTTTCTCTTTAAAAATGCAATATTTACTTCTCGAATGAGCAAAAGATTCATTTTACAACTAGCAATGCTGTTTCGCAAAAAGAAATTGTCTTCTACACAGAAACCACAGAATTGATGGGATCCAGTGGCGTGAAATGTAGAAAGAAATGATATTTCAACATTTTTAAACAACATTATTTTCAAATATATGTTTTGTAAAGTTCCTTCAAATTTATTATTTTGGATTTGGTGCATATTTATATACGACGTGTTGTGAATTTTATGTGTATATTGAACATCGAAAGAATCTATTCACACAGAAAACAGTAGTTCCACGTAATGAATAAAGACACAGAAAAGATAATCGAAAACTGTAAATCACTTTATAAGGCACAAAGATAGTAAAAATTCAAACGACAAAAGGGATGTAGATTTTTTTAACCTATTGATATTAATACACAAGACACCTACGTAAAATGGACTAATGATTACTTTCAAAAATACTTAATGTTTGATTGATAGCACTGAAGGATATTCATATCAATAAATTCATTATTGTATTTAAGCATGTTTTAATATATTTGATGGTATTCCAGAGAAAAATGAAAGGAGTTATATCAGGTGATCTAAAGCACTTTACGACTTTGCCTGATTAACAGTCAAATGGGTCAACAGATGCAACAGCTCTATCCAACATTTTCAAGGGTGTTTAGAATCTACAAATCTATAGACAGCTGTGGTTACTCTCTGCTAAAATGGCTAAAATATAGTGCAACGAAAGATATAAATGGTATTTCAGCCAATTTTTAGTCAGCCTTGGAAATATCGAGTTTTCAAAGATTCTGCAAGAATGCTCTGATTTTTATTTTGTGTGATTATATGTAAAAATAAAATATTATACGAGTAGTGTAAATTTAGATATCTCAACTTTTAAAAGCAAAATAATATTAAACTGAATTTTTACGTGGGAGCATTATATAAGCGCTAAAACACTAAGTACATTTCTCAATCAATTTTTTCATTGTTCAGAAAAGTTTCTACTTCGTTTTTAACTATTTAATGAAAAAGCATTTCTTTAAAGTATAGGCTTCTTTCGGAAATATTTTGCATTTTTTCCCGCTAAATAAAAAAATAATACTCTTTTAAAACATTCACATTTAAAAATTTCTTTTTAAAATTTTCTTTGGAAGCAATCAATAATTGAAATAGTTCCCATGACCGTTAATTCCAAGGACACAATTTTGGCTGCTAATAACCGTAGTCAACTACCATAAGATTATGAACCACCTCCAATTCATACTAGATCTAGATGATATTAAGTCACATAGTTTACAATTATTAATTTAGATCGCTTTCCGATTTCAATCAAATGTTTAATCAGATTATTTTCATCAGACCATTAATGGTCGAATTTATTTCAAATAGAATTCAAATAGAAATTTTTCTTTTATTACTGTTTGACAAATTTAGAGGACTTATGGTAATGAATAATAAACTTCAAATTTTTTAAAGTTTATATGCTCACTTCCAAATTTTCATTTTTTAAAACATACGAATGGCATTTCATGGTGTAAGTTTGACTAGCTTTAAATACAATAAATAAATATATCATGTTTTATCATATAAGTAGAGAAAAATAAAAACTTTATCCATGTGTGTGGCACACAATAAGAAATAATAATTATCAAAATGGCATCTTTCTGCAAACGCCTATCACTTGTTGCTAACCATAAATATTGGTTAAAAATCTAAAAGACTTAATTAAGTTAGTAACTGTACGATAACTTTATAGACATGAGAAATAACTTGCGTGAAACTTTTAAATTACTGTGAATTTTATAACGACGAGCAACTGATTTGAAAGCCAGTCTCATTCAGCTTCTAATATATAGGTCTGTTATTATATAATTTTACCAAGAGAAACGTGGGTTAAAATTGGCGAAATTAATAATAAAGTGTACAAAATATTGATATAATACTGTTTATTAAATTTAAAAAATAATTTAAATAAATAGTCTACTAATTTTCTAATAAAAGATTTGTGCAAACATTTGATCCCTAAAATAAAAGAATTGGGTCAATGAATGTGAAGCATTAGAATTTAAAGTGAAAAAAGTCGAGCATAGTAAGGTGATAATAACAAACTTTATCGGCAGGAAGTAAAATACAGCTGGTAAAAAATAGCACTGAGCAAACATGATAAAAAGTATATTTAATTTCACATCCTTCTTCTTCAGTTCCTCGGAAGACGCGGGAAAGGAAAACTCGTCAAAGTAGCCTCGGTGGCAGGAAAAAAAGGATAAGAATAAGAATTTTTATTGATAACTTGCGCCATGTTGGGTTGAGACTGCTCAGCAAATAGCCAAACATCCTAAAGCAGATTTAAATCTTTTTTTGAGTGTTCGTTATATATTTGCATACATCTGAAAAATGGGTGTGTTCATTTATGTTGGTTCGCAGCAGAATACCAATCTTGAATTGTAGAAATTGAAGATACAGTCGTATAAAGTTTGAGTTCAAAACTACATTAAAAATAAGAGGGGTCGACATAAAAAAAAAGATTTTTAAACATTTATGAAAATTGTTTTACACTTAAGAAAGCAATTCCATGAAACCTAGCTTTCGATTCATTTCTCAACCAGAGTATAACAATCACACCCTGACAAGGTGACAACTGCCAATAAAAAAACGGGCCTTGAATTAAGCATGCTTTCTTATATATTTATTGGAAACAATAACGATGGGAAAACATTTATATCCCACTCTTAATTTAAACAATTACATAATATTAATAACATTAATCTCGTATAAAAAGACGCGTTATGTAGATTGGGTCCTCAGTTAACTAAAAGTTGCGGGGAACAATAATATATAACTTCTAAGCAAGAAAAAGCAACTTTATCAAACGTCTAGTGGCAACAGAAATTTAATTGCCGACGCATAGCAATAAGAACAACAAACAGAGTTCAATTCCAATTGCTATCTTATAAGGTATTGAAATACTGTGTCACCAAATTAAATCTTCTAATTTTTGTTCTTTTGCATAATTTTAAAACTTTGCTTTGTGCTATTATTGAGGATGCTGAAATAATAATTGTCAGCGAGTCAGTATCATTCTTTTTCCAAGAATGTTTATACTTATGGAAATGGCTTCGGTATTAATACTTTTTCAAAGAAAGTAAGTCTTACGTAGATTGGATTTTATCTTACTTGACCGATTGGAGAATATTAATATAATTTCAGGCAACGAAATGCCATTATAAATTCTGTGTAGATTGAGTCATGTTCTTATTTTAAACCAGTGAAAGAATATTACTCATATAAAAACTCCTACATAGATCATGTACAGATTGAGTCTTTACTTAACTAACTAGTTGGATAATATTAATATGACTAAACAGAAATGACTACCAATATCACATCAATCCTGAAATCAGAAAGATGATCATTGCTGCAAATCTTTTTGTCTTTTGGCTTAAGACCTCTTCTAAAATCCTATCTAATTAAAAGAAGGACAAAGATTATGTTATACAAGACATTGATTAAACCAGTTTTAACCTATGCCTCAGGGGCATAGGCCTTGACGATGAAGGAAGAGAAAGAGTGCATTGGCAATTTTTGAGAGAAAGATCCTGAGAGCCACTTTTGGTGGTGTTCTGGAAACATCAGGCAATAAGGTTAACTTTGAGCAATACAAAATCTATAGAGAGGAGGACATTATAAAATCAATAAAATTGTCTAGAATGAGATGGGCAGGACAGCTTCTGAGAATGAGTGTAGAGATAATATCTCTTAGTGTCTTCAATGCCACCCCTTTTCTATAAAAGACCAAAAGGAAGACTGAAGAAGACATGGAAGGACTGCCTGGAGGAAGACTTTGCCATACTTAAAGTAAAAAACTGGAGGTCGATTTCTGGAAATAGGGTAGAGACTTCTGAAGAAGGCTAAGGTCCACAGAAGGCTGTCGTGCCAATGCTGCTGAGGATGACGACAATAGAAACGACGCCCAGTGTAAGTCTAATCTTGTTT
The DNA here is from genome assembly GCA_037975125.1 of Latrodectus hesperus. NCBI lineage: Eukaryota > Metazoa > Arthropoda > Arachnida > Araneae > Theridiidae > Latrodectus > Latrodectus hesperus. The sequence continues at coordinate 32,287,480 of CM075853.1, forward strand.
TTAATTTATAAATTTATAATAGATTAACAGAAAATCTTAAAAAAACACTATGCAAGTTAACATAAAATCATTGAAATTACATGCTGCTTTTAATTTAATGAATAATAGAATATAAATACAATTTCACAGAAAGAAAGTCCTATGTAAATGAATCATTTAATGATTATAAACATAAACTGATAGAAAGAAATCCCTGTATTACAATAGCATTTGCAGTGATTTTTAACATTTATTAAATAGTATGTTTGTTCGTAGATAGAAATTCTCAGAAAAAATCTTTTAATCACGCGCAGTTTTGAATTTTATTAATTAATTATTGATTGAAAAATAAAAATATCTATTAAACACATTGTGTATTTTTATTAAGCTGTGTTTCTGTCAACCGAAAACACACACATTGAATAAAGTCAACCGACAGGGAAATGACAAGGTCGATATTTCAACTGTTATTTTTCTCTCGAAATATTCAAACTACAAAAGAGAAATAAACACTAGAGCCAGGGCGAAACTTGAACAAGCACAGGCATCGAATCCGTAACCATATATATACAAGAATATCAACTCCTAAGTCAACTTAAGATTTTTAGCAATATTGTTTAGTCTACAATTTTAGCCCAATGAACTGTGTTGTAACTCCATTCATATTACACAATTAAAATTTTTAATTTCTCAACAAATGTATTATACGTTATTTTAAAACTTTATTTAAATTTGTAATTTAGATTTAACCATTTTTCTTATTTCATTGGAAATAATCCCCCAAATTTGAAGATATCCATTCCACTTTCCAGTGTAATTCATTTGTAAAATCTATAAACCGTCGCTTAAGAGCAAAGGGGTTTCACTTGGACAATGCCTTGCCTCAACAAATCCCTGTAAATGAGCGATCTGCGGAGTAATGCGTTATTGATCACTGCATCAAAAGGACATAATGATCGGATCTGGTGCTAACCAGTCATGAATTTTAACGACTACAGTCAACTTGGCATTGTCCTGATCGCAATATCACAAATGAGTACCCTAAGGACATTAGAGCCACCTGCATGACGATTTCGATCAAATAACAATCCAACTCCATGACATAGGATTTCAGAGTATGACACAATACCAATAAGGATATTAATAGAAATGTGATATTTAGCTGCGTAACACGTTAGCAGCAGCTCGACAATGCTTGACCTTCTTTTCCTCCTTCAATCAATTTTGACTTGATCATCAAAGGAAAGGACAAGGATTTTGATTAGTGTGTTGCATTTTTTCACATCGAGCATCAAATTGCTTCAGGATATAAATGCATCCATTCTATTCTTTAATGTGCAATTTTAATGCACGGTAAAATATAATATTTACAATTCACATTATTTGATTTTAACAGCTTTTTTCAAATGTTATTTCTTTCTCTATTCTCATTTTTCCCTTTCGATGGGAAATTTGACATAGATTATATTTTAAAATGGATTTCTTTTACCGATACAAATACTCATATTTAAGACTGAAATCGAATTTGCGAACTACTGAATTGAAAACCACAAAATTGACCATTCAACCAAGATTTATCAGTTTTTGTTGCATCGATCAGTTTCCAAATGCTTTTACGTATTTAATCATAGGCATTTTCCCCTAAAAGTTCCCCATAATAGAATGTTTCCCCTGTTATGAAGAGGCGGGAATCAAATCACGGAGAATGATAGACGGAAGTAAGGGTCTGTCACTCAAAGGCATGGCTAACAGATATGATATTTTTTAAGCCTGAATGCTTGCGGTGTGTGTGCGTGTCTAACATCTTGCAAATTTAAGAACAATATAAATTTCTCTATTGATTTTTCTCAGACAAGAAATTAAAATTGCTAAATACTATAAAATCGATTGTAAATAGATAAAATATAGTTTTTTCAAGCAACAATCACTTGTTACTTATAATTTTTATTAGGGTGAACTAAGCTTTTAGAATGGCTTACGTGCTTATAAATACCTATCTAACACACCATGGTTTACAAGAAAAATATTAAATAATTTTAATTTATTACTTAAATAATAACTTATTTTTTCTAAAAGCGGGCACACTTGGGTGATGAACCCTATGCCACAACAAGGCCAGAAACTGCTACTCATTTGACGTTACCCAGCGGGCACCTGTGAACCACGTCACGGAGGCGAGTAGCGTTACCCACGGCATACCACCACAAACCCGTTTATAGGGTGGGCCACATTCATACTTCATCACAGAAGAAAGGACATAGAAACACAAAGAGAACTAAGAAAGAAGGTAACATCCATGCCCGAACCGGGATTCAAACCCAGGACCCGTAGCTCAGGAGTCAGAAACGCTAACCACTCAGCCATCGGTCGGCCCTTAAATAATAACTAAACCCCTGAATTTATTGGGGGAATAATTCAGAAGTATTTGATTGGTTAAAAGAGAATCAATTTTGTTTATCACTTTGCTGTCCTTTTTTGCACACAAGGGCTAATTTACAGAGTCTTCAATGGAAAACGAATCACTACAGGTAACAACATCCGATGCTAGAGTCAAAAACGATATCTGAATAGAAAAAAAAAGTTTTAGTTAAAAATTTGGTGATTAGTCAAGGAAATAAAAAGCAAGGGAGAGTTGCATGTTTGGTTTTTTTTGTCGCTCAATGGTCAATTTTTGGATACGAAAGCTAATTAGACCGTGACCTACGGTTTAAAGTGGACTTAGAACCACTGAAAATATCTAGACCCAAGGTGAGATTCGAGCCTATGAGCAGTTGAACAAAAGGCAAGAGCACTAACCAGTCAACTACCGATTCGGCGAGAGAATTGCACGTTGAAATAATAGAATACTTTCACTATCTCTTGTGAGCTAATGCTGAAATTATCAGTTTTATCAAAATGATGACTTCAATTTTATCAATTGCGAATTACATGTGAATCTTACTTGTCATATAATCGCATACATCATACATAAAGTACATTTTTACCCATAAGACAGAAGAATCGAATCTTAATTGCAGTTTAAAATGTCGACTTTTGTTTGTTAGAGCCACAGCAATTTACTCCTAACATCTGGAAATTAGCGAGTTCGATACCATATTTAGAGAAGATCAGCTGAAAAACAATCTCTCTCTCTCTCTCTCATACACACACAAGTTAAAAACCATGTTTTAGTGTACCTCTGTACGAGAGATTTGAACATTGAATAGGATTGTATCAACTCAGATGTGTATAAATCTTGTCACCTTAAATATTGAGTCAATTTTGGAGGTGCCTTTGGTCGGTAGACATGGGCAATCTTAAACGTCATACGATACAACACTCACTTTCTTGGAAATGAGTATTTTAGAATTTTCTTTAAATATATATCAAGAGTTCCTGTTTTAACACATTTTAAACAACATGGCATGAATATCAAAATAATAAATTTATTGAAAAAACTAATATTTTCTTATATAGCGTTTTAATTTTCATCAAAGAGGAAAAAAGTTTGGACAGGGAAAGGAATCATTCTTCTGTCCGAAAGGTAGCGGGTTTGATAACTGACCCAGTCAAAGACAGTCATGTTAAAAGACCTTACGCATGTTAAATTAAGAACAGCATCACGTCGATGGTGTGCTATGGAAAGGTGAGTGTCATTTCAGGTATTAAACACTTGAAGGTAATTCAAAATATCAAAGCAATTACAAGGTATCGTAAAATACTACCGAGTAAACAGCATTTTGTGTATAACGTAAAATTTCAATGAAAAGTCGGTCTTATACTCTTGAAGATTCTCAAATAATACAAAATTAATTTTCATCCTCATAAAATAATTTTAAACAAGGTAACAGATTCTTAATAAATTCCATCTAAATCTTAAAAGAAAATTAAATCACTTCACAAAATTTAAAATCATTAATTCCATATTGACATAAAAACTGAATTAATGTAATATAAATATCAGAACAAAACAATCGACTTTGAATTATTACAAAAAATATTGTTGTTGTATATTTCCGATGTTTAGCAATGCTAAATCCGGACTATGAAATTTGTCACTAAAATATATACGTCCGCTCCACAAAAATAATACATTTAACCATGAATTTGTTATGTGTGGTCATTAAAACATGAGTATAGAAATATTTACGAAGAATTTAACACAGTTAAAATGTGTTAACAAAAGAGTTTCCCCACGAAATTAAAGTTTCACTTTCCAGAGAGCTAACATTTTCTTAATTACTCGAAAATTCTTCGCTCGTTTTCAAATCTCTTTGGAAATAATCATAACAAGTAATATATGTAAATATTACCTCGCAAAACTTTTAAGAGCTTAAGTTTATTGTTCAAATGTGAAATTAAAAGCCTATGCGACTGTTTGCTATAAATGTTTTATTGCATGGACATTTATTGCTCCAATTAAATCTAGTCATTACTGTGATTGCTTTTACGGAAGTAGATTACTTTATCCGCCAAGTCGTTACAAAGTTTAATTCGTCTAAAATGAAAATTAATATAAATTTTCTTAAGCATATTTATTACGTATGTATATAAGTTATTTAATATTTAGTTTACAGTACGTATAGGTTATAACTTATAAACACTAGTTTATACTACAATTATATTTAGTGAAATGATAAATAATGGTTTGAAGTTTATTAAAAAAATATAGAAGGATAATGAGAAAAAATTTAATTATTTATTAGATTTCTAAGGAAATAATTCATCAATTGATCCTAAATAAAAATGAAAAAAAAATTATATAAAATTTATTTCAACCATAATTTCACATAACATATCAAGATTAATAAAATCATCATTGTATTTAATTGATTAAATTTATATGTTCATGTCAAATTATGACCATAATAACCATAACATGGTAAAAAGAGTCGTGAAAATAATCCAGATTAATACTGGCAATAATGTATAATTTTGATTTAGTCAAATGTGAAATCGATGCCTATAAGCCGGCCGGCATCCTCCTCTTCCAAGCAGATGAGGAATTTTCAGCTTTTCGAACATTAAACGTGTTTAAAGATATTTGAAGAGACATTTTTCATTAAATTAAGACAAATAGAGTGATGAAACATAATTTTAAATAGAATGAAAGATGATTTTGATGCCTGAATAGGCACTTACCTCATCAAACCCCCATTTCAACAATGTAATTTTTTAATGGAAATACCAAAATTGCTTACAATTTTCTTTAAATAATAAAATCAAAGTTATTATGAAAATAGAATTATATTATTAACATTAATTAAATGAAAGAACTTTTCTGATGTGACACACAACATATCTTACAATTCAAATCTTCGAATTTTGTTTCAAAAAGTTTTTTTTTAAAACAACTTTTAATTGACGTTTTTCCAATCAATTTTTTTTATTTATTGTACCAAAATTTCACGAGATTAATAATTTCATTATTTTAATGAAATCATATATTAAATTTTCTATTAAGCGAAAATCAATTCTCAAAGATCGAATTCGATACTCAGCATAAGCAGTTGTAAAATTATACGATTTATAAGGTAGAAGGAATAATATATCATGCTTATTAAGTTTTTTTAGCATCAAAATTCAAAAGAATTCTCCCCCCCCTCTTAGGAAAATAGTGAGATTTATAATCAATATCTTTCTTGAAAATTTCTTTTAAATCAATTCAAATAAATGTATTTTTCCAAAATACTTAAATATCTGTATCTTCATATTCGTAATTTACATAATTCTTTCTTCAAATGAAGTCTCAAAAAATATTTGAAACATCTTTGGCGATAAGTTGTAAGTTTTTTATTTTATAATACAAGAAATTAATATTATCAAATGAAAAAATCCTGATTAAATAAGCAGAAAGCAATCCTGAAAAATGTTTCATAATTGAATTATTGTTTTTCAATCGAAAAACGTTACTTCAGAAAATGTCGCCAAATCTGTGTGATTGTGAAATGTTTTTATGCGCAGTTAAATGTTTTTGATACATAGTTTAAATATGTTTGTTATATACGTAGTTTTAAATACGTAGAAATATCTTTGCACGCGTGTATTTTCTCTTCAATTCTCAAGATCATTAACTGAATATTCAAAATAATATAGCATTATGTGCATTTAATACGAGAAATAAATGAAAATTTATAACAAATACATAGGGATTTTTAAAACATTAATCTCATTAATTAGAATGTGAACATATAAATAAAATAGTGGTCATTTTTAATTCATAAAATGAATCCCAAATATGAAATTAAATTTCAAATGCGTGACGAATGAAAAATTTTTAACATCAAAAACGTTGGCTCTAAAAACACGGCTGTCTACGAAAATTTGAGATTTATTTTATATTTTGAGCTCATTTTTTTTTTACCTTATTTAATATAATTTATTTTTGGTGGGGATTATTGATACATAAGAAAATACTTTCATCTTTTACTTTGCAAAAACGCAAAAAAATCAGCAAAATCCGTCAAAAATTCAAAACAGTCTCAAAAATTTGTTACAGTTGATAAGTAGGAATATACTAAAAGAAAATAGCTAAGGTATGGTAAATAAATCAAATGTATAGATATATTAATGAATAATAAATAAGTGGTTATTGAGGACATATTGACCTGTTAGTCTGTATTTGAAAATTCCAACAAAATAGAATTAGTAGAAATGGAGTCCCAGATAAGGTTTGGTTTGTTTGTCGCTCAACGGTCATTTTTGCACATGAGGGCTAATTAGACCGGGACCTACGGTTTAAAGTGGATTCCGAACCACTACAAACATCCATGCCTAAGGTGGGTTTCGAACCCACGAACTGTTGAACCGAAGGCAAGAGCGCTAACCATTCGGCTACCAGCTCGGCGAGTCCCAGATAAGAACTTCGACAAGTGGTGTAGGTATTGTTCTTCTTCTGAAATCCCTCTGATCTGAAATCAGATCAGATCCATGAGGTCATCAGCTTTAAATCTGAAGATATAAGCGAGCTATTCATAGCCAAGGGGAAAAGGAGCAGCTTCATTCAGTACATAGTAGCTGAAGCACCATAGGGTTGAAGTCTGACTTCGCTCCCACGCCTGCAGATCAACAATACAGCCGCTCCTAACATGGGGAACTGACGCCGGGGTTTGGATTGGAGTTTTAGGTATTGTTCCACATATAGAAATTGATACAGAAGCCAAGATTGCAAAATTTGAAAACTAGAGTAAGTTTATCGTCAAAATTCAGACTGAATCTGAATTTATCACAGAAAGCAAATGTACTAAACAGATTAATTTTAACTATATATTTATTCCAATAATAATTAGGTGTCAGTGTAGTAACTGTCATTACACCACAAACTTTCAGTAAGAAATCTTGTAAAAAATCTTCTCTGTCAAAAACAGAGGGATATATGGTAACATCGAACCATATTCATGCACGATAAAAATGTAAAAGATTACTAAGATCCAGCTTGATGAATGGTCTAATGGCTCACCCTGAAATAAAATGTGATGTGCTTGTACTGAAGTTCCTCAAATTCTTTGGTGACAAGTCTTCTTGAAAAGTTTAAGTAAAAAAAAAAATACTATAAAACCATTCTTCAGTTCATTTTCCGGGGTTTCACTATTTAACATTTTTATGTATAATAAAAATTCTTTTCTCGTTGTTGGTTCAAAGATATTTTTCGCAACTGAGGCACTTTAAAGATGCCTTAAAATGCCGTTCCATAGCTCTTTAAGCATTTGTCTACAACAAATCACTTCCTATTATTTCTATATTTACTTATCATAATAATTCCTACTTTTCGTTAATGTCTATTTGGTGCGAGCTACCATAGACTATCTTTAATTAAGTATCGAAATTTAATAAAATTTTTTAACTTTCCACTAAAATTTAAACAGTAGTTTACTTAAATACAAATCGTAAATTTTATAAAGCTTTTGAAATAAATATCCAGAGATCGTGAATTGTATCAACAGTCGCAAACGCAATACACAGCATTTTCAAACAGCATTAGATTTCAAGAACCTCAAAGCTTATACAACAATCATACGCTATTCTCTAGTCTTAAAAGAATACTCTAAGATGAAAAAATATCCAGAGTCAATAGTTTGGACTCCGATTTTAGTGTCATTAAAATCAAAAACTAGGAGTCTACAACCAAAAGGAGAACACCCTAGTTGGATCTTTTCAAGAAGGCCAAGGCCTACAAAGGGCTGTTGAACCAGTTGTAAGGATGAAAAAATATCCTTTTCAAATAATTTACAGTAGACGAGAGATAATTCTATTGAATCGCGCGACACATCTATTTCACTGTAGTATTCAAAACAGTTCACAATTGCTGAACAGTATTAGATTTCTGGATCTATATGTACAGCCCTCTTAATGATGCAAGGCTAATGAGGAGCCAAAAATTCTTTCAGATGTAAAAACGTAGTTTATTTAACAATACTCAATAAACTTCTCTGGTGTACAAAGTTCTTACAATAAATTCTGATTACATAGTTAACTATTTTTCCGTTTTCTCGAAACATTAAAAAAAATAATCCCAAGATATTAAATAAGATTATTTGTACAATAACTTCTCCGTTTTGCATCGTTTAACGAGATCACACATAACAGCCATAAAACTTAAAATACTTCCACCAAATCGATACGACGCTCTTCCGACTGAGGCCATTGCACCGTATGACGAGTCCGCGATTATGTTTACGACCTCAATCAAAAATACGAGGATCGTAAGATATTCCTCTTCAGCCTCTAGCCATTAGTCCCGGGAAAGTCCATCCTTTCTCCACTCAATGTAATTACAGGGAAACGAAAGGACCACCCTTTTATTCGATTTGCTAGAGTGCCTCTTCGAGAAAAGAATGTTTTGTAAGCAGCCTTCACACGTAAACTAACATTAAAATCCCCCCCACACACAAGTTGTTCTTTTCTCGCCAATTCGATAACTTGGTTAATACGTGAGCAAAATCTGAAGGGATGGACAGTTTTTATTTTACCTCTATTTTATACGAATGATAAGTTGAATATTAATAATGATATAAATATTTATTCACATTTTAATTTATTTATATGGGACAAATTTTGAGTATTCTACGCTCTATATATCTACACAAAAAATCAATATTATGCATATATGTGTACGCTTCGTGTTAAACGAGTTAACAGTTCTATATGAGTTTATATCATTATATTTATATTGTTATTATAGTCAGTTTTGAATTTTAAAGTTTGTCGATTTTAAAGTCACTTTTGTTAATGAGCACCGATTCTATTATTATCAAATGCTCAAAATAATCTAAGAATCTTTTCGTGAGGTGAGAGTCGAACCAATGATCATTTGAATTAGAAACTGAATGAACTTCAAGTCCCTATATCCAAACTAAAGGAAGGAGTTGAATCCACAAATTACTGAACAGAAGATTATTTTTAGAGGCCTATTTCGTAGATGTTGTCCAAGGACAGATGTTATCAAAATGTTCTTTAAAATTAAATGAATTATACATGTGAAGTAATAGAAAAGGGGACTATAAAAATTACGAATATTTTAATGTGTTCAAACAAAACAAGAGATGGACAAATCTACTGTCCACTCTTTAACAATATTTAGATTTAACCCATAAAAAATTCAGCTCGAAACAAATATGTTCACAGTGTTATGCCGTTTATCAACTGCCATCAAGTCAGTAATAAGGAATAAATTGTGACATTATGATCTCAATTATTTATTTAATTAAAAATGCACGCTTTCCAACTTATAAAATATGGACACACTCTGACCATGCTCTCGGAATAAAAGGTTCCAAGCTCGATTACTGAATTAACTGAATAACGAGAAAGTGTGTTGCATTTCTATATTTGTAATAAATATTGAGTAAATAATTAGGAGAGTTTTCAGTATTCACAGCTGGTCTAAGTTTTCCAGTTTAAAATTTTACAACATGTAACTAATCAATACATCACATCAATATAAACAATTTAAAATGAGTGGTACAATCAGCCATTTTTCTTATTGATAGTATGATTTTATAATAAGGAGGTTAATTTTTTTAATATTTTTTCATCAATAGGGGGAATTTAAAAAATAAGAGAAATAAAGTAAGCATACTTTGTTTAGCATATTTAAGTACTTCATACTATAATATCGACATTCCTAAACATATAATATAATAATGATCTTTCAAACTTGTCATTAGCCACATTTGAGCTAACTACATATCAACTACTTCAACTTATACAAGACGTTCCACAAAAAATTGCAGCTTAAAACTTATAATCTAAAAACATTAATTGGTAGAAGAAACAAAAATGTATTAAGAAAGCTTAAATATAATCTTAAACATATAAAAATTAGTTTCAAATGCTCCTGACAGATGGCGATATATAACTCTTCAAAATAGATCTCCCATAAGATTACAACAGCTGCCCACAGAGTAAAAACTCGTAACCATTGACAGCTTACTTCTGAGACTGTGTTCTGCGATTAATATTTGCAGCACCATATGTCACCAACATCCTTTAATTTTTAAACGTGCGGTACATTTTTACGACTTTTCCAATAAATAAACCATCTGTTTACTCTCCCATCTCGATCAATGTTTCAAGATATTTCATTCCAAGACTGGAGAAATCTTTTATGAAACAACTACTACGTACTGTGCATTTTTAGAGTTATTTTCCTTTTCATAACATGTAACCAAAAAAAAAATGACACGATAAACCGAGAGACTTCCTTGGATCTATCATTTAAGATGTTTCCGACGCCAAGGAAACGACAGCACAATCCCCTGTTCGACAAAATGCAGTTTTATTAAGGCGTCCAATGTGAATATAGAGATCGGAAAAGGAAGTAGAAGATAAAAGAAAGAGTTTTGGGGCGTCATGCGAGTGCATTTGTTCATAGGTTGCTATTCTTCGGCTACGGTAGATTGTAGTTTATATCAGAGTTGTTTTGGGATTTATATGGAAAACCAGCGGAGTAACTGATGCAAAAAATGCTTGAACACAGAGGAAAAGATCGATTTTGCAAAATAGAATCTCATGAAAAATAATTTTAGACGAACTAGTATGTCACCGAACTTAAGAAAACTTGTTTTTATTGGATATATATGAAGTCCTTACTGGAACATACTACAACGAGCACATGAAGTTCCATTCATGCTTTTGAATGTTGCTTCTACTACTCAAATGTCTTTTGTTTTTATTTATTTTCGACTAGACTGTGGTAGAACCTAGAGTTCGAGGATGCAGATTCAATATCTGATTCAGCCGAAGATTACCATGGTGAGGAAACCTAAGCATGTTAAATATTCATTCACACCATCATCGTGGTGTGGAAGTTTGGAGAGTCAATCAACTCTTATACGTAGAGGCAGCGGTGGCTTGGTTGGTTAGGGGATCGTTCTCACTATCAGAAGATAGTGAGTTCGAATCCCGGTTTAAACGAAGATCCGTCGTGTTCACTATAGGCGACTGGTGCACGTTAAAACTGGGAATGTTTTGGAAGTGAAATGATACTTATGGGGGTGGCAAGCAAATTATTGGGGGTAGTTAACTTGGTCCCTGCTTCAAAATCACGAAGACTCCAACCGGCTGTTTCTATCTAACTGGAAGAGCCCAAATCAGGATTTGGTACAGGGAAGCATGCTGGTGCAACAAGAAATCCTATATGTAGATCACTTCACTTAAACTTATACAAAATTACTCATGTTAAGCGACTTTAATTGACTGAAACAAAAAGGAACAAACAAACGTAATTTTTTCTTACAATTTTTTACTCACGAATGATTAATAAAATGTAAAATAACGTTTATTCATGACACACAATTTTTAGAAAAGACTCTAAAAAACTTAGCTGAAAGCCGCGATATAACTGAAAGTGTGGAATGATCGGAAGGAACTTCGTGTCCGGATGGAAGTGGGTTTGATGTCTTCCCGAATTTAAGACCGTCATGCTGACAGAGTCTATGCACGTTAAAAATTCCTTTTACAGGTATTGCAGAGCGTAGAAAGGAATATGCCAGTTCATGCCCATTTCGTTATTTGTCAGTAGTTCAAAACTAAGTTAGATAGTTCAAACTGGGCTAGTAGCGTCTAGGTGTGGTTAGTAGCTTCGATCGGCAAAAATAAAGTAATCGGAAACTTTGTGATGTAACTTAAAAATTTTGGGCTGTTTAAGGAAAAGAATATTGATAATGAACAGTAATAAATTATTAATAAATAACAAAATAATAATTATTATTATTGCTCTTAATATTTATTATTATTAACATTTACAATGAATTTTTGCCCTAAATCATCTATTAATGACTCGAATTCATTTCTCTTCAACTGCTCCATAGTAACGATTTAATAGTAAAGAAAAAAAAAAAAGGCAAACGCAAATTATGTTAATAATCATCAAAATCTAAAATGATAATTTTTTTAAAATGCAATTTACTTTTGATCTGCCAGCATTGATGAGACACTTTTTAAAAAAAAATACACTGCCTCATTATCTAATTATCTTCAAGAACTTCAAATCAGTAATCAGAAAAAAAGAGCCTTTAATGGGGGGGGGGGAGACTTTCACCGGAGTAATGATTTTAGGAAAAGGAAATTAAAATCCAGCAGTCCATTAAATAAAATCGATGGAACAATGCTTTGACACGCGTGCAAGCGTTCGCATTCATCTTTTAAATGCCGAAACATCGATTTCCATCGTAATTTCCCAATTAGCAAAGAAATAGGAAAATCAGAATATATGCGCCAATTAAGTCATTAAATTACATATGCAGTTATACTTTTTTAAGCGATGAACGACAGTTTCTTGATCAGAATTAGGAATAATATTTCCTAGTTCACACATTTCATGAAAGAAATAAGAACTGAACGAGGGGAAATTGGAGTTCCGATTCGATTTTCTAGCGGAGTGAGTGCTACAAAGTTTTCGTTATTTGTCGGTACACTTTTGCTAATCGGGAATATTCAAATTAAATACATCAAACAAAAATTTCTTTACCAGTCAATTAACTGCAATATCACGGAGAGATTTAAAATTAAAATTTCGATGCACAATTCCGTGATAGGGTTCAAGCACTTCTCAAAACTCCCACGCTACAATATAAAAGGTAAATGGATTCTATATAATCAAAATGATTAAGATCTGTCAGTGCAATGATCTTCAACTAGATCAGGTATCGAACCTGATACCTTTCGCATATGGCAGAAATACCTTCTTCGCTTCAAGCCTCTACTATGTAATGAATAAGGCGTAAATTTATTATCTGGTGTACAATTGCTCATCGAATATGTTCTCCTGAAATACGCGATTGTTGGCAGAATGAAATTACAAATGATGCATTTTTTCCTTGTGTGTGTATGTATGTAGGTATACGTGTATATATATACACAGAGGGAGAAATGTATCATTTGAAATCGCAGATTTATTGTACATGTATAAAGGTATATATTTATACATACATACCTACATATAAGCAACGCGCTTTGATACTTAAATCAATTAAAGCCAAGTAAGGTATTTTTTTAATTCAAGAATAAGTTTAGTTAGTAAGTTTACTAATAGTGATTATTCTTCCAATATGTTTGATGATAAATAACCTACACAGCCAGCAACATGTTTAAAAGCATTTTTACTTAATATTTTTTTTATTAAATTACACTAGGTCATCGTAAGATGTATTGATTGAACCGTTGGGCGTCTCGACGTTTTCCTAGGACGAGGTCAGTTCTTCGCAACATTGGCCAATATTGAGTTAGCCAATCCTTTAAATAATAATGTGCGGGCGTTGGCCGCCTTCATTCGAAAAGATAAGAATGTATGTGTGTGTGTGTGCAACCGCAAAGTTGACAGGCGTTCGTTGTTTACAATGAAAGCAATCTTCTCATATGCATAGCAAAGTAGTAACCGGACAATTTTATGCGTAAGAGGAAAAGACTTGTCATAATAAGTAATTCAGTGTTTTCCGTCATGTGAGTCATACATAAATAAAATATATGTTGTGATGATTCTTAATAAGTACAGTAGACACTCGTTTTTACAAACTCGTCGGGAAAAATAGAAAAATAATGTGTTAGATCATTAAAATCTAATTTTTGTACCAAACTAATTTTTCTTCATATATAAAATACTGAATATAAAAATATTTAGAGGGTAGTGCAATTTACTATTTGAAAAAAATTATTTACTAAAAGAAACACATGCAAAGTAAGATTCATACTTAAAAATAACACTTGTTTTCATTCTTTTGAATTGCACTTGACCATATGATTTTTTAAAGCTCAAACCTTGTATTGCTTTAAACTTTTTAAGACAACTGTCAAATGGCTCGAAATCTTTGACGTTCAGCTTCATAGCAAATCAGTTAGATTTCTCTTTAATGACATTGCCATCAACAGGAAGGTTCATTCTTATCATTTTCCTCAGCCCAACAAATTTTTTTCCAGGTTAAGATGCTTTGCTTCTCTACAATATTTTCAAGAGGGACTTCTGTTGGTACTATTTTCCCGAGTTTTTAAATTATCGAGAAGTTGTTCTTTGGAATTCTATATTTTTTTCGACAATTTTTGTCGTATTTAACATTTTGCTTCCTACATTTAGAATTTTCTCTTTTACTTTGACTGATAAACACGTTCGTTTCTTGATCTGAGACAAATCCTCAACGTAACTGGCTCCATCATTCTCCAGACAAAAGAAACTTCATAAATTGAGTCGTTCAAATGAAACGAAATCAACTGCAGAGAGAACAGAACAAAAGTGTGTTTTTTGGGTAAGAGGAAAAGAGGATATTTTCCCTTAAGTTCTTACATATGGGAAGGACAGGAGACGAATTTAACCCCCACAATTCTTCCCAGTCTGTCCCCCAATGTCAGGAAAGTTGTTCATAAACAAATAAAATGCTCATGTTTTATATTTTTAAAATTTTATTTTTTTTATATATCAGATCCTAAAAAAACATTTTGTCAAATGAAAGTTTGCATTTAAGAGATTTTTCAAAATTTTAGTTCGTGTAAATTGTGTCTATGGTGTCAGGAAAGCGACTAGCCACTAGTTCATAAAAACGTGAGTGTTCGTAAATTAGAATTTCGTAAAAGCGAGCACTTACTGCAATTATGGTTTTAGAAGGCAGTGAGTTCGAATCCGAGGATCCGTCGTGTTTGATAAAGGCGGTTAAAATTTGGCGTGGTCGCAATGTCCTCCAAGTGGAATGATACCTCTGGGAGTGGCATTCCAAGTATTGAGGATCTTCAAACTGGTCCCTGCTTCAAAATCACGAAGACTCCATTTGACTACTTCTATATAACAGGTAGAGCCTAACTCAGGGTTAGGTACAGGGAAACATGCTCTGGTGCAACAGCAACAACATTTGGTCATGGTGAATCTAATCATAAAAAATGCCTCTTTCCTCTTTCACACACATATATACACATACAAACACTGTATTAAAACCTGAATATAATCAACTTTAATATCAACATATGAAAAATTTTATTATGATAAAAAAGAAAGAAAATTGACCATAAAGCACTAAAACGAATAAAGGAAAATGTATAAAGATAAAACTTTTATCGGCTACAAAACTACTGTCTTTACACATGAACAGAGATAAAACGCTTTCTTTTAATAGCACCTTTTTCAAACAAACTGCTGAAAGAAGAAAAATCCCAAATTAATGGAAATGCGACATTTTCCTTAGAAGCAATCGATATGAAAAGCGTCCACACATCAGAAATCACAAACATAATTTCTTTCATGTTTTGCGCGGAATTTCAATCGACGAAGAAAATGAGAGAATTATGACGATCCAAGCCAAACTCTGATTCCTCTCGGGAAAACGGCGTCTTCTGTTGGCCTAAGGTTACGCATTGGAAATATATCTCTGAATTTTTCTCTCCAACTTCTTTTCGTATATATTTCACTTTTTCTCTTCCCATTACTTTGACAAGATTTGAATACATTAGGATTTTAATTTCATGTTTCTGGATGGCAACACTAAGAGAGAAATTATCTTCGAATCTCATTACTATAATTCATCTTTTGACACAAAAACCGAAAAATTACGCTTTACGCTTTGAAATGCAAAAGCGTAAATTTTTCAATGATGAAAAGCGGAAGCATACCTTTGCGATGCAACTGCATTGATTTACTTGGAATTTAATGCTTAAATTGTGAATTGTGTTATTATGTTTAATTGGACCTTTTTTTAATATACCTTCCAAATTGACCGATTTTTAATCATTCAAAATCAACTAAAGCAAAACTTATTTTTAACATTCATCGGATAGGCACTATGATGCGGCATAGCAAATAGCTAAACATCCAAAGAATGTTGTAAGTTAAATATAATATATAGATATATACCGTTGTATTATAGATTTTAGAAGCACAATTACCCCTACATTATATTCATTATAATTTTTTCTTCAGTAAAGTTCCATATTGAATTCAACTACTATCAAAAAGTAGCTTGGTTTGTTTGTCATTCAAAAATCATTTTTTCGCACACGAGAACTAATTAGATAGGGACCTACAGTTTAAAAAGTGGACTCTTCACCACTACAAACACCCAAACGCAAGGTGGGATTTGAACCCACGAACTGTTGAACGCGAAGGCAAGAGCGCTAACCACCGACTGCTTAAAAAAAGACGAATTGAAAAACTTTTAAGCACCCACCCAATAGATGCACATCAGTATGGCTCGCTATTCAGCAATAATGAAAATCGAATTAGAGGCTATTTACTATTCTGCCGAACATGATTCAACAAATAGGCAACGGTGAGCCCATCAAAAATACACAAACAGATTTCGAAAACATTCAGAAATATTTTATACACGAAATCGGCGCTTTGACAATGCCGAGAATTCAAGCACCCACAAGAATGCAGAAAATTCGTAAAACTTTAGTTACTAAAAATGACCTGATAGTCGATTGTTTTAACGCCACGTAATAGATAGTCTATTGTTGATTGGCCTTTAAACATTCTAGGTATATAGACTTATGGGGAGATTTCTCATAGATAGCTAATGGAAAGTTCTGGAAGGAAAAAAAAAAAAAACTTGAATGCACATAGCCGGATTATATGCAAGCAAAAAGCAAAATTCATCTTCTGTTGTTCAGTCATTCCTGAGATTGAAACTACTAACAATGACCTTATTGACTAAAAAATGAGAAGAAAATTTTATGCAAATAAATAACAGATAAGCATTAGATGACGTGTTTTAATCCCAAATCCCACAGCTGACTTACGATCTTTAATTTCTTAATCGATAATTAGTTACTTTAATTAATGTAAAACTAATGACCTCGATACACTGCATTAACCATTAATTTTTTTCAAACGCAGAGCTTAACAAATCAATAGCTGATGCATCGGATTCATCTCAGAGAAATACTCCGAGATCAGAATCTTTTGTAATGCGTCTCTTCGACTGCAGAAGTCTTTACGAATCGAAAAGTCAGGAAGAAGGCCGCTAATAACATTTTCGAATGGCATCCTTCCGTCGCTCGCTTCTACCCAAATATCCCATTAAAAGACCCCCTTCAAACAATCGATAAAAAGATTTTTATTCGCGAAAGGACCTTGCGCACACCACCACAAGTGGCGTACGAGGAGTGCGTGAACCACGCAAGATTAATTGAAAGCATGGGCATCTTAACAAGTGTACCACGGATTGGTTTACGTTAAAGATCTCCAGTTTCAAAATGAAAGAAACTAATGATGGTTTGGAAGAACTCTCTCTCACACACAAATAGTATTAAAAAAAAAAAGAAAAAACGATATCCGGATTTTATTTCTGAAGCTTGGTTAGACATTTAAAGAACTTAACCTTCTTTGATGACGGATTAAAGTTTCATGGCGGCAGAAGAGAAAATATGGCAGACTAAATGTCCAGACCTATTTCTTTCAGATAAATAAAACCATCCATAGAAGACTTGAAGATTTATCTTCTCAAGACGAACCAGAATGCTTTATATCGTAGTCTCCGGCTTTTTTCTTTTTATTTATTTATTTTATTTACTTTTCGGTGGTGGATGTTTTTCGCTGAAATGGCAATTGTATCGAATGGTTTGGGAAAGGGGGTGTTTTACCATCTTTTAAAAGAAAGAAGAAGAAAAAAAAAAAGATCTTTCGTAATGCGATTTTTATTTCCATAGCTCATAAAATTCCTTTATTTGCTTATCGAGTTCTTCGTAATGCAGTATTATCCACAAGGAAGAAGAAACATCTTTTATACGATTTATTTATGAAGGTCCAAAAATGTCATGTTTTATGAGGATCCTTTTCTTATATAAAAAATTGACCAAATACCAGAAATGTTTCGGATTCTTGCATTTAAAACTAACAATAATTCTTCAAAACTTTTCGGCCTAGTTTCGTCGAACGACGTAATCAAATTATCTAAAATAATAATTCTGACTGTTGATAATAAATATATTTCCAACGGCTAATAAACTCTTTAACTTACTATGACCTTCCAGAAATTTCTGTTCAACATTCAGTTAAGTACATTAATTAAAATATTCCACACATACACTGACGCAAGTTAATTATTTATTCAAGTTTATAATCAGAATTTTAATTAGGAGACGCACTTCAGAATAATTTTATGGGACACAAAAATAATATGTTTTTAGAAAAACCTCATAAAATAAATTTTCTGTTCTGGTATAATGTAAATATATCAGAAGAAAAGAATCATATTACTAATTAATTGTGATGGTGTTTTCAAAATTTTCATACATAAAGTTAGATTAAAGTGTGAACATTATTTCTCTTAATTCTTATCTCTTAAATTACATCGCTTTCCTCTTTTAAAATGCGTAAATGAATCTTTAGATGATTGTTAAGAAATTTTGAGAATTTTCAAGCAGTACTCTCTCTTTCTCTCACACACACACACATCTGATCATAGGATCACCTCTCATGGTTAGCTATTTTATAATTTAATGAGTTAGTTATTCAGTTTCGTTCCTCTGAGGTCAATTTTTGCACAAGATCACTTCGTCTATGTTTTATGATTGAAAAAGAATAAGAAAACACCACAAATCTTTAATCCTAATTTGCGAATCAAACTGATGAACAATTGAATTGAAAGTTAGAGTTAATAGAAATTTTGAAAAGTATTTTATGGAACAGTGGTTATATTTAAGCTATATATTTGCTATATTAATATGAAACATATAAATGTGTGTATGTATACAGTTTAAGTTCTTATAATAATGATAGAACATTAATTAAAGAAATTAACGACTTAAGAGAAAAAACATTTGCAACTCACCTATATTGGTATGATTAAGTTTCCGACAAATCCTAGCTTCTCGTTCCAATTTCTGAAAATCTGGAAAAAATAAAGGAAATTATATATATATATATATATATATATATATATACATATATATATATATATATATAGTACTTTATATGTATAGATGAGAAATAGAATGACTAGGAAGATAATAACCGAAATAAGATATATTCGGATATTGAAAGACCAAATAAATGGAAAATATAATTGCAAGTTAAATTACACTTTTACTTCGTGTTATGCAGCTGATTTTCATTGTAAAGCATTTTAACATATGTCACATGATGGCTTCCAATAGCAATTTAAGAAAATATTCATATTACAAAACTTGAGATATTCGGAAAATTACCAAACTCTTACACTGACCGACATGTATGCAGAAACACAATTTATGTCTCTTCGCTCAATAGTTGCTGTTACTTCAAAGGAAAGGAGCATTTTATATATTTTCCTTTGAAAGTATGCTGTACGTGAAAACTTTCAGGTATTGGAACTATTTAGAATTCTGAATGTAATCTAATGTATAGTCGGAAAGCAGGACACCATAAATAATTTAGTGTCTTGAGACTATATAGTCTATCAATTTCATAGATACGACTAGGTAAATTTTTATGAATCTATTACAATATCCAAGAGTTTTTCTGTTGATTGATTTCAAACATAAAGGACAGTTCTACTCTCATTAAATAAGAAAATTTCTTCTAGCCAAGCTAATAAAACACCAATTATTCATCAATACTATTCCTCTATTCATATTTAGGCATAGATGAATAATTAGATCACAATACTATTCATTTATACTTTAATATGAATATAGTATACATCATATTACAAGTACACGCATCTAAATTACGTAATTGTTGTGGCTTATTCCTCAAGGTCTAGTTGCATTCTAGACCATGTCCAGGAATTCATCAATTTACAAAAATTCATGAACAATAAGGGGCGAAGTAATAATATCTTCATGCAAAAAGCCCCACACTTCGGAGGGGACTTTCGGGGATGGCCTGTGTAGAAGTGCACTTGGTGCACTCAAGATTTCTGTCCATCAATATAACTAAGGCTCCCTTTACGTCCACTCATGAGGCCGCTGATGGTGCAATGGACATCTTTATCACTTCCAATTTTGAGGGTATTACCAGGAGTTTTCCCAGAATACCAAGAGTGGGACGGAAGAGTCCTCCATATTTTCTGATTTGTGATCTTAAACTATTGAGCTTATTTTGGAGAAGGCCAGTTCGTTACCAGTACTTGATGGGGCAGAAGCCCCTTATTTTGGAAGAACATCACCAGACTCATTTCCCTGAAGTCAAATGTGTGAGGGACGCCACTGAAAATAAATCTTGTTTTGCGTCAAAAGCACTGAGGTCTTTAAGAATCATGTCGGATGTTTTGTCTCTCACTCTCTAGTCCAGTTGCTAAGATGCTGATTGATGCTACGTCTGTCAAGATTCGCCAAACATTTATAGATGTGGTTTCTGAATTGAGTTGTTCGCGATTTCATCATATTCGCATAGTTAGGATTGCAAATCAAAATCGTTCAACAAAACAAATATATAATCATAATAGCTTTTTACCAGCGATTCCCGACACTTAGTAGTGTATAGCTATTCAAAGTTATAAAATTGACCGTCCACGGCCTTGAATAAAAAGACTTTTCGTAAATGATGGGTCTTATTCAAGCGTCACAAGAAAGTAAATACGGGAAACAGCTGCTGAAGAGCAGTTGAATTCAGAAAACGTAAATATAAACACTTATCTCCAGTTGTTCAACAGTGACTGGAATCGAATTCAGGACATTACATTCTCCGCCTGATTCGAATAATCTTCTGCAAATTAATCTTTCAACGAAAATGTGTATATATATATATATATATATATATATATATATATATATATATATATATATATATATATATATATATATATATATATACAGGGTGATTTTTTTAAATGACAGTTTGGAGCACCCTGTAGCGCGATCTAATTGCCGGAATGGCACCAAACTTGGTTTTCAGACTAATCAAAACAAGGGGGAAATGATTCCGGGGAAAAAAAATTTAGTTACAAAAATCGCCGATAGGTCATTTTGTGACGCTTTACAATGTATAAAATGTGAGCAAAGAGAAATACCGACACATACAATTAAATTATTAATGTTTATTACATTAACTTCCCCAGTGAGGAATTAACCACATTCCATGTGAGCTCCGTGCTCAGAAATAACACCGAGCATTCTGCGTACAGCATTCCCCACAGCCTAACGTAATAATAATAATATTTTTTTATGTTAGCCTAATTTTTTTAATAACATGTCACGAGGAATATTCCGGACTGTCTTTGTTATGTTGTCCTTTAAAATAGAAAAAATTGATACTCCACCAACATAAACGCACGTTCTGGTAACGGGGGAGGCATGGCCACTGGAGCTCGATTACTTCAGCTGAAATTATTTGTCGGATCTGTCTACTAAAGGGTGTTTTTTTCCCGAGGTATAGAACTTCAAATTGCAATAAAACAACGATGTATTATTCGATTGGCACGAATTTTTTTATTCGAAAGATAATCTTGTGGCATTACATTTTAAATATTATTTCTGGCATATGACTGCCACGGCTGGCTTGGATGTAGTCCAATCTGGACGTCCAATTTTCGATGACTTTTTCCAACATTTGTGGCCGTATATCGGCAATAACACGGCGAATGTTGTCTTCCAAATGGTCAAGCGTTTGTGGCTTATCCGCTTAGACCAATGACTTTACATAGCCCCACAAAAAAAAAATGCTAGCGGTGTTAAATCACAAGATCTTGGAGGCCAATTCACAGGTCCAAAACGTTAAATTAGACGGTCACCAAACGTGTCTTTCAATAAATCGATTGTGGCACGAGCTGTGTGACATGTTGCGCCGTCTTGTTGGAACTACAGCTCCTGAACATCATGATTGTTCAATTCAGGAATGAAAATGTTAGTAATCATGGCTCTATACCGATCACCATTGACTGTAACGCAGTGGCCATCATCATTTTTGAAGAAGTACGGACCAATGATTCCACCAGCCCATAAAGCGCACCAAACAGTCAGTTTTTCTGGATGTAACGGTGTTTCGACATACACTTGTGGATTAGCTTCACTCCAAATGCGGCAGTTTTGTTTGTTGACGTAGCCATTCAACCAGAAGTGCGCTTCATCGCTAAACAAAATTCGCTTATGAAAATCAGGAACAACGGCAATCTCGTTTTGGGCCCATTCGACGAATCTACGCCTTGCTTGATGATCGTTTGGCTTCAATTCTTGCACGAGTTGAATTTTGTAAGCAGGCAAACCAAGATCCTTCCGCAAAATCTTCCATAAAGTGGATGGACACAGATCCAATTCCTGTGCTCGATGGCGGATGGACTCATTCGGGTCTTCCTCAATGCTACGCTCTACAGTAGCAATAGCTTCTTCTGTACGCACCGTACGGCGTCTCTGGGGATGCGAGTTATCAATTAGAGTAAACGTGGTGCGAAAACGTTCCATGGTTAATCGAATTAACTGCTCTGATGGATGATTTTGTCGACGATAAAATGGACGTAGTGCGCGATACGTATTCCGCACAAAACCATTATTTTCGAAATAAAATTGCACAATTTGAAAGCGTTGTTCAGGCGTGAGTCTATTCATGATGAATTGTCAAACCAAACTGAGAATAAATCACTTGACAGCTGTTAAATCGGTCGCCATCTTGGAAAGTAATGCCAACTTAAACTTCTATACCACGAAAAAAAAAACACCCTTTACTTGCTTTTATAACCTCTATTATTGGCACTATCATCGAACAACATTTGCATTTTGCTTTGATACCCGTGTTTTATGCTAATTCTCGTTGTTGTAAACTACAGCAGCGCCACAAAATGCCCTAGCGGTGACTTTTGAATTAAAACTTCTTTTACGGAATTTTTTCTCATGTCTTGATTAGTCTAAATACCAAGTTTGGTGTCATTTCGACTATTAGACCGCGCTACAGGACGCTCCTAAACACTGTCACTTTAAAAATGATCACCTTATATATATATATATATATATATATATATATATATATATATATATATATATATAAAGTTTTGAATTTACCAATTCAAATATTCTTAGCTTTGTAGCAAGAAGAGCAAAAATTTACAATTTTATAAATAAATTCACAATAAAAGTTTAAGACTGGTCAGCTTTCATCACTGTAAAAAACAGTTTAAATGTATGACGATTCATAGAAAACGCCATATTAAAGTAATTATAAATATTGTTAAGTACGTTTATAATTATTTTAACATATTTTGAAACATTACTTCGCAAATTTTTTTTATAATTTTTTTTCCATTTTTAATGCATCAAGAAAGAAAAAGAAATGAATACGTTTTATGCGCAGGAAAGCGCAATTAAGTTTTTCATGTTAGAAAAAGATCACATGTAATTCAAATTAGGGACTTATATACATGACATGAGAAAAAGATAATTTTCTCGATCCAACAGAATAATAATTATCACTCGTGAAGCGCATATTTTTTAATTGAAGGTCTTCCGAAGTTTTACTATAATTAGATAAACAGCTCTAATGAATAAAATAAATACTCAAATGCGAAGGATTTTTTTTTCTATTCATAAAAAATGGGAAAATCTATTCTAGACAATTTTTATTGTAAACGTGGCATAGCACAAGTGCTTTCAAACAAGTTTCATTATAAAGAATAAGGGATATAAAAATAATATTTTTCACAATTTACGAGAAAAAAAAAATCTTTGTGCATTTATTTTATTTGTAAATAAAAAGATAAGAATTCTTTCTCGTCAAAAAATATATAATAAAAAAAATACTTCCAACTCTTTCAAAAGTTTTGAAAGGAAAAAAAGATTTTGTTCGATAAATAGGAAATAGTTTAGCATTTGTATTTTCACCAGCAAAAGAAAGAAAGCCCAGTTACCTTAAATGAATGAATATTATTGCATACATTATGTTTTACATCTAAAGAAATTTTTAAATTTACGATGAAAGAAATTAGTCCTAATAATTTTGTTTAAAACTTTAATAATAAAAACTAAAATAAACCATATCCTTAAAGCTCTCATTTAATGAATTAAACATGAAAATCTAGCGTAAGTAATCTAAGTTGTTTTTCCATGTAGCTGTAATATATATATATATATATATATATATATATATATATATATATATATATATATATGAGAGAGAGAGAGAGAGAGAGAGAGAGAGACTTTACATTATATATTTGAGGTCAAATATGCCCTTACGTATCAGCATTTTGTTTATGTATTTCTAATACATATTATTGTCTAAGACTTAGTGTTTCTCCCTCTAATAACTATTTATTTAACAGTTGATTACATATTTACTGTTTGTAAACATGTTTCAAATGGTATAACAATATCTTAAATGTGATTTTGAAATAAATCTATATAATTAGTAGAAATTACGAAATGTTAATTTTTATATACTCTCCTCGTCTAAATCTTATGTTTAGAACATCTTTTTACATTCGCGATATGAAATAATACAATATAAAACAACTAAAATGAATCATTTCCCCTTTTTAAAAGCAATTTGTATGAAATAAAGAGCTAAAAGTAAAATACTTAGCTGTCTTTAAACATAGTTTTCCTGAATACAGTGCTATACTTTAATAATTATTAATAAGATCCTTTGTTAAACACGACTATGATAAACATAACTAAAGAAAAGTGAAAACATTTGGCTCGTCAAACATTATATATATATACATATGATATTAATATATGATATTCATTTTACTTTAGGATATATATATATATATATATATATATATATATATATATATATATATACACACAGGCACACACACACACACACACACACACACTAAGCTACACACAGTCAGTTAGATTCAGAGCAGAGACATACACTCATCAATTTGAATGAGGATAGCCTTAGAAACAAATGAAAAATGAATGGTTGGTAATTATGCCGTTGGATAAGCTGTCCTAGAAGCATTAAACAACGGTCAAACAAGGCTAACTCATGATATTGTACATCAATTGAAAGAAATTTGAAAAATTAAACAAAATTTGCATTCTGCAGTGAAGGCCCGCACTCGTTGACATCCCGGATAAGGAGAGACAGATCAACTTGACAATTAAGAGAGAGAACTCAAAGACGGAAATATCTTCAAAGCCACGTTGGACGATGTGAATGCAATAGCAAGATACCGTCTAAAAGAAAACACATTTCAAAAAAGATTCACTGATTTGTGAAATAAACGCAAATAGAGAGCTCACTGAAACTATCACTCGACTTAGAAACGGTCACTATCGAGGTATGAAGATCCATAGAGAAGGCAACAGAACCTACCATCTCTGCATTAATTGCGATAATATTCAACTAACACTAAGACAGATTTTTGACTGGTCTGCCATTTTAAGATCTTTGGCTCAGCTAGGGGAATTCTCCCTGCTCGACATCGAAAAGAGCCTATACTTTGAAAACATCAAGGAGATAGGCAGTTGAGTTCATCACACTCGTGGTCATATTTACTTCTCCCCATGGACACACCAACTAACCAACCAAATGATAAAATTTTTTTTTCAACTCAACATCCATTCTTTTAATCAGAGATATATAAATAGCATCAGCAAGACAGAAACAGAAAATTTCGAACATCATGTTAGGGAAGCATCAAAGTGTTACTGCAAATGGAAAAAGCACATAACATCATACTAAAGCAGCACTTTAGACTATTGGTGCTGATTTGAAAATCATTTCAAGACAACTATCAAACATAATCAGAAACGCTCCACCACTAACTAATTACTTCTTTTGATCTTTTTCAGAATTTGAATCAGGGATAGGTTGATGTAAAAGCAAATATTAATAACTATGCTGCAGATGAAAGTGCGTTGCTATCAGAAAATAAAGTAAAATGCTCATTTCCTCAGAACAGATTGGAAAGTCTGAAACCAATTTACATATCATATAAATTCCGCCGACTGAGCTGAGTGGTTAGCGCTCCTGACTACTGAGTTGTGGGTCCTGGGTTCGAATCCCGGTTCGGGCATGGATATTACTTTCTCTCTGTGTTTCTGTATCCTTTCTTACGCGATGATGTATGAATGTGGCCCACCCTATAAACAGGTTTGCGGTGGTATGATGCGGGTAAGGCTACTCGCCTCCGTGACTTGGTTCACAGGTGTCCGCTGGGTAACGACAAATGAGTAGCAGTCTCTGGCCTTGTTCTGGGATAGGGTTCAACCCTCATGTGCCCGCCGTTGGAAAAAAAACCCATATAAATTCCAAAAATATAAACTATAGGAAAAAATTCGGTATAGCGCCCCCTGTCTACAGCACCACCCATGACGTCAACAAGGAAGGGAGTCCCTCTCCAGCAACCGTAGGAATGAGACTATATCGACATGACTCATGTTTACCCTGTTCCCTTTAACTTTGTATGTTTAGATGTAATTTTGTTTTATTTGTAGTATATGTATCTGTGTTGTGCCCAAATTGTAATAAATTATTTTGAGCTATTTAAGGAACTTATTTCTTTGTTCTTATTAAATCAGATAAATGCAACATCGGTAAATAAAATTCGAAAATATTTTACAACTTCCTAATGAAAAACGTAATCAATTAATGATTAAAATTAGGAGATAACCGAAATGCAGAAAATTATGAGTTAATATAAAAAGGACCTACTAGTTTTAAACGTTTAGGAGAAAAATTCATAAAGTTCTAATTCAAGCTTTTTTGTATAGTTCAACTAAAACTAGTACATAAAAATTGTTCCTAGAAATACAAAGTTAAGCAAAGAAAGTATCATGCATTTTATTTTGCGACACTGGTCTCCAGTTGTGATCCAAGATTAGAAAATTTCAAGATTTACTTGAAAGTATTCTAAGACTTACAAGTTTTACTAGTAAGCCTAGAGAATTTCACTTCCTTTTGTTTTGAGTAAGGATAAATCTTCTTTCACGTACTTTATTTCTTTACTTTACAAGAACTAAGCTCTATTTTATTTCTAGAAGAAGACATACCTTCCTTCGCTATAATTTAAAACATCCGTAAATTTGGATACTTAAATGTCAGCAAAAACACCAATCAATATAACTGGCCAAAATGATTAAATAAATCACTTTCGTATGCAAATCAAATATATGAATTATAGAGAAGGAGATTAATTTTATAAGCTATATATTTCTATTGCGACATTTTAGTGCTTAGATGTATTTCAACTCAATGTTTAGTGGTATTTCAAGACAATCGTTTAAAGCCTTTAGAAAAACGAAATTCTTATCTGTTTGTAAATTTTAAACATAAAAAAAATAACAGAAATAAAATTATGCCTCTCATTATGACAAATTTAACATAAAACAATGAGTTTACGTCTGTGATACAAAAGAATTTTCATCTTAAATTTTGGAATAACGAAACAAGTCCGAATCAATTAAACGATTCTTAATCATCGAACTCTAGAATGCAGAGTTGATAAAATTGTTTAATAATTTATCAGAATTTTTATCATTATTGAGTGATTCTAAGCTTGGGTTAGAATTTCTAGAGCCATGTGAAATTTCATTTAAACATTACAGAAAATATATTGTATTATAGAATGAAAGCAGTACAAAATATAATTACCAAAATGAATCGTCAATTTGTTATAGTAAGTTTAGCTGATAGTAAAGTGTAAAATCATTAGAAAGCTTTATTCGCAATATTAATAAAAAATCATTAGAGTAATTTAAAGAACAGACCACAAAAGCACATCTGATTTATGATATCAAAATATCTAACTATAAAGAGTGGATATCTTAATGGTTAAAAGCTGTTGTAAGAATATCTACAGCATAATCGCATATTTTCCAGGAAGAATTTTTATACTTAATTAATTGTAAATCCCGATGGCGAGGAATCTCCCATCCAATTTAAAAAACTACGAGCATCCCCTAACATATGTATAAACTGAAAGCACAGGGATAACATATACCATCTATGGTTCAATAAAGACTGGAATCGAATTTATAACCTTTCATTTTAAAAAGCGCATTCCTCTCTCTCTATAGAGAATACGACTAAACATATTGAGATTAAACAAACCAACTTATGATCAGATTAAAGTCGTTTTACGATTATGATGTACGATGATCGAAAACTCTGCTGGCCGTCGAGGAAACATTCATTTCACAATATTCAACAATGACTGGAGAGTCGAACTTGGGACCTTCTACTCCAAAGAACTTAGATCTAACAGATTCTTCTTCTTCTTCTTCTTAGAATTGGGTTTGTATGTCATTGGGCACCTCTGCTTTTATCAGCATTTTGTACCATTAACTCAATGTTCCCTAGTTCCAGTTGCTCGGGTCACCCACTTTATTAATAAAGTCCGATAACACTTTAATGGAGTCTAGGTGTAACTCTCTAGTATGGATGATGCCTAAAGAGGTTAATCTAGGGAGGGCAAGAGCCTCGCATTCATAAATGATATGCTCTGCCGTTTCCTCTTGCGTATGACATTTCCAGCAGATAGGGTCTTGCTGAAACAGTCCCATCTGGTCAGAGAGTCAGTCATACTAGGGGTAGCTTCCTGACTTTCACCAGAAGATGGTTTGGAGGTCATTCCTACCTCAAGTGAAGGATTCATTACTGCCCCTTTACAAGACTGCCTCTGAGTTCCCTTGTCTTTTTCAGCTAGGTCTACTTCAGAGGCATCACCTGCAGATGCAGAAAGGTTTGTTATTTCTTGTGTCTTTTCAGATCTAACAGATTAGATCATGATAAGATCAAATTATACTAATTGTTGGAATAAAGAAACACATTATTTATAAAGAAACACACATATTTGAAAAAAATGATACAATCAAAAATCAAAGTTTTATCGATTCCATTTTAATTCACAAAAATAAAGATACATACAATTAGATACGTAAAAACGTTTCAAAATATTAAAGGTTAAAACTCATCTAAATAAATTAATGCCATCTGGCTTTTACAAACTTTTCGCAGTTAAAAAAATAACATCATCGCAATGCGACTTAAATCTACGCTATAAAACAGAGTGAATTTGGTTTACGAGAGAACTGTACTTCGGTAGGCGTATCGTAAAAATAGTAAAGCAATAAATTATTCACCACACGGCGATAGCATAGCGCATGCATTCCACGATAGGCAATGAAAATACTGCAATATAGTATTGATCTAAAAAGCGGGTTTCTTAACCTTTTCATAGGTCAACAGGCCTATTAATTTTAAATCATAATATGTCGAAACCGCTTATCATTTATCACAACTATCATCTGTTTAGCAAAAGTATTTGATATGCATTTTAAGAGCATAAATATCATTGATGGCAACGTTTAGCATAATTTTTTCTGACATTACTTAATTAAATATAAATTCCATTAAAAAATTATTTTAGTATACAATTTGTATTTTAAAAATCTTCACAGAAACAAAACAATTGCATTTAAATACAATTTTTCAGTAGAATCTGTGTTTTTAAAATATTTAGAAAAACATCAGTTAATTATATAATTGATAGTGTGCATAATAGCTTTAGCTTAAATATTATTAAACAGTGAACATTTAGTGGAAGATCTAACAATTGAAAGCTATTGTGAGGCATTTAATTTTAGCCCTAGCGCGTCAAACTTTCTAACAGGACTTTTTGAAAATAATGGTCCTTATTCTTACGTTAAAATGTCGAAAACAAAAACTTCTAAACACTCATTTCGGAATATGCAAGCATTGAACCGAAATGCAATATCAATTTGAAATTATTCACAGCGGCTAGTGCTGTGAACCAAGAAATTCCCGCGCAGAACTTATCAAACTCGGTAAATTGGATTGGAAAATAGGCATAAAGCTTGACGTTTTCAAATATCATTAGTTTACACTATCTGCCAAGTCATATTCAATTAGTGCCTGCTTAGTCATTCATTTGCTACCAAAACAATTTTTCTCACCTTTTTCCTATGCGATACTTAATTACTATTTTTAGTGGCGACATTGGATTTGAGTGGAGAGAACACCATATAGTATTTACTGTAAGTTAATTATTCATGATGCATAAAGTTTAGTTTAATATAACTCAATATTTGTCAGCATTTTGTACTATTTTACTACTGCAATAACTTAATATTTGAAAGTTATTGGTGCCAATTTTCCTAATGTAAAAAGTTAATAATTATCAAAAACAATCAAACGTGTATATAGTTTCGAAAAACTTTTAAATTCTAAATGGAAGCCAAACAAAAGCATGAAATATTTTTATAATGATCAAATCAGGGTGCGATAACATGCTGAGGAGAGTCTTTTCTCGTATTCAGAAGGAGATAAACTTGTTTAGAAAGCTTTTGCATTTTAAAATATTTCACAAGATTCAATATTCTTTGGGGAAAGACAATATTCCTTTGGGGGTAAGCACAGGTTTCGATCCTGTCATTAACTATGCTATAAAATCACAAGCTATTCGGTGTTCCATCTTTAGATTTTCGCTAATAAAATTCATTAGCGAAAATCTAATGTATAATCTCATAAAAAATTATTTAATAGGTGTCAATGGTTTAAATAGATTCGACCAAAAAGATAGTCACTCGAAGTGGTAGTCATACCCATCAACTACTGGACTTTAACCACAACAATAACTATTTATGTACCAGTTCGGCAGTAACTAGTCAGAGTTTAGAGGTTTCGGTTGGCAAAAATGGCCGCAAATCACTGGAAACGTGTTAGAATGAATTACTTAGCAACCCAATATAATTTTATATTTGATTTATCAAAACTCCCTAGTATCTATCGTATATTTATCCACATATAACTCTTTTTTATAACATAAACTCTATGCCTATACTTTCAAAGAATAATTACTGTAGAGTAATAGATTTTCAAATATTATATTCACATTCGATTAAAAAATATGTTGATGTTGTTACTTATAACATTTGGACAAGCCAAGCTCATCAGACGAGAGCCACGAAATTAAGTCAAAAGGGTACGTCTTTCGTTTAATCAGAGTACCACGATGGTGAAAATACGATTTTGCTCTAAGACTCTTCCTATAGATGGCACCACAAGAGAATCTACTCCCTCAATTTTGACTTTGATCTGGAGAGGAAAGAAAATTTTCTCCAGATCATATTACACCCACAGTATCTGCTCAAAGACAGGATTTTCGATTTCACAGATTTAACGAGCACGTGTATCGTATTTACTCGGTGGGTCTTTGCGGCATTGGGAATCGAACCCACCTCTTCTGGACGGAATGAAAATGCCCTAGCTACGAAGTTACTACGGGTAAATTATTATTACATTATTTATTATTAAATTATATAAATGTTAAATTAAGGACTGTTCGATGTTATATAACTAGCAATAACATATTATAAATATTATACTATGATATTTTTGATATATAAAACTACTTGACTGAAAAAGACTTTTAAAAATATTTAATTGATAATAAAATAAAATGCAACAAACAAAGATAATTAGAAAATACGTAACGCAATTATTTCATGCATTTAATGTTTATTTTAAGTGCACAGAAAGTATTATATTCCAGATAACCAACAAAAACAACACATATAAATTCAATTTTTCTTTCGAATGTATTGCTAATGGGAATCGCACATGTTGAATAAATAAGGAAAGACAAGTGTATCAGCGAAGCACAATCCAAACGTTAATCAGGGTTTTAACGCTGGGGAAACAGTGGTTCGTAGCAGGAGAAGAGAACCACTCATCTCAACTCAATAATGACGTCATTATCGAAGGAGAACGGAATAGAAACTCTAACTTTTCCACTTTATAAAGGAGGGCGCCAATTAGCATCGAAACCACTCGACATTCCTTACAATGGAATATTTGGCGATAGAATTGAAATAAAGAAAAGGAAGAGAAAAATAATTTACGATGGAGAAGCAAATTAAATTTCGATCTGATTTAAAACAGAGAAATTTAATTTTTCCGATACTTTACCTCTCTCCTTTACTTTTCCAAATGTTTACATTGAAGTTTTAAAATTTCAATGAGCCCGCATATTTGAAGAATTGGTTTTTAATCATGGTAAAGGAAATTAAAATTTACACAAATAATGGTATCTTCCAATCAAAAGAAATATTATCTTATAGGAAAAAATATTTAGGACCTAATCAATATTTCTAAACAATCCTTTAGTTTGTTTAGAATTAACATAAAAACCTAAAGATTTGACTAATTAAATAGAAAACCCTCCCCCAAACCCCTTCAAATATAAATTCTCTTACCTAATATTTGCATTATTAAAATATTTCAAAATCATTTTGTATATATAATGTTTTTTTCTAAGGATTTATCTTCTAGTATAGTTACACATGACAACGAGCAATACCTTAAAAATCTATATATATGTTCATCTCTGGTCTTTTATGCCAGGCGGCACAGTAAATAACTCAGGTATCTCCACACTAATAATATCAAGTTGGCAGCTGAAGGTTCAACAGTTCGATTCTACTTTATGCCATAGATCTTATTAAAATTAACCTCGTGTACCAAAGCTTGTAATTATGCATAGATTAAACGCATGCACAAATGTAAGAGAATAAAGTACCAGTTCTCAACGACGATATAGAGTATATTTATAGTCGTAAAGAGAAATTTTAAATGAAAAATTAAGTTTGCAAATAAAATAGAGACAAATTCATGAAAAATTAATAAAAATTCAAATTAACTATACAATCAGAAAATTAAGGGGAAATAGTTTCTGAGTCGAATGTTCTGGTTTGGTTTTCCCTGAAAAATCATTTTTTTGCAAACGAGGTCTAGTAAGAAAGGAACCTAGAATTTAAAGTGAATTCCGAATCATGACGGACACAGAATTCCGAAGTGGGAATTGAACTCCCAAATTGTCAAACTGAAGGCTAACGAGTTAGGCCGAGTTGGCAAACGAAAGGCTAAGTCGAATGACGGTTACAGTTACAAATAAAAGCGGAAGAACAAAACAAGAAAGTTACTTAGTTTAAGTGAAACAGAAAATTTTACAGAGAAAATGGTTAAAACACTTTTTTTGTG
The DNA here is from genome assembly GCA_037975125.1 of Latrodectus hesperus. Taxonomy (NCBI): domain Eukaryota; kingdom Metazoa; phylum Arthropoda; class Arachnida; order Araneae; family Theridiidae; genus Latrodectus; species Latrodectus hesperus. Next base: position 32,320,781 of record CM075853.1, read on the forward strand.
AACTATTTTGGCATAAAACTGAATCAAAGTCACTAAAATATTGAAAATAAGTGAAATGATCAAAATAATTTCTACATTTTCTTATTGTTGTTGTTACTAATGACACTTGGATAAGCCAAGCTAGCTATGCCTTGGCTATGCGAATTTAAGTGGATTGGGAGCGTCTTTCGTTTTAATCAGAGCACCACGAAGGTACATTTTCTTATTAAAGAACCAATTTCCACAATAAAACAATTGGAAATGTTGAATTTCTACTTTGTGATTGTATATTAGTCGGGATTAAATGATTGTGAATCCTCCAGCTTTGCATTACTAAACTATTGTGTCCACTATCAATCAAAATACCCCCAGGAAATCAACAAGAGGCGGATGTTCCAATACCTTATAAAAGCCTAAATACTATTACACAATTCGCTTCGAGGTGTCTTAGTACAGTAGTAGGATTAACTACTACGAAATAGAATATATTGGGCTCGATCTTAGCAATTGTTAAATATCGGTACCTCCACTTCAGCTTTCTGCAAGCAGCCTCTTTGTGAAAGTTTCCTGGTTACCTCCCAAGCGACATGCGAATATATTAACTACGAAAAGTCCTGTGATACAGTAAATTCTGATAATGATTTTCAATATTCCTCAACAGTTAACTTATCTGCTATGTATTGTTCATAAACTGACTTAATGTTGCACAGGTTCATTCATAAATGTAAAACATTATTGATAATTACTACACATTTGTGCTCAATACTATTTATTAATACAAAAGCGAATTCATTAGAATAAAAAAAATGCAAATTACAATGGAAAAGACTTTTGTCCTGCCAAATGGTAACAAAGAATTGCGCTAATTATCATAATTATTTTCACCGATGAAAGGATATTTCTTCAGCCTATTGCCCGAACCACGATAAAAAGAGCAAGCTTGTACCTCTCTTGCATAGCATCATTAACTCTTGCACCACTAATGAAGTCTGTGAAATTTGATAAGGCCACATAGCCTTGAAAACCATTAGTATAAAGAAAAATTAGCAACTGTAAAAAAATGACATCAGATACTTATATCTATTGATCCTTTTTAACATATTACCCTAACTCTAAATATTTTATGACAAGAAAGCGAATGAATTGATTATGAAGACAATTAGATGGCGACTTGAGCGTAACGGGTAAATGATGAAGAACAATTAATAGAGTATGCAGAAAACGATCACAAACCAAACATTAACAGCAGGATTTTAATTATTTTCAGACACCATGCGATTATCTGATTCTTGAATTGATTTAAGGGTCAAGTGAAAACAGAATTCATTAACTCCGATTTCACCAATACAAAAAAGAATTTAATCGCAACTGATTTATTGACAATACTGTAATAAAATATGGAAAATAGAACAATGAGAAAATTAAACATTCGCCAAATTCACCAATAATGAGGAATTTTGTTGATAATTTCAATATTAAAATAGCGAAATTTTCCAAAGAAACCTAAATAAAGTTAGATATATTAAATAAGAAGGAAAATAACGAAGCTTTTGATTAGAATTTTGGCAACAAATAGTAACAAAAATGAATTCAGTGCAATTTTTTATAAAATGAATAAATCCACAGAAATTTTGTGTATTTGTACTGCATTTGTTAGAAAAATAAATTGATAAAAAAAATGAAGTAAAAAATCTCATATATGGAAAATAAATATTATAATGACAATCAGCATAATAACGTGCTTAATTATATTTTTCTAAAATTTTGAATTAAGACATTACTTCAATCTTTACAACCAAACATGCAAATTAACAAAATCAAATTATAGTATAAAATTGATTACTGAAATATATCAACTTATATGAAATATGTTTTCAGGTTTCATTTTATTCGAAACAAAATTGAACGAGTGTAGATTAAGAAGTCCTTGTCACCAAACTTTAAAATATAACTAAGAATTTTTCTCAAAAATGGTGTCTATTATGTGTTTTAAACTTTTAATTTTTATAGCCGGTACATAAAGAATTGGCACAGTTAATCTTCCCCGAAAAGTTTTTAACTATACATTGAAAACTGCAGACAGGAATTTAAAATACTATCAAAATATTTCTGTTATAATATTTTGGAACTAAAAAATTAATCCCAACAATTTCAATTTGAAGAAAAATTCTACCATACGATATAATAAGCCCACCATTACTAAACATTAAAACATGTGAATTTAAAATAAAATAAATTCTGGATAACACATTTAACCATCACCATATTAATCAATCTAAAAAATTTATTACAAATAATATCTGTTTTTACATCATAAAGTTGCAATGTGATTATCCAATGAAAATCCATTTAACTTGACATAAAAAAAAGAAATGATAAATAATACTTTTTTCTGCTTCTCATTTATAAATGTTACAAAACCACAAGTGGCCGAATCATTAGTCTTGGCTTCTATCCAAAGATATTCACCACTACAATTTTGGTTACGAACACAGCGATCTTTGTCGCTCAATTTGATGTTTTAAGCTACCTTGTTAAGAAAAGCGTTTATATTCATTATCTAATGATAAAGCAAGAGGTTAGCAAAAAATACAGAAAATCACACAGTGTATTTTATGATACTTAATTTTATATGATTAAAAAGTATATTCTAAATTTTTAAAAATTGTTGTAACAATTCTTTTAAGAAATATTAATATTTTTCTAGAATTCTAAACTCTGAAAAACTTATTTATGAATAATTTTTTCTGATAAATTCAAATAGTAAACAAATATAAGACATCATTAGAAAAAAAAAAGGCTTAGTTTCAAACGCAATCTTAAACACAAAATGTCTTACATTATTTGTACCATTTATATTGAAATTCTCAATTTTTAATAATTTTAACATCTTGATTAAAACTACGCGCAGTTAATATAGCACGTAGATTATATGTACGCAATTCATTTAGTTTGAAAAAAAATTCCAATCACAAGTAAGCATGCAGTACAAAACATAATTACATTTTTGAAAGCAAAATAAACTGGTTGAAAATGTATATAAGGTGCTATTATATAAAATATTGCTATCATATAATATTACTTTAGAACGACGTTTCCTCTACAAATGCAATTCCGTTAAAAATATGAAAAATAATTTACGCATTTATTCTTAGATGAAAATCTTTTTTCACTGCTCGGTAGTGAAATTTTCACACTAAAAATTTGTTAGAATCACAAACGAAAATTTTAGAATGTACAAATATTAAGGATATAAATGAATAAATTTAAACCCCAAATAGCAATATATTATACCAATTATTATTGTAACCAACAAATAACAATTTATATATACCAAATAGCAATTATTAATTGCACCAAATAGCTGAAGAATTCACAAATAAAAAACAGTAGTATTTACTTTATTCCAATGATAGAACTGCAAATTTCGGAGTAGGAATTTTCTTAATATTTACAATATTTGTTGCGAAAAAGATGCCAATTAGGCGTTTGAACGTAGATAGCATCGGATTTTTTTTTTTTTTTTTTTTTAAATTTTTCGAAGTTTTTTCTCGTGGCACGTAAATACGGCCCACTCTGTCTATGAAAAGTCTTCCCGGAATCATTATCTGAGGTAGGTATTCAAATATTTTATAACAGCCACACACACACCTATGCATCAATAAAACAGGAGTTTTTGAAGTTTATTATGTCGCCTTTAATATAAATATAAATTAGATTTTAAATCAGTTGTATTTTTCGATCAACATTCATAATTCAAATTTAAAAACTGTCCACCAAAACATAAATCAGTCCTCAATTTCAAATTGCGGAATCCAAGTTTTTAAAACATCCGTGACCAAATGTAGTCACCCAATGCATAAACAGTTAAACAAAACGCTACAGCGTTAATCATTCAGTTGCTATCTCAATGCACAAGTACAAGATGCAGAACATGCTGTAATGGTATATTATATTGAAATTCTTGATGAAATTATATTGAATTTCTAACCGCAAACGTAAAAGAAGCTACAACTGCTAAGATGTAAAAATTACCAGCCCTCATCTGGTCAGACTAACAAGCAGAAACCGAATCAATCGTGGAATCATTCTAGCCCTAATCCTACATTCCGCTGCATTCAAAAACTGCTAACTTCTACAAACAAACCAACAATCGTATTGGATGGATCAAGGCTCATATCGGAACAATTGGTAACGAGGAAGTAGAATGAGATACGAGGAAGAAAGCAACCTGCTCATTTCAAAAGCCCAAACCTTAGAAGTGTCAAATATATCTTTTAATACCTGTGTCTAAGAATAATAAGAAACTGAATGGAAGAATATTGTGAAACAGGAAGGCATACTAGTTTTTCAGGTACACCTATCCGACAGGAGATTGAACTTTTGTTCTGTGGAGCTCCATATAAACTAATATCATCTCTAGGATTTTTTCAGACTCTACCGAGGTAAGCAGGACTCCTTTGGACTGGTGGAATAAGATTCTTCTCATGATCAGACATGGCCCATTCCCCTCCCATAAGAGATTTCATCTTGCCACCTCCAGCAATTGCACATGCGGAGATGAGGGTCTACCATTTCATTATCTGCCTGTGTGATGCAAGTTCCTGGCAACTGGCTACTTCCTCAGGAGGAAGATTCATCACGTGGAAGAAAAGGTAATTAATAACTAACTGCTAATTAATAAAATCTTCAGCAGAAGTATCAATTCCTTCTCATGGATTTTCTAAAACTCAAAGAACCTTTTTACAGGTTTACCAAATACGAGGAATAATGTATTTGGAGCCATTTTCATTAACCATAAACATGAATAGCATCATATCCTCGAACGTTCGTTTTCAGTTCTTTCACCAAAGAACAAGGATGCCATTTTCTATTCCAGAATCTCTTAATGTGGACATTAGAAGACACTCAAGAACCATGTAAATAATTTCCTTTGTATGAAGTCTTCAATTGTGTCTTTGAGTGTCTTTCGTAAATTCTTGTTCTTCAAATCTATATAGCTTAATAGGCTTATTATCCTTTTGAAATGAATTTTAAAAGATGGTAAATAAGTTGATCTTGAACTAGGTACAGGAAGGTCAACTGGCGCGAGTCAAATGTAAAACATTCTATACAAAGGGACAGTGCATAATGCCATTTCAGAAGGTGGAAAAACTTATCCTGTTATATTTTTGAAAATTCCATGATCAATAGATCATTATAAGAATTTGAAACAAATCTCAAATTCAGAGATTTGTTTTCAAATTGAGAGAATGTTTGGATTCAAAACTATAGACAAAAAATTATGTTTGAATGAACTTTTATACAGACATTGAAAATGTTAGTGTAAATTCAAATTTATTAATAATAAAATAAACATAATTTCATATTTATTCAATTATTAAAAATGTCCATAAAAAATTCTTTTTTCAGTAAATACTTTTTGATAACAGGCATGAAAACAATTTGAATTATGTTGAAAACTAATCATAAAAAAACTTCTATTTAAAAATTAATTTTTTTCTTATAAAATATATAAAGAAACGAAATATTTTCGAAATGTATAAAAATACCAGTCATCGCTCATCCACATAATGAATTTCACTCTTTCATTGTAAATTTACATTATTCATTTTTATGATAAATAATTAAAGGATGCAAATATAATTAATACATATCAAAAAGCTTTGCTTAAAGAAATAAAAATACATAAATAGTTTTATATTCAAGTTCTTATTTCTTTCAAAAATATCTTCAGCCAATATTTTTAAACTGAGATTTTTTCCTGAAGGAAAAATGTCGATACGTCAAGCATGAAATTGAAAATTTTTGAGTTAAAAATGTAGCAGAAAAGAAAGTACTTCAAAATGTCAAAATGTACGATCATGCACAAGGCACGTTTTAACTATAGCTGTGAATTTACATATGTATTCATATTTAAATCGGTAAGTAAACGTAAAGAGCAAATATAAATAATAGCTTTTAAGTCATTTTTTTTAAACATTCCTGTACAGCTGTTCCAATAATATCATAAATGCAAATTAGAAACATCAAAATAACCTTTTTATATGCGAAAAAAACGCTTAAAAAACATCAAATACTTTGTAAAAGGAAAAGAATTCCACTGGGGTATTTGAAGGGGAAAAAATGGATGAGAATTTCACTTGCTTGGGACAGGGAAAATATTTTAAAAGGAAATCCTAGGGAGACACGATATTATTCCCGAAAAAATAGATGCGACGAGGGATGATAAGATGCAGAAATCCCCATATCTTTTCCCTACTCATGCACAAATCGATATCAATCGATGAGAACAAAATAAAAATGCATTATTCATCGAAATCGAGAGCGTATTATGCTTTTTATTCTCCTTTATGAAATAATAAAAAAATATCATTTAAGCAAAAAATTTATGGTACTAAACTTTAACCTTGATGAAATTAACAAAAACTAACTAGACACGAAAACAAGTTTCATCAATAACTCTAAAGATGCAACAAATTAACTATTAATGAATTTATACATGTAACATATAAAATGAAAATTGTAATTTATTTATTTATTAAAATGCATGTAATTAAAAAAATAAGCAATAAATCTAACAATTAAGCAAAGTACAAAAATTTTATAATTATAGCATTCTTCAAAATTATATACAAAATTTTACTTTTACTACAACGTTAGGAGTGAATGAAAATGATACAGCGAAATTTGATAAAATTGAAATATTAGTTTCACATAGTAATAAAAAGCTAAAAATATTATAAAATCATTTGATATATTTTTATTTGTAAAAAAATTATAACACTTATTCCTAGCAATACAGAAAAACTACGCCTTTACCATTTAACTTATTTACTTTTATTTAAAAAAAACATTTATGAATTACTGAAAAACACAAGTTAGTTTGTTTATATAATAAAATTTTCGTATCAAACAGCTTAATTCATCAAAAGCAATCAAAAGTTCACATCATCAGTTCACTAAGCAAAACAAGTTCTCGCAAGTAAGTATTAACAGATAGTGTTTTCAAAACATTCATATTTACATAATTTGAAAATTTGCATTGAGATGTACATAAAGTTTTTCAACAATTTCATTTAATTTACAATTATAATAAATTAATTTAATTCTAATATTTTATAATCATAGCGAATTCTTAGTCGTTTACAGTATTACTTTTTATTAAAACACCATTTGAAAATTTCCTATTCAACAGATCAAAACGGGGCAAAGTAAAATTGTTAAATAATTTCTTAAGTTTTACTAACATAAAAGAAGCTTCAATAAAAAATTTCTACGATATAAATAAAAAATATTCCTAAAAGAAATAAGAAATATAATCAGACTTATAGGCGGTATCAATAATACATACACATACTGAAATATTCAATCCAGAAAAAGTGGATTACTACATAGCAGTAGAACTAAGCGACATAAAAGTTATACAAGAAAAATTCAAACACAGAAAATAATCCTATGATGACCACATTTTTCTCATCCCTGATAAACAAAATGTTTACGTTAAATTTTTAAAAATAAAGCTTTTAATTAATATTATCTAATAAGGGAAACTGATATAAATCTTAGATATATTGCTAGAGAATAATACATCTACATTATATTTTTACGCTGTAAAAATAATTATTTATAATGTGATTTCGCCAAGTAATTAAAACTATCTTGACAGCTTTTTTTCATCAATTCACGTTTCTATGAATTAATTTAGACATAAAAATATGTTTTAATGGAAAGAAAAGCTAATTAGGGATATTTAAAAAAATAAAAATATGTAGCTTTTTTTATTGATTTAATATATAAAGAACAATCTTCGCTGTTTTTATATATTAAATCATTTTAATTTTTTTTAAAAAAATTAATTCTTTGTCTTTAAAGTAATTTTCTATTCCTAACTGTCAGTTTCAAAATAATTAATAAGTGAAAGAATTTAATGAAAATAAAATATTTATAAATCTTCTTGCTATTCTATTGTATTCAATGAACTATTTTTCGTTAGCATTATTATGTTAAACAAATTGCAGCTCCTTTCAATATACCTTACTAAAGCACACATTTTTAAAAACAAAAAGAAAAAGAAAAATTAGAAAAAAATTTTAATTTTAGAATATAGTAAGAAAAATAATGGAATATTAATGCAACCTATTTCTATATATATATATATATATATATATATATATATATATATATATATATATATATATATATATGTATATATATATATGTATGTATGTATATATATATATATATGTATGTATATATATATATATATATGTATGTATATATATATATATATATATATGTATGTATATATATATATATATATATATATATATATATATATATATATATATATATATATATATATATATAGAATCCAATGAGCTAATCATCTATATTTAAGAAAAAAAACATTTTTTTTACTTGTTTGTAACAGTAGAAATGGGTCCTATGCAGATGAATTCCATAATTTAGAATTTTTAATATGTTTAGGATCCTGAGACATTAAAAAATGTTTTTTTAAAGCTTCATCATTAATTAATTTAAAGTTATGATAAAATATCATGGTAGTGCAAAAATAACAATTAGGCCAGGTTAGAAAAGTATTAATAACAAAAATCAACAGTTAGGTTTACGATATATTTATATCACATAAAAATTGTTGTCTTCTTTACAAAATGATATTTACACCTTTTGATTTGAAAACGAATTTATGAAAAAAAAAAAAAGATATTATCACAGTTTTAACCCAAAACTGCATCATTTAGCCAATTTCAGTTTATAATTTTACAATGACAGCGTTTAATATTTTTTAACTTATCCTAGCCCCTTTATTGCAATATACTTTAGCGTGAGATGCATATATATCAAGTAAATACACTAATACAACCTTTTACTCTTTTCATGCCTATCGAATATAATGATTATGAGCTGCACCTTCAAGTTATCACCAAAAACTGGAAAAAATTTTATTTAAATTCTGATACTAAATGCCACTAAAACCTTAGCATCCGTTTATTTAAAAAAAAAAAAAAAAAAGATCAAGAATTTTTTAAGCGCATTATTTCAAATCAAGTGCCACTGAAGCTGGACCAGAATTGTTTACTTGATATCTATTAAAACGATTCATTGACAATGGTATCACCAAAAATTGAACAAGGGTACATTATCTTAGCATAATTTTGTAATATCTAAAAATTTTAAGCTATTTTAATTCATTCTTTTAATTAAGACAAGTATTGTTAATTAATACTTATTACCAAATTTTTTCACACACATTAGATGTACGCGTCTAAAAACTATTATTAATATGCTGATAATTTAAAGTACTTAATTTTTTGCAATAATCTATATTTATATAAGTATAAGCTAAAACCTATAATCGATTTCACGTTTAAGTGATGATTTTTATTCCAACAAGAGTAAAAATCATAAAGTTTGTTGATGGAAGCCAGGAGCGAATGTATGAATAGCAAATTTATGAAAAGTTATGGATTTGTTCAGAACACGGAAGTTTGCTGACGAAAGTTATGAATGAAGTTTCGAATTTATGAAGAATGGATTTATACATTTTCTGACACGAAACTCGTTAATATGGGTTAATGAAGTTTGTTAACGAAGGTGTGTTTGCCAGCATCTTTCGTAGATACATTAGTTAAAATGACGGGTAAAAATAAAAAAGTTTGAGCAAAGTAGCAAATTAAATGTACAACTCGCATGAAAAATTGAGATTTAAATCTTTTGTTATTGATATAACTATCAAACTATATATAAAACATAATTTAAATATAATTTTAAATTTTACAGATTTTATACGTTAATTTTATCATTGTAGGCACATTGACTCAGTTTTTTTTTTTTTATTCCCATGGCGGGCACACAAGGGTGACTGAACCCTATGCCATAACAAGGCCAGAAACTGATACTCATTTGCTCGTTATCCAGCGAGCACCTGTGAACCAAGTCACGGAGGCGAGTAGCGTTACCCGCGCCATACCACCACAAACCCGTTTATAGAGCGGGCCACATTCATACACCAACCGGGATTCGAACCCGGGACCAACAGCTCAGTAGTCAGGAACGCTAACCATTCAGCCAATCGGTCGGCACATTGTCTCAGTTGGTTGGTTTATTTCGCATCGGTCAAAGTTTGCACACGAGAGCTAATTCGATATGGACCTACGGTTTGAAGTGGATTCTGAAACACTACAAACATCCAAGCCCAAGATGGAATTCGTACCCATGAACTGCTGAACCGAAGGCTAGAGCGCTAACCGTTCGGCACACATCATATCAAAGATTAGTTTAAATACTTCAAATGTTAAGGATCATGATATATCTTCTGTCAATCAATATTTTAGTTACACAAACAGCTAATTCACATTAAAAATTTCTACATCAATCTTGCACTTCACTGACATGAATTATGGGAAAGATGTATATCATACAGTGTACTACATCTACAAAATAGATTATTCCAGATATTGTAATCCCACGAATTCAACATCATACCCATGGAGAGATATAAAATGAAAAGCTATTGTAAAAATATCTTCACAAAATCTGTCGTTTATGTAGTAAGGACTAGTAACTGTTACACACACATATATATATATATATATATGTACATACATACATACACACGCATACATACATACATACATATATATATATATATATATATATATATATATATATATATATATATATATATATATAGCACAACTTTGTGAAGAATAATATTCTATGGTCAATAATATCCATGAAAACCAATACAAAGCTTACACACCTTAAAAAAAATTCTAACCATTAAATAAACACAATCGAAGTGAGAATCGAATTCACGAACTGAGAGTTGGTTTGTTGCTATATACTCAAATTGTACACACCAAAACATTTTTTGATCGATAGTTTAAGATAAGTTTTGAAACATAAAAAGAAACTATGGTAAAGTGACAGCAGAACTTACGTATAGTAAAACAGAAGGCTTCAGAACTGCGAATTAAAATCAGAGTGTTGATTAATGAAACTGGAGATGAAATATCTTCAAAGTGGTGTCCAGAATGCATTTACTTTTTTCATTTCTATTTACTGGTTGTTGTTTACTAATGACACTTGGACAAGCCAAGCTCGCTATGCTATGCGAATTAAGTCGATTGGGAGCGTCTTTCTTTTTAATCAGAGCACCATTTAGGTGAAAGTACGATTTGCTCTACACACTTGCCATAGGTACCCGTTTATAGGATAGGCAACCATTCACACCTCATTCATACAAGGAAAGGACAAAGACAGGATAGATAGAGAGAGCAAGTACATCCATGCCCTAGCCGGGATTCGAACCCAGGACCTCCTTATCTGTAGCCAGGCACGCTGACCACTAGACAAGTTGGTCGCTTATTTACTTGTAATTCTTAGAATCAGAAAAAAAAACAACCGAAACAGACTAACTGTAATATAATGAAAAAAATCTCGTTGAATATCAATAATAATACGTTGTCAGAAAATTCCCTTGCGCTAGGGTGTGGAATAGGGGTTTGTTATTCCGTAATGTAAGATGCAAATTTTACATTACATTCCACAAAAGAAATAACACGATCCGCTAAGATGCTTTTGGAATATTATATAAATGTAAGCGATGGGAAAATATACTACAAAATAAGTTGGGTGTCGTTTGCAGGGAAGAAACGGTGGCATTTTACAGCCCTTATCCAACAGTTTCGATCCCCTGTTCATACCTTCAAGGGTCTTACGCCCGAACAGAAATCGATGCGAGTGAAGCTGACAACGACGCGATCGACGTACGGAAGATCAACAATACCTCAATTCGAATACAAGATTTCTTATGCTATTATTCCCTTCGAGATTTTAATAAATGGAATTACATTTATCGCAATTCTATTTATCCATTCGATTTTTATTGTACTGTTAAAAAGTTTATAAAACGCAAAAATTTTATATTTTCTAAGAGAATATAAGACATTTTACTTCTGTTCACATTTTTAAACGAGATATTTATTCGAGGAAATAAAATCTCTTTTTAATTAATCATGTAATTAAATTTACTAATCAGATTTATTATTTTAGTAAATGCTGGCACTATTTTTTCTTCATAAGAGAAATACAATTTAGATATCGATTATTTAAAAATAATAAACAAAAAATATTTAAGACTCACTATAAAGTTGATATAAAATAACTTTGGGACCAACAAAATGATGTTACAAGAAATTGAGGGAAATTCTGATACACTTTAATCACAAAATTAGTTAGAAACAATAACGAGAGATGGCGATGCTTGTTGTAATTATCAGCATGGTCCCCAAATCATAAAAAAATGTTTTAAAAAATTATTTATACATAAATGTTATTTTTATAAGCCATGTATGTCGTAATTGCTTTTGCAATAGAAAGTCATGTGTTTTCAGGTGATAAAATGATATATAAAACATTTCCAATATAAATTTTAAGATGGTAAACACAACTTAAGAAAGTCAGAATATCATACCTTTTGATGAATGTTGGCGCTTATCATCCACACAAAAATATAATTATTTTAAATCAATAGTTGTTATAAATCATATAATGATTTGATTTAAAATGTCAACATGCAAAGAATATATTTGGGCTGTGATCAATAGTTTGAATCAGAATCTAGACCACAAGAGACATTTAAGTCCAAAGTAGGGATTGAACCCTAAGAACGTTTTGAACAATGAAAATTGAACTACAGATTGGACTGAGAAATGAAACTATTGATATCAGAACATTCAACTGCTAGTTCAATACCATTGGTCTATTGAAAGGGGGAAATATTAACCCCCTTTCAACAACTGCACTGTGTAAGTTTTAGTTACATCATCAAATATAGTTACAGAAGTTTTGAGATTTCCATTACATATTCTCAAATCAATCTATAAATTTATATAAGAAATGCATGTAAATTATCCATATAAGGAAATAACTGAGCTTGTTTAGCTGGAATTGAATTTGTTTTGAGTGTTAGTATTATGTCACAAACATCCCACTGAACTATAACCGAAACGCACTCAGGAAAAAGAATGAATGGAGTCTGCGACGAGAGACGAGGCAATTGAAGTCAATCTAATTCTTCAACGAGGACGTTTGATAAAAAAGATGCTAATCAAGCAAAACGACCAAAAGCTGCTGGAGGATAAGGACAGTTATCTTAAATATTAAAGCATGACGCAAGCGGTGAAAGGACTCATTTTTCATTAAATAGGAAGAAATGAGAAAAATTTCCCAAGATTTTTTATATTTTATTTATTTCTTTACGTAAAATATCAAATCTCTCTAATATCAATAATAAAATTAATTAAAACAAATTTATAAAAGACGTAATAAAGGAAAAAATATTGCGGCAAATAAAAATGTATGAAGTAAACAAATTTACAAATAAGTATCTAAAAAACTTACCTAAAAAAAGCAATTTTGTACAGACGAAGTACTAACATAAATCATCCAATACAGTGAATCCTGCAAAAAATATCCAAGATTCGACTTTCGATTCATCGGCTGAAAAACTTAATCTTTGTCCTAGAAGTTTCATAGTTTAGCTATCAATGCATTTCAGCTTACCATGAACATATTTGTAAGAGAGGATATTAGGGTTTTTTTAAATATATGTAAACAGCTTACCATGAAAAATCTTTCCACAAGCCAAAACGCAGAAGTAATAAAAAAAGAATATCAGAAATTTCAGCTGTTATGCTATTCGCACTGTAAAATGATTATGAATACAATGAGAAATCAAACGTGTTGTTATTTATGACACTTGGAAAAGTCAAGCTCGCAAAGTCGTTGGCTATGCGAATTTAAGTCAGAAGGGTACGTCTTTCATTTAAGACACCACGAAGGAGAAAGAACGACTTTACTCTAAGCTCCTCCGATAGATGGCACCACCAGAAGATTCAGTCCCTCAATTTTGATATTGATCTGGCAAGGGAGGAAATTTTTTTCGGGCCATTACACTCATACTGCTCAATGACCGACCACATGACTTTCGATTCCACAGATTCAACGAGCACGTATATCGCGTGTACTCGGTGGGTCTTTGGCGGCATTGGGAATCGAACCCCATCCTCCCGGGCAGAAGGCCGATGCCCTTACAACTAGGCTACCACGGCCCAAGCCAAACGTAATGTGATACTAAAATAAAAAGTTATTAAATAAAGTAGAAAACATCAAAAACTTCTAAACATTTCGGCTATCTCGTCGCCGTAGACACTCTTCTTTTACGGATCATTGCTGTATCCTCTTTAGTGATAAAATCAAATTCAGCACACAAAACAATTCCCAAAGAGTTTTCACCAATTAGAATCAGGGAGACGTTTTCATTCTGCAAACATTAAAAAAATCGATTGCTTTGATGGCACAGGCATCATTATATGGGGACTGATTACATATGAGGGGCTGAGCAGAGGGTTACCGGAATGAGATTTTTATTTCCTATTTTTCCGAAGAGATGGAGAGGTCAATTCGTTTTTATGGATAATAACAGCCGACCAAAAAAAAATTGCACTTGTTGATGATTATTTGGAAGAGCAGGGCATATATCGAATAATTTGGTAGAGAGATCTCCGAATCACAACCCCACAGAGCATTTTTGGGGTGCTCAAAGAAAAACTACTGCATGTCAAAAATTACTTCCCAGAATTCATACGAGTTAAATTTGGCGCTTTTTGGAAAACAGAGATTATATCCACAATTGTTGATCAATATCCTCGTTAACAGTGTGCGTGCATGCTACGACAATTATGTTGCAGTAGAAGGTGACCACACATCGTATTAATCGAAACAATAAATCAAGCAGTAGAGTCAATGAATAAATACATCATATAACGCACATTCCATTTACAACAATTATATTCCCATTCATACATAAGCATTAAGCACAAATATACAAACTATTTTACTATAATTTCCTGCTTTACAGCAAAAGGTATTAAGATACGAGTAGCTCCCATTTTTTGTTAGAGCATCCAATTTTTTTATGCTTGTTAACCTTAATTTTAAATGCAAACGGAATGTAGTTTTCATTCGATACAAAATTTCGCAAATGGCTCACAATTTACAATTAACACTAAACGTGTGAAGATTTCAAATTTCTAGCTCAGTTTATATCTCATACTAGAGAGTACTTAGCACACTGAGTCGTACATTGCAATGCAAGGAAACTGTAAAGACTTTTTTGTCATTCGCAATAATAAATCACTAACCGGAAAGTCTTCCAATATGACAATGAGATGAATATATTGTATAAGAAAAATCTCGGAAAACCTCGATTATTTTACTGGCTACTGCGATTAAACAGTTTATTGTATTGTTGCTTTACAGTTTGGACCCACGAGGGCTAATTGTATCAGAAGTTACCTTTTAAAGATTTCGAGACACTACAAACATGCATGTGTGAAGAGGAATAACGAAGATAAAATAAAGCCTAGTTGATTGTGGAGTACCACAAAGAACAAGCTACGAATGTTTTCCAACGAAGTAGAAGCGTTCTTACATCGGCGGAAAACATAAAAGCAGAAACATAAAGGATACATACATTTAATTTCCTTAGTTCAATATTGTTTATTATCGAAAAGACTCTTCAAAATTCCGATTTTCGTAAAAAATTAAAGGAACCACAGCAAAATCTTTAAAACATTTGGCTTCAGAGATTTCCAGAAAATATAAATTCACATCATTGATAATTCTAATATTTTCAAAAACTGAAAACCAGGGACTCGAGGAAGAGACAAAATAAAAATTTTATATAAACACACATAATTTAATAAATAAAAAATACGTAAAAATAAACGTATTTAATAAAAAAAAAATATCTTGGCTATTTGGGCAGGATATAAGACACTGGAAGTAATCGCACGAAAGGAATATAACATTCTACTGTAGTGATACATTCTTCTCGCAATCAAAGAAATTCACTTTTTTATTAAACCTAGCGTAGGAGATTTAGAAGATATAAATCGTGTAAATGGTATCAGGCGATGTGCGGTAAACAATGCAAATTAGGGTCATTTCACGAAGGAAATCCAATCTCAGCGTAGTCATTCAACTGTACCCACACACAACCAATACCACCAAGTTACTCATCCGATTCTTTAGCAGCTTAGTTACACAGCTGAAAGTATTTAAATGACAGGTACTTTGTCAAACTTAGATTAGGGTCACTTAGGCATAAGTTGTAATATCCAATATAAAAACGGTACCATTTCTACTGGTAAAAAAATAATAAAAAGTTATATCAGTAAAAGGTAGATTCGCAATCAATTTAGTAAATTTAACAAAAAAGACTTTTAATTTAAATTACCTAAATTATATTTTTTGATATCATATATTTAATAATATTTAAGTGCAAACAGTACTGACAACAAGCAATGGACAATATAACTGCTGAAAGTCGTTTTCAGTCTTTTCTCTCTCTCAATACCTATTGCCTTTTAAGAAATCTCTATTAGGTTTGTTAATCTTTATTCAATTTTTGCACCTGAAATTGAATTTGGCAAATAAGATTATTTGAAGAAGATTTCGAACTCTTAAGACTCGACATTCAATATGATTTTGGTTTGTTGCTTTTTTGAAAGTATTTATAATAAAAATAGATAACGAAACATTAAAAACATGCCCTAGAGGAGATTTTAACCCACAAACCAATGAATTGAAGGTCCGAGATCGATCTTTTAGTTGGTCATTCAATTAAAGTTCAGCGGCTGAAATGAAAAAAATAATTCTTTTTTAAAAATAAAAATATTTATAGGGGAATTTAATATTTTCGAAATTTACCAAAGGAGCTTCTATGATATAGGAATGTGATACTAAATTAGAATTGATTGAGGTAACACACCGTGTTATTTCCAGCGTCACAAAAATCATACATAAAGTGCATACATTATGCTACTATCAAATCAAAAGTTACGGATAAAATCTAAAAATTTGTTCCAAAGAAAGTTGTTACTAATGACACTTGGACAAGCCAAGCTCGCTAAGTCTTGGCTACAATTTAAGTCATTTGGGAGCGTCTTTCGTTTAAGAACACCACGAAGTTGAAAGTACGACTTTGCTCTTCAAATCCTGCGATAGATGGCGCCACCAGAGGATCCATTCCCTCAATTTTGACATTGATCTGAAGGGGGAGGAAATTTTCCAGACCTTTGCACCCATGGTAACTGCTCTACAACCAACCACATGACTTACGATTCCACAGATTTAACGAGCACGTATATCGCATGTACTTGGTGGGTCTGGTGGCATTGGGAATCGAACCCCAACCTTCTGGGTGGAAGGCCGATGCCCTAACCACTAGGCTACCACGGCTACTCCAGAGAAATTAAACCACTGTAATCGCGATCTTTAAATTTCCTGATATCCAAATACTAATATCTGAATTTTTGATTTATTTTTTGTAAACTAAAAACAGTTTCATTAGGCACTTTTATGTTAGGTCATGAATTTCCTTGAGCTAATGATGACAACAGCAGCAACTTTGAAAATGAATTCAATGATGAATAATAAGCTTATTCATTACGAGACCAAAGTTTTTATCGCAAAAATCAGCGTTTTCAGCAATTTTATTTAATGGTACCAGTATCCAAATCATTAAATAGAAAAATTCAATTCACTTTCAAGACAATTTACGAACATTTTTAATATAAGGTGTGGAAATAAATGATTACATAGCAAATATAAGAATATTACATAAGCATACTGGGGATTTATGATATGCTTATTTTTGCTGATAAGGGTGGAAAGTAAGATCTATATATGCTTATGTAATATTCAAAGAATAGCAAAAAGAATAAATGCAATTTCCTATTCGGCGTCATTGATCTCTTGGAATAATGTCACTGGTCAAATCAATCGGTATAAATAATGCTTCAGTCCAAACTCAGTTTTAGGGGTTAATTTATCAGGAAATGCCCATTTCACATGCTCAATTCAATTTGAGAGCTAGTTTTAGATAATAAATTTTATTCGAAAATGGAATATTCGTCGAATAGTTGAATTCGCTACAGACGGATATTTGTTGCATAGAGTTACAGACGATTTGAATTCTGAAACTGTCACTTTTAAAAACGAATTGAATTACGACAGATAATGAATAAGTGTTGAATATGAACTAAGCCAGAAAAACAAAGGCAAGCGATTTTAGTTTAAAATACATAAAGCTACATTTATTTCAAGAAGTGAGATCAGTGCTATGAGTATTCTATTTCAATACCATATATATATATATATATATATATATATATATATATATATATATATATATATATATATATATATATATATATACGAATAAAAACTTATTTTCAGTCTATTATTATAGAATTAATCATGACCGATAACGAATGAGAGTTGAATATAAATTGATCAAGAAAAATTTCTAACGGCGGGACACTAAAATATATCTCAAGGTGAAAAAGAAGTTCGTTTTTTTTCGCCACTTTGGACACCAAATCAAGAGTTTCGCCAATAGATTTCAATAACAGTGATTATAGAACATGATGCAGACGTGACTCATGTCAAATAATGATTAAATAATGACGCTGACTTGGTGACTCTAACAAGTAGCGGTTTATATTTTCATCAAATATTAATCAATGAACCCACACTCGTTACTTTATTATATAAAATCTATATTTGTTTGAAAAAGAAAAGAATGAAAATTGCTCTTGCCGATTTAAACAAAGTGAATGTTTTGTCGTGTCTTTTTCATTTTGCTTTTTCTTCTATTCTATTTTCAAAGTGTTTAATTTTGGAAGCTATATCGCTAAAGATTTGTACAGATTTGAAAACTAATTATTTAGAACAACAACAGGTAATTTTCATGACTTCGAAAACTTTTACAAATGGAAAAAAGTAATTAAGCAAAAGAAAATTTTTAATGTTGGCTTAATCAAGACACTAGTTTTAAGATTTAAAAGAGATTGCTTACAAATATTACAATTATTAATTTAGAATTCCATTGATTAATAAATTTTTTAATTATTTAAATCATACTTGCCGATTTAAACTAACCATAAAGTGGATGTTTTGTCTTTTTCATTTTGCTTTTTTCTTCTGTTCTATTTTCAACGTTTTCAAATATGGAAGCAACATCGCTAATGATTTGAAAAGTAATTATTTAGAACAGGTAATTTTCATGATTCTGAAAACTTTTACACACGGAAAAAATTAATGGTAAAAACTACTATTACTGGTAAAAATGATAAAAGAATTTTTTCTCATCGCCGATGACACTAAGACATACGATGTTGAACTTCCCTTTGTTTGCTGCAACTCGCATTATCTTGATGAAACATCTGATATCATAGACATTTTAAATAAATGAGAATTGTGATAAAATGGCGTAATAATGATCTCAACTGGAACTAAAAAATCAACCACTTCATGTACAGAAATACAGTAATAAACTTTACATAATTTTAATACTGAAATAAATTAATCAAGTTTTTATTGAAATACCAATCATTCAATAATAAATATTAATAAATTAAGCGGACAGATGAATATCTCCAAAAGCAATTCACATTGCTCTCTGTAACTCTCTCGCCATTTCCCGTAATAAAATACCTCAGGAAATATGACTTTCAGGAGCGACGCTGAGTAAGAGTTCTGTCAGAACCAATTCATTCAGCCGAAGAGTTGGCGTTGATCGAAAATCCAGGAGAACATTACGGGAAACCAATCAACCCCAATGACAAAAGCAGCAGGTGTGTGAGTGGTGAGCGAACAATCATTCATTAGATGTTCACCATCGGTCCTAGCAAGAACGATGCGATATTAGTTAAAAGAGTGAGAATCAGTAGGAAAGAAAAATAAAAAAGAAAGAAAAAAAGGTCTGTGATATCGATCTTTATCTTCTTTCTATTCCTACTTTTCGCCAAGGATTCAGGTGAGTTTATATTTCAACGCCAAATCAATACAATCGATCAACGTCACTCCACAGATGAATGTTCGGCAATAAAGTCGCCAGGTGAGCTGTGCAGAACAATGTTCAATGAATTGACAACGTCAGCTGCTCTGTAAAGTAATGACAGTTTTTAACCTTAAGAAACATAATCGAGTTTATTTTGAATAGGAGTTCATGGCACTACTTGCGTCAGTGAAGTTGATTTGAATAGAATTTACTTATTCACTGATTATTTATCACTGCGTCAGATGATTTCCAATATCAAATTGCTTTACTCAATAGATTAAAATCTGAATTTTTTTATACAAGGTTCGTGATGTCAGCTAATGTTAAACAAGTGTATGTGGCTGTGACGTTTTGGCTCACTCTATGCACATATGAGAAGATACATACTTGAGTCTTCTAGGTTTTCTCCTTAGCAATACCTGAAAGAGAATCTACGCAGAAGCTTTTGGCAAAAGATGTCCAAAAATTCACCATTCAACAATTTTAAATATATATTTAAACCTAGGATTTTCAGTTCTTAATGCGGAGTCTAAGGTCAAATTGAGTCCAAGGAATTTGTGTAAAATTTTGAACTCTATCAATTAAACATACTGGTACGTTGAAGCCAAATGGATGTACTACAGTCCCTTGTGACTGATTTTATATAACTACGTTAATTTAAAAATACATGTGGTAAATAATTATCATAGCAATGTTAATTGCACATCTTTTAAGCAATTTTAATCCTTTTGAAGCTTTCATAAATGCATGTCTACTACAGTGCACCACTAAATACTCAATCAGTTTCCATGTGGTCAGTGAAATTTATTCAATTATTTTATTGCATACACATGCTTTAAAAACAAATTTGTACTAAAGTAATTTCAGTTGATTCTTTCCTTGAATAAAGATGTATAATTCCGAATACTATTAAAAGGAAATTATTACATTTTTATAAAAAATATCTAAGTATTTTTAAAAATTAGATGACAACGAAATTTAATTATCTTAACGAAAAAATTTTCTTTTGCAACGGAATAGAACTTCCTATCACAATAAAAAGAATACAGCGTCTTTATAGTTAAACTTTTCTTTTATTTACAAAATTGAAAGCTCCCTCCTCCCCATAAAAAGAAAACTATCACAGCATATGTTACCAAGCTTGTTAATAATTTAGAATCATAGAATTTTATTACGGAACGCGAATAAAAAATTCACATATTCCCGACAGGTGGGGAATGACATTGTATGCATCAATGTCACACGAAGTAAGATATCGTTTGATTTATTTTTAATCGTTTTCCTCTTTCTTATGGATACAATTGGAGATATACAAAAACACAACAGTAGGTGAGACTTAAGACCGGAAGTTTGGTTTGTTTGTGATTATATTTTTTTGCACACGGCAGTTAAATAAACTTGGACCAATGGTTTAAAAAGTATTCCATCCAGGTAGGCATCTAATCTTTAAACTATAGAACTGAAGACCGAAGCGCTAACCATTCTGATCCCAATTAAGTTACGATAGTAAGAATGTGCAGTTTTACTCGCACATATTAATTTATTTACTACAATCAAACTCAAACGAATCTAAATTTTAACACATTTTGGCCGCTAAGTTCTTTTGCAATTATATTTTTCCAAAATATTTGACATTCACCGCTAATTAAGATTTCTTTTCTGTTGATAGAAGTTTTGATTTATAAATATTTAATTAATTGTCACTAAATTAATTATTTATCAATTGCAAACTCGGGCAGATTTAAATCTCAACGCTCTTTTGACTAATAAATTCATTTACCTTTGTTGTGAAATATTTTTATTAAATAATTTGACATAGCACAGTTTACGGAGCTTACTGTTTATAAAAGTAATTTTAACTGTCATGAAATTAATTATTTTCTGCATCAGTTACAAAATTCGCTGAATTTATATTTAAAAATGATTCAGAATCCTGAATTCTTTCATTTTCTTTGAAATATATTGTTAGCGTATACTTTTTCCACCCTATTTTCGAGGAATCATTTCCACTTATGATTGACGTTTGGTTAATAACCATTAATTAATAAATGCATCAATCATTCTTAAATGAATTTTTTAGAAAATTTATAATATTAAAATAATAAGTATGAAATAAAACTGCAGAAAAAATGAATAGTATTACATACAGGAATCAAATAGCGTTTAATCAAATGAGTTCTATAAAATTCATTTCAAATTAATATTTTATACAAAGGTTTCATGATAAAATAAACTACATCCATTATATACAGCTTGAAAAAAATTAATCTAGAACAAAAAAAAAATCGTTATAAGACCCTGAAATTTAAAAAAAAAAAATCGCACAAATTACCACAATCTTGTATAGAGGCATCGACGTGTGCAACAATCCTAAATTTAAACTTCACACAAAGATGTTTCACATAATCATTTATAGAGGCACTCCTTATTCTATTTTCTTTTCGTTTGGGAACAGCAGGTTCATTATAAAGAGAGTTATATATACATTTGCGCAAGGGGAAAGAAATATTTTACAACACTAATTGTCCTCTTTTACATAATTACATTTTGTAAAAATTTTTACAGCGAAAACTCAAAAATTGTTGCCCTTGATTTGCACGCAAAAAAATATGTACACAACAGCCCTTTCAAAGTGCAAGAAAGAAGAAAAAGGTTAGGTAAAAACAGTCTCCATTTTACATAATCTCATTCCAGCCAGGTCCGTTAGTAAAACAATAAATTTTACGCGCCGGTTTAGGAGTAACAACATTCCTGGCGAATATCCAGGAGAGGAGGCAAGGAACCCAGGATTTCTTTTCCTTTTCCCCCTTTTCTGGATGTCTGACATTTAAAAGAAGGGGTGGACCTTCAGGGACTTTGCACAAAGTGCCCTAAGCGGTTGCCAACACTGAAAATTCTTCACTCAGCATTCTACACGTTATCATGAATTTAACCTTTCTGTCATATACTTATATTAATCTGGTCGACTGATTACGGATGCAGACATGCATTCAAATATGTTTTATTAAATAAGAAATATAAATTTGTAGTTCAAAATTGTTCTATTTTATATATAATGACGAGTTATTTTAATATTATCCAAGCAAATTCAAATCGAAATAATTTTAGGGCTACGCAGTTGAAAGTATTCAATTATGTTTTAACGTTGTATAAATCATAAACATCTTCTGACATTTCAATTAAATTTAAATTTTTCAATGTAATATCTAAAATATTATTAAAATAAAAAATTTTAGTTAGTAAATTTTCCTTGAATCAGTAATTAAATATGGCTTTTCACACACTAAGAAATCTTTACTTCGATGAGAGCTTATTCAGTTAGAACCCATAGTATAAAGTGAATTCTGAACCACTTCAAATGACATTTTAAGTGGGAATCGAACTTAAGAACTGGAAAAATAAAGAATATAGAACTGACCCTTTAACTTTCAACTCAGTCCATTATACGGTCACTTTAACATATGACAATTAATTTGATACATTTTAAAGCAGATTCTGTGAATCTCTAAAATCTCTACCACGGTAAGATTCGAACTCACAAATCGATGAACTGAAGTCCAAAGGAATAATTATTCAATTAATGTCGACATTTTCATATAAGTAAATCAATGCGAAAACTACTCTTTATGTCTTTCTAATTCGATATTACGAATAATATTTGGAAATTCGTAACATACACAAATCTTGAATAAATTACTTACTAATAATGGTATCACGGTACATTTTTGCTGGATAATCTCAACATTAACACACATAAATTTTTATATATATATATATATATATATATATATATATATATATATATATATATATATATATATATATATATATAGGTACTTTAAAAATTGCCTATTTATTTTTAAATAAGATTTTGTAAATATGCAAGTTACAATTAATTAAAATTTAAAAATTATGAGAGATCGCTTTGAAATATATTTATAAATAAAATTACTGATTTCAGCCAAAAAGTAAAAATGCTTTTGTTTTCATTTTTATAGCGTAAAGTGACAAGTTATACTAATAGCTATCCGTTTAAAACATATATCGTAAATTCATTATCCTAATTTTGAAAATGTAAATTAAAATTAATAATTATTTTAAATAAAAAAAATTTGCACATTTTTGATTGGGAAAAGGAAAAAATTCCACAAGGGAAAGTTTATGATTGAAATAGGTAAAAGTAATCATGTAAAAAATCAGATTCATAAAGAAATGAATTTTCCTTTCCAAATAATATAATTATGTTAAATGCAATTAAACAAATTATCTCCACAAGTGAACAGCAGAATGACGTGCGGTGTTTAATCAACTAAAATTAAAGCATTACTTTGAGAAAATTAAAGTGTTTTAACTGATGAAGTCCATTTCTTACTTTTTAATTAATAAAATGTTTTAGCAACAAAATAGAACCATTTGGTTAAAATTAGAATTGCTTCCTCATTATAATTATTCTTCCCCAGCTGAACGCTGAAGTCGAAAATAAGATTTCTTAAAATTAGAAAAATATAATGAATAAATGAATGCATAAAATACAATGAAAAGGGAGTGTTAAATGAAAGAGGAAAAATTAAAGAAATAAGAAACAAATATGCATAAATGCAGATTCATTTACTTGCCTATTTTTTAATCTAGCATTGGCGAAATGCATTAGAGATAGTGAATTAGACCAAAGGGGCACTCAATGGAATAAACCGATTCAATTATAGGACTATGCAGATAACAAATATTTAAAGGTCAGAAAGTACAATGAGAAGATTTTTGAAATTTGTCACACCATAAAACTAAATTTATGGAATATCTGCCCTCAGGTGTAAATGAGTACCTTTATTCATGAACAGTCACATCATTGGAAAAGTTAATTTAAATATCTTGGAACGATAAACAACGATGAAAGCAAGGAGTTGACAACAGAGAATAAATATGCATTTTAAATGTTTCTTTGGACTGAGAAAACAACTTATATCGAACTTAATAATAAAAATAAATAAATAATTTATAAAACTTATATTTTGCTTTCTGACTGCTAGTGAAACCTGGATTCTTCACACCGATCTGAAAACACACGTTTGAAAATACCTCACAGCTAATTTTTGGTCCACTACAAGAGAGAGACTGTTTGTGAACAAGATACAATTTTGAGTTATACAGACTCTACAGGTAACCACTGATAGCCCGTACTGGTCAACCATTGATAACCTGTATTCGGCAACCACTGATAACCTGTATTCGGCAACCACTGATAATCTGTATTCAGCAACCACTGATAGCCCGTACTTGACAACCACTGATAACCTGTATTGGGCAACCACTGATAACCTGTATTGGGTATTGCAATTAAAATCACCGGATTTTTTTTTTTTTTTTAGAAAATGCCATATGATCTGAGGACAGAAGATCTCCAACAAGATGATCGGATAATATTGAGAAAGACTTAATGTCTTGATGATTAAGAACTGGAGAGCAAACACTAAAAAACGCGCGTAGTTGAAGTAGCCAAGGAATGTAAGGAGATGTCATGCTTATCAAGAAAAAGAAAATTGAATGAATGGCAGAAATTTATAACACTCCCGATGACACTACATCAAGAAATAATATACAGTCATACTGGCTAAATTATTTAGTTACATAAGGATATATTCAATAAAACAAGAAATCAAAATTTTAAGCAGAAAAAAAAATGTCGGCACAATTTATCGTAAATTTTTAATATAGAAATTGCGCATTCAAAAATATTTTCATACTTATATTCTAAATTGCTACATTCTCATTTGCAACAGTTACAAGAATATCTTACATTTTCCTTTTTCAAATCTCAATCGAAGAGAATTAGTATAAATCGAACTAATCTTACGATTCCTTTGGGCAAAAATGCAAATTAAGTAATCAAATGTTAGTGAATATAAGCAATACATAAATGATATATATATATATATATATATATATATATATATATATATATATATATATATATATATGCACATGATAACCGTAATAAACACATATCACAAAATTTTCTAATTACTAGATACGCATATCACAATAAGCGTAACAAATATATTTTTTAAGTTCTTAAAAAATAAAATTATTTCTCATCAACGAATTCATTGATTTATTTTTAATCTTTATAAAAAAAACAATATTTTTTCAATAAACTATTAAAGATATTTTTATGAAACACCATCGTCCAAAATTCTATAACGTGGTATTAGACTTTGCTTGATTACAACAACCAATCAGATAAAAACGAATGTTTAATTTATGCACAACATAATATCAAATAAAATACTTCAATATTTTTTTAAATATTTAATTTTTCCTTTCTATGGAAAAATAGGCATAGCTAATCTTTATATGAATGAAGAAAAGTGTGTTTGATGGAAATTCGATAATTTTATTCTGTAATTAATACAATGTGTTTTTCATTTCATTATCAATTTGAAAAAATAAGAAAATAACAAAGGTTCTGTTACTAATACTTTAGACTGTAACTTAACACAATTTTTGAAAATTTCTAATGTTCCTTAAAATTTTTAAAAACAGTTTCTGACGAAGTTAAAATTCAAGCTAGGTTATTTTAATGTTTTTACACTTGCTCGAATAAAATAAAGGGTGAAAGTAAAAAAAAAAGGTGAAAAACCCGTTGCACGAGTCATGATGCACGTGCAGCAAAAAAAAAAAAAAAAAAAAATACTGGAACTTAATTTATTTTTACTTTGATGCAAAAAAGTATGAGGAAATGCTACATTGCAACAACTTAATTCAATGTAAAAGATGGAGGAGGGGAAACGATGATAACTGATACAAGATGCTTTAATGCATGTGTTATTATCATATAAGTGTAATGGTTGCAAGGAGGTTGCCAATTAACTTTAGGAAACTATTTTTCACACTTCTGAAAAAATATAACCTTCAAACAGCTGAACAGGACAGCTTTAGTTCAGTTGCAATGCATCTTCCTAATAGTCCCAAACGTGCTAGATCGAATTAAGGTCTGGGGACTGTTCTGGCCAATTCATACGCTGTAGCAGCTTTCTGACATATTGCATAAAGTTAAGTATTATCATGCGATAACCGAAAAGAATAAGTAATAAAATTAACGTAAGATGACATGAGATTCCAACACTTCGTCTACAAACAGTTGGGTCACCAAATGGTCATTTCGAATGATGTGCTAGTCCGTTTATTCAACAATGCAAATTCAAGCTCATACCACTCATCCACTTTGTCTGTAACGTGATCTTTTTCCAACGTTTTAATCTTCAAACTTCTCATGGCTGAAGTCAAATTTCAATGTGAATTAGTACTCATCAAAATAAACATTCGGTACCAATTTACATCTGATATCCAACTTCCTTTTTTTCTCGATTCACCCACAAATAAATTAAAAGCAAAATTTAAATTTATTGTTAATGACGATATGTGAAGTAAATATTATATTTTAGATGAAGGTTTTTGAAGGAAGTCAATAAAACTATTTATTATATTTTATGCATTTTAATATATTAACGCATATAATTAAAAATAAATAATATAAAAATAATAATAAAGCTATAAAAAATTCAAATTAAACTACATGGAAATGAAATTCATATTTTTTAAATCTTGAATCTATTAATATTCGACGGGGAATCGCAAACTCTACATGTCACTGTAGATGTTCCTTTATTATCAAAGTTTTAATATTTACTCGAGCAATTATTTTTCGAGTAATACACGTATGAAAAATATAGTAAAACTGAAAAGTATCACAAGAACGTAATTCGTCAATTTCACCCAGTAGATAAAATAGAGACACGCACTACATAATAATGCAATTACGTTAGAAATCCAGCCCCAACTTCATAGGCAATTATAAAACTTTGCGAATTAAAACTTCAAAACACACCGTCGGGACAAGGCCGTCGTCTCGATGATTTATAATTTTAAATTAAGTCATCGTCTATAAAAGGGTCACATAATAGGCTTCATTCGCCAAGCGCGACGCCCATCGAATTCCCCTCGGTCGCTGCCACGGAGTAGCTGTCTTCATTAAGCCTTCTCTTACAGACACCGGGGCATGGGGCGGCAATCGGAGGCGCCCCTCGCTTTCAGGGGAGTAGAAATGCGCCGGATAGAAGGAAACAAAATACCATTATCCGAGAATTCCTTTCAAATTCTATAATTCGGCAAGGAAATAGCTCCATCCCTGAACCATGAATGGAAGAAAAATAGAAAAATTAAGGCGAAATGCCTTTCATTTGACTCCTAAAATGAGGAGTATTTTCGTAGTTTCCAACATTCCTAGCCAGTCGAGTACAACTAAAAAAAATAAATAAAACCCAATATAATATTAGTGCCTTTTATTTCCAGCTGCTTCTTTCAAAGAGATCAAAGTCGTTATACACTGGCATCTAGATGCATGCAATTTTCAACCACGTCGATATTTCAATTAGAAAACTTTTTCACACCACAAAAAAACAATGAGACAATAGATCTTGGGAATATATAACTAATATCAAAAATGTCTTCCAACTATAACTCATTAGGATTGCAGCTGAATATTTGATAAATAATCCTAGAAAAATATTCCTTCCTTTTTAATAATATTACTCTTGTTTATTCCAGCGCTTTTTATATAATGCATCTTGAACAAAATTGCTTAGATGACATATTGCAGTATCATTGTTTTTTACTTTTTAAACGCCGTAGATTCAAAAGATAACCAAGACACCGTTAATCAAATTTTCCTAGTTAACCGAACAATATTCATCAAACGATGAGGATGGTGCCACACAATCCGTTATCTTCAAAATATTTCACTCAGATGGTTTAAAGCATGGGAAAGGGTTGTATCTTACATTGATGAATTGGCTGATTTGTCACTTTGCAGTTGCTTCTTTCATATGTGAGTAAAGTGAACAAGAAGCTAGGATTTAAGGTAGATTCCGAACCACTACGAACACCCATGACCTAAGAGAAAATTATTCTTATGAACTACTGAATTAAAAGTCAAATCGGAAACGATTCTGGCAGCTCGATAACTAATATTTGGAAGCAAGAGAAGTTCACGCTAATTAATCACTGTTGTTTCTAAAATATTAATACACCACATCAAAAGCAAACATTTCTATATAGCCTAGATTTCTTAGGAAAATAATTTTTTTAACTTAACATAAAATGAGTTCACTTTTTTCCAATTTTTTATTGACTCATGTGTAGTTATTTATATGTTATATTAACTCCGTATGACTAAGATAGAAACACAATGAATATTGGCTAATGTAGAAAAATTTTGTTCAATATTAGGTATTACTCATGTGGGGGACAACTTTCACATCATTTGCTTTTCGACGAGCTCTCTAATGATGTGAATTTTGCAACCATTTTGTTATTTTAAGATAAATATGTTAAAAATGCATTATAAACTTAATGCAATGACTTCCTGCATAATGTACTTTTCGATCCATCTGAAAAATAGATTTACAGTTGATGTGTTCTACAATTGTAAACTTTTTTATGTCTTTTTAAAGCAATGATTCTCAATCACTTTGTTGTCGCGGTACACTTTTAACTACTTCAAAATATGGCGGCACGAAAAGAGAAAGACAAATTTAAAATTTGTTTATATACCTATAATACACTGTGTAAAATATCTTATGATAAAAAATTTTGAAGTGCAAAATAAAATAATATAATATGTACTACAAAAACATTATATTTATTACTTCGTAATAAAAAAGGATAATAATTTTTATATATACTTTTAAAATTGACGGCACACAAAGATGCCGAGACACAGTGGTTGAAAATCACTGCTTTAAAGAATAGAGATGATTAGAAATTAAGAAAATCATGATTAGAAAATAATCCATGAAACATTTATCTAGAAAGATAGAGTAAGATTCCTAGCAATTTTTTCCTAAGTATCAAATTTTTTATTGAGATGAGTATTGAATGACACTATTCATCTTGTTACTAATCGTAGTTAATCTTTAATAACACTTTAAATGGTGAAGTCATATTGTTCCTTTGGATTTGTTTCCCTTATATAAAACTGAATAAGCACAATTCGTAGTATGTCGGTTGTTCTGCTGTCACCTTTCTCCCCGGGGGGATACATTCGGTAGAGACCCACTGTTAAATCATTACAAACACCCACGTCCAAAATGGGAGCCAGAATTCAAGACCATTTAGACACAAGAACAAATGTTAACCATCCAGTTGACAGCTCAGCACAATTTTTTGAGCTAGACACAAAATTCAGCAAAAATATACACGCATTTTTATATAGGTTACATTGAAAAATGGGCAAGAAGTAAATTTTTAAAACTTTTAGTATATTTTTGTTTTATGATTTCTTTTTCTCGTTAGAGCGTGATGCGGAATACAAGAAATCAAGCTAAATTTGCTGCGATTTCAAAACGACTGAAAAAAGTTTTTTTCTTACTATTTATATTTTTATTTTACAATTAACTTAAATAATTATTTTGTATATTCTTAATGTTTGCGTAATTTCTTTGCGAATTAAATATTTTCACAAAATATTCATAAAAACATCCATGAGAAAATAACTAAAATAAACCATTTACATGCATCTTTTTAATAATGCAAATAACATTTTAACAATAATGTGTTGATATAAATTAGACAAAATTAAATAATATTTCAATAAAATAAATTCAAACATCAAAAAAACACTGAAGTTTAAATAGATACGACTGCGAAAAGAATGCGCTTACGTTTAAAATGGAAGAGGAGGAAGCTGACAAAAGAAAAAGTCCGACTCTCACTTCCGATAAAAATTTCGTGCCAAACACTCCAGTTGGCGGATCTTACAACCACTATTCGTGTCACGTTCGCCTACACGATAGCCACTCAATAAAATAAAAAGGAAATTTATTAAAAATAGAAAGAAAGGAAAACCATCGTGGGTAATTTACGGAGCAATTTACGATTCCATTCAATCAGCCGTTTCTAAATGATTTTGACCGGGAAAATGGGAAATTCATTTTCCTTTTTGATCCCGGGGGAAATATTGCTCATTAAATAGAATCTTGTAGCGCGCTATGTTATCATTGTGGAAAATATTAATGGACTCAATTTAATTTTCATATGTGATATACGATGTTCGAAATTCCGTTCCATTCTGCTAAGTGAAGAAATTACGAGTCTTCACTGAATAAATTGTATGGAATTTCAAGATTCAATGTGTTTATTAAATTAATTTAATATATGTGTTTAAAATTTAATTTAAATATTATATATATATATATATATATATATATATATATATATATATATATATATATATATATATATATATATATATATATATATATATATATATATATGACAGTAATTAAAAATAAAAATAAAACAATTCCAAATATTTGTGTGAATCTTTATCATAAAATAATGTGAATCTTTTGAATCTATGATAGTTAATAAAAAATAGTTTACTTATTATTAAGAGTTCAAAAGAGGAAACCGAAATAATAAAATACAAATAATTATTGTATAATTAGAAAATATAATGATATATTCACCACTTTTCTTTTGTAAATCTCGATTGTAAGAGTTCTCCAATTCAGTGAATTTTTTTCAACAACCAATAAGGATAAAAACCGTTCGTTTATAGTTAAATAGCAACAGGCACTTCTACACATAAAAGTAAAAATAATTAAACCCATTCCTAAATTTCTGGAAGCGTATCATTCGAACCTTTAAAATGATATAAAAGTTTAAGTTTTATTAACAATAAAATCTGAGCACTTACAAGATTGAACACAGGAAAAATTTGCTTTTTCGAAAATCATCACATACCTATCTTTATACCATATTAAAATTCAGGATATAAATTATCACTAAAGAATATCGAATCAAAATGCTCGACATTTCAAAAATGTTTAATGTTCAATGCCAAACTTGCTCGGAAATGTGTACGAAGCATTTTCGAAACAGACTATTTGAAGTTTAATTATTATTGAAATGAAGATCTTGCTCACGTTTTTAATTCGAATTCTGACAAGCATGATTACGTAAAAAATGTCGAAATATATGAAAATGACTATGCACTGCAAGACGAGTCTTGTAAAGCCCATAACGGTAAATTCGAACAAACAAAAAACTGAACTTAAAAGTTTAAAGAAAAAAACTGAAAAGATAAAAAATTAGATATAGAGTATATAAGAGAGTTACAAAGATCTGATGTCATTTTTAAGACCATAAATGTCACTGTTTCAAAATTAAGAAATAAAGACAGTTTTCCTATTTCACACAGTCGGTTAAATTACAACAGTAAATGATGTGTCCCCAATTTTTCAAATGGCACGTACCGAATTTTCTGTTGAAATTTCAATGAGTTTACCTTAAATTACCTCTTTTGTAATCACTACATAATATATACCATATGAAACTTATTTATGGATGCTATCCGAGAAATTATTCAATAGATTTACTTAAAAAATCTTGAGATTACCCACAATTTTCATATGGAATCGAATATTATTACGCAAGAAATCAAAAACCAGTAAATATATTGGTCTAATTCCCAAAACCGAATTAGAACTAAGGAAAAAATGACAAATATTGTTATATAAGTAATAATATTTTCTGTTCTGATTAAAGACTTTTTTTCTTTCTTACAAGAAGTCACAAATGGTAAAACAACCGTGTTTAAGTAATGAAAAGATGCTAAAATGAGATCCAAGTTAATGTAAAAGATAGCAGTTCCTTCTAAAAAAGTTTTCTTTTAACCGGTTTGGAGATAAAGTCACTAAAAATATGGAATAAGTTCTGAAGAAATAGCATTGGCTAAATTGGGTTTTTGAATAATTCAGGACTACACATACTGCTTCGAGAAAGACTACTAACTGTCGAGAAATAAAGAAACACGCGTTTAAGTGGATAGTGTTGATAATAGTGATGTCTGTTATGAATTTTGGACAAAATAATCGTAAAAGTGCGTTTCAATGGCAATAGTTCTAGTAATAATTTCATGAAATAGCTAGTGAAAAAATTAACAAGTTATTTTATACTGTGTAAAATATTAGGTTGGTGCGTATGAAATGTCGGATTCTTAAGTGATTGTATAAAACTGCATATCTTTCTTCAAAAGCTGTTTATTCAATCAAAGTATGCTCCATTCGCTTCAATACACTTCTCCCAACGAGATTTTAAAGCGTAGATGCCTGTCTTAAAAAATTTTTGGTCTTTAGAATTAATAAACTCTGATATCGAGTTTTTTAGACTGTCTTCATTTTCATAGTGTTTGCCCCTTAAAAACAGCTCTAAATGCTTGAAAAAATGAAAATCGGTGGGCGAGAGATCCGGTGAATATGGTGGATGCTGCAATGATGAGCATACGTTTAACCGATCCAGCTTATTTCGCTCTGTCAGTGCGTGCGGTACCCACTTGTCCATCTTCTTAACCTTGCCAATCTCAGAAAGGTGTCTCAATATCGTTGTATGGTCAACTTTCATCCTGATAGCAAGTTCCCTCGTGGATACGGCTGGATCCGCTTCCACTAGAGCCTTCAGGTCATCATTCTTCACAGACGTTTTGGGTCTTCCGCGCGGCTCATTTTGCAGTGAAAAATCGCCAGTCCGATATTTTTCGAACCAACGCTGCACTTTCCGATCGTTAACCGTATTCTCCCCAAACGCTTGGTTTATGTTGCGTGCAGCTTTTGCAGCACTATTACCAAGTTTGTACTCATATAAGAAAATGACGCGAATGTCGGCAGAATTCATATCGGCAATAAACTCAAAAGAAATAAAAAAGGGAAGACCTTCGAGAAAACCTATTTTGCTGAAATGAGTCTCTGGCAATGGACAATACGAGTATGAATGAGGTTATGCCAAATACAAAAGTATAACGAAAACAGGGAGGAAAACGTCCGCATGTAAAGAGAATCCGACATTTCATATGCACCAACCTAATACATACATAGCGGTTGCAGACGAATTCGAACTGCGCCTTAGGTCTAACGGGTTTGGAATACTCGCCCATCACTAAGCGCTTCGCAATTTTGAACCACGGTCAAATGAAGAGGTGTCACCTGAGGTGGCATACTTTTCTCCACATCCACACCACACCAGCGGAAAGATTTTGGACATCACAGCTGAACCTGGATACGTCACCAAGCCACGTGTGTATAAAAGACATGAGATGGCATAGTAAATAGAATATAATATAAAATTCATTTCAATATTCACTGGGTAAAGCTTTCAAGGAAGAATATTAATAGGCAAATGTCCCACACACAATGAGTATGATGTATTTAACTAGTAACATAGCAAACAGCCAAATATAACATAAACAATGAGACAAGTTCAAATGCAGCACAAGGGAGAAATACCGGAAAACTTCTAAGCCCCCACCTCAACAAATTCACATACGTATATAGTACTCGTCTTTAATTATTCCACTAAGATTGCTATCAAACCCGGAACTCTCCACTTTTAAAAATCTCTGTGCTGTCATTACGTTACGAAGAGCAGATTTGCGAAAGAAATATAAAGTAAAGGAATTTAACTAATTCTTCCTTTTTACTATAATGGAAAAATAAGTCTGATAACGCCATATTTCACCAATAATGCCCGCCAATTGTGTGTAATCGACCAGCATTTTAGCATTCTCAAATGTAGATATTACCGTGATATGCCCATGATTAAGAGCTCTGATAGCAGCAGTTAAGTACGCTTTCGCGGAAGATGTCGTCTCCAGGGCAACATATCTTTCCTGAAATTATAGTAATTAGTTTCGTAAAGTTATGATGACAAAATCCTGAAATTGCTTTCAAGTCAGTGATTAAGCTTTTGCCATACAAGACCGTTGCACTCGTTTAACATCATTACATAAAGTTTTCTCTCTTTATAAAATGATGTAACTTTCGTGTGTAAATAAATCAAGAGGAATAAAATTATATTTAAACATCACACTCAGACTCTACTAATTTTCCAGAAATATTTTAAGTATTCTATGAATCTATTAATTGATTTGATCGTTTAAAAAATACTTGTTAGATAAATTCTTAAATATTGTAAATTATAAAAAAAATTTTAAAAAGCTAAAAATTAGAACAACTGAAAGAAAAAATTGTGATTATGAGCAATCCTGTGCAAATAAAAGAGTGTACTAGAAAGTTAATTTGACTAGATTTATGATTTAAACTAGATTATCAATCACAATGATTATTCCCAAACAACGTGGTGGAGTGGAGTCAAGAACTATTGAAATATGAAAGAGTGAATGCTGACCTTTAAAGTAGCAGCTAGGCAATTTAATAGAAGTGCAAGACAATACATGTAAAAATGTTACATACACTGATATTTTGTACACAAAAGTCTTTTATTATTACCGTTCATTTATTTTATCCAAACAAATGTTAGTACAAATGATGGCACATTCATCAATTAGTATTATAATATGCCTGTATGAGAATTTATGTGTATAATTGACTCAAGCTCTTATAATTCTGTAAAAGTGTTATACTTACACACTTGCGTATAATTTTTGATTACATGTCTGTAGTTCTATTAAAGCAGTATGCAAATAGTGTAACGGAAATCACTAAAGTTTATACATAGGAATTTCGGAATCAATGATCCCAGGTTCGATACCAGCCATTGTTGAACAATAGCTATAATATGTTTCATTAATATTCTCTGAGCGCTTACCGTTTGGTTGGATATTTAGGAGTGATTCAGGTTTCGTTTTTGACAAGACGATGAATACAGATCATAATGAAAAGTACTGAGGAAAGACAGTTTGGTTTGTCTGTTACTCAACAGTCATTTTCTGCACACAAGGGGGATAATTAGACAGGAACCTACGGTTAAAAAAGGATTCCGAACCATTACAAACATCCAGGGTGAGATTCGAACTCACAAACTTTTGAACCGAAGGCAAGAGCGCAAACCACTCGACGACTAGCTCGACAAAAGACATACGTAAGGGGTGTAAAAGAAGCAGTACAACAGCTTTAATTATATGTTTTATGTAAAACCGTAAATGAATGCACTTCAAAAATACACAATTAAATATTTTAATAAATTTAAATTTTATTAAAAAAATATTTTATTGCAAATATTATTCACTGCTAAGTAAATATATAAGAAATTTCATTTTCCCTCCCTGGAATAAAAATTTATCAGGTAACCACCAACGATATTCCAATTAAGAAATGCATTTCATATTTAGGGGGAGACAAATTAAATTACTCATTTCACTGCAGAAAACGCATTTTTTTCATTTCAAAAGAATTTTGTATTTTATTTCCCTCATATGCGGGGAGATTTCAATTAAACGGCCTTAAAAAAATTATTAAAGCAAAATAAAAATTCCATAGTTTAAGAAAACACTTTTGTAAAAGATAACATTTGAAAACAGCCACAATAGTAACAAAAAAATTCAAGAGAAATTTGAATGCAAATTTAATCAAGTTGAATATTTTTCTCGACCAATTTTACAGATTCACCTAATACATATATGCCAGAGTTTAAGTTAACTTGCCTTATTAAAATTCAAATTTTAGCATTTCGTAGAAAAATGAGCATTTCGAAAAACACAATATTTACATATTTAAAAAACGCATTCGCATCAAGTTACCTATGTACAAGTATAAATTTACATTCAAACATATGCTATAATTTAAATGCATGCATTATATATATACATCCTATTTAGTATATAGTTAGATTATAAAATTGTAAAAAATGTGTCTTGCATTCAAACATTACGCGACACACATTTTAATCAAATAAGAAACGCAAAAATAGTCATTTATATAAAAAGCATCTTACATTTTTTTTCTTGTTTTACACTCTTCAAAGTGTGCTTTCAAAAACAGTTCCAATGATTCATTCTACATTTTTTAAGTCTAGAAGAATTGTTACATTCTTTTAACTCGTGTGTGTGTGAAAAGAAATCTTTTTATTTTGTTTATTCTAAAAATTTGCTTTATTTGTATTCTTTCCAGTTTCTTCACAAAAGCTTTTTGTTCGCTATTTAGAAAAATATTTTGACTAGCATACTTCATCCGGGCATTCAAGAATTCAATCCAATTTTAAAATCAAGCACAAAAGAGGGCTTAATTCACCAGCATGCTGGTTTGGTTTACATGGCATTAGTTATTTTTTCATACAAAAAATCTTATTTAATTAAATACTTCCATTGAGATTAGCTGTTTTATCCATAATTAAATTGTAACTATAATTAAATGCTTAAACTTTCAACGTATGACAACAATGTACTTGTAGATGACATATATATTCACAAACATAATTTATCAACTTTTGATCAATATCGATTCAAAAAATATTTTTATTGACAATAGAGTATGTTAAATAAAATATATCTCGAAACAATGTTTAAATTTTAAAAGAATATTTTAATATTATTCTAAATACATTCCAAATTAATTTGCAATGCTGTCCTTGTTCTAGTTTTTTAATGGAGTAAAATAAAGATGAAAAAGCCCCTTGCTGTAGTTTTCTTTAGTAATATAAAAACACTGTCCCATTTTAACATTTTAGTGCCGACCAACTTGTCTAGTGGTTAGCGTGCCTGACTGCGGATAAGGAGGCCCTGGGTTCGAATCCCGGATCGGGCATGGATGTACTTTCTCTCCCTATCAATTCCTGTCTTTGTCCTTCCTTGTATGAATGAGGTGTGAATGGTTGCCTACCCTATAAACGGGTTCCTATGGCAAGTGTGTAGAGCAAAGTCGTACTTTCACCTACATGGTGCTCTGATTAAAACGAAAGACGCTCCCAATCGGTTTAATTCGCATAGTATAGCGAGCTTGGCTTGTCCAAGTGTCATTAGTAAACAACAACATTTTAGTAAACTCGACGAACTTCTGTTACTTGTCACATTAAAAGTTCCTAATTAAATCAATGTACAAGTCCCAGATTTTTGTGATACTATGAAGAAACATTTTTTTAAAATTTTTATCATCTGAAATAACAGTTTGCAAAGATGATGAAAGTTGAAACGGAAAATATTGTATTCCCTGTTAATTTAGAGCAAATCTTTTGGTTATCATTTCTTGGGTGTGAGAACCAAAATAAAAATTTTCTGTATAAATGAGTTATTTTAACAGAAAAAATTTAGTTTTACATATTTATCAAAGCATTTATACTCAAATTGAAAAATATGAGTTGAAATTTTTACATAACTCCTACATTTGGAATTGCCAATTGATATCTGATCTGCAAATTAATACAAAACTAATTTCTGTGAGTGAGTTTCAAACTATAAATATACATTTTTATGACAACTATTCAAAACATTCGTTTAAGAAATTTTTAAAAAAAATTTTTTTTTAAATAGTCTCGAAACAATTTCACATTATCATTGCGTATATTATCTCAATATTTGTTTTTAGCAGTGCTTTTCATCGAACAATAGTCAAAATTATCGACCATATATAAATTCTGATATCACAAAGTACAACTGTATTATTCATTACTAAGCAAATAGAGATACATTCCAACATGTTCAGGGCATACCTAGAATAAAATAATTAAAGAATGTGACTTGTGGGTTGGCATATTTTTCACTTGGTAAAATTTGACTGTCTTGTATTCGCAGCATTCAAAGCAGTTGTTATTGAAATTTTTTTTAACAATACTTAATATAAGAAATCAGTGTTTGATACATTCATTCATTCATTGTCGTGTGCCAGTAGGTTGGCAACAAGGGGTGCGCTACTCCACTTTTCCAACTGAACCATATTTTGGGGTGGAGTCCGACTTCCTCAATACACACATGCCATAGGGACCCGTTTACAGGGTAGGCAACCATTCACACCTCATTCATACAAGGAAAGGATACAGACAGGATACATAGAAAGAGAAAGTACATCCATGCCCGAACCGGGATTCGAACCCAGGACCTCCTTATCCGTAGTCAGGCATGCTGACCACTAGACAAGTTGGTCGGCGTTTGATACATTAAACATTACAAATGAAAAGATTTTTTTAGTAAATAATGGGATTCAACTTTATATATACTTGTTATCTTGTGCCTCTGGCATTATAGGGTGCGCTGCTCTACTTTTCTTGCTGAACCATATTTTGGGGTTCAACTTTATATAGAAATATATAATTTCACAAATACTTTTACTGAGAGCTCTGTGAAATTATAATTCAAGCGTTTATGAGATGGACATTCGTGTCAGGCATCACGATGTATGTCAGTCTAGTTGTCATAGTTCCTAAATATAACCTGTGAAATTTCTTTTGATAATTTTATAAGCACTTTTGAGGGAGTGGATCCTCTGATGGTGCTATCCATCGAAGGAGTCTTTAAGTCGTACTTTCTCCATCGTGGTGCTCTGATTAAACGAAAGACGCACAATTCTGACTTAATTTCGCAATTGTCGACTAACGAACTTGGTGCGTTAGCCGACAATTGCGAAATTAAATATCATATGCTTGCAATTTCACTAAGGTATAAGGATTTAGAAAACCTGTATGAAACTTTGTAAAGAAATACTCATCACCATGATTAAATGTTTAATGCTTTTTGCTTTTCTTAATGACCAACCAAGTAAAGTTTTCTTGCCCAATTTTTTGGATGTAAATCTCATTAAATTATTATATATAGTTAACTCTAAGGTTTTTTCTTTTACAAATAATTTCGCTGAAAACTTATTTTATTTTATAAAAATATACTATTTAAATTTGCATTAATTGTAGAAAAGTTTGTTTGGAAAAAAACATTAAAATTATTTTTGATTTTTTTAAGCCACTTGTGAATGAACTAATAAATAATGGTTGTTTCGTTAACAGAAACAACCATGTTTTATTTTTATAGCAATATATATATATATATATATATATATATATATATATATATATATATATATCATATATATATATATTCTAAAGTGTTAGAGAAAAGAATATAAATACTATCAAGAATTAAATTTGCACTACAGGACAAGAATGAAAATGACTTGAATACCATATTAACACAAATAAATATGAAAAACATTTGGTACCTATTTGCGTAAAAATATTTAATTAACGTATCATAAAGCATGAACCAAAGAAAAATAAAAAAAAATGAATTGGTGGAAAGCTGAAAAAGACAATGGAGACTATAAGACAATTGTTAGTTCTAAATAATTTTCCTTCAAAAATTCAAACCGATAAAATCACCTGATCTTTGCGAATATTTGCTAGAATCCGAAAATTTACTGTCAAATAGGCCTAAGCATTGCTGCTAGATATGTTGTTGGAAATTTTTACAGAAACATTGAAAGACATTGTCACAAATGCATTTGAATATGAAAGTGTGGAAATGTCTTAAAAATCTTTAATGAAGATGTCAATAGAGAATATGAAAAAACAGTTGGATAAAGATGCTAAGCTGATTTATGACATTGAATCGAGCAGGACTTCTAATTTGAGAAAGTTAAGAAACTAATTCTGTAGATTGGAAATTTTAGTTTTTAGTGCATTTAATCAGTATGATATTGAACATTTTAAATACAGAATATAAAATACAAAAAGCAGTTGTTTCTGAAGCACTGAGAAAGGGAAATAATAAAATTGAGAATCAATTGTTTGCAGAATGTGAAGAGCCTTTTCGGCAAACACAATAAAACAATTATTCAATGAATAAATTTTGAACCAAAAGAACGTGAGCTAATGTTAGGGACCTTACTTATTTATGTTTCATTTATTTTTTATCAATGAAACCTGTATTCAGTATATGCATTTTATATTTCTACTGATCATCGATCAAATTTGGCTTAAAAAAGTGGATTTAACAAGTGGAATGTAACTGAAAGAATGACAATGCATTAATTTTTCAACAAACATGTTGAGTTTTTCTCGCAATAGATAATAATGGAATGGAATTATCTCAAGAAAATAGAAATTATAGAATATGGAATGTAATTAGTGATTGATGATGAAAAGAAGAAATGGCACGATATTTAGCAAAAGAATCATTCATTATCACAAGTTTTTTGTGACCAGAAACCTGGTTTTGGTTAGATAATTTGTTACCTTACGGTTACGGTTTTTTTTTAAAGGGAGTTACAAAACATGCAATAATTAACATAAGTTTATTGAGATCCAAGATTTTGGTTGGATAATTTGACGCCTAAGGTCATTATTTGCATACGAGGTATGAGTTTACCAGAGTTTGTTTTATTGTGGATTCCACAAATCACTACAAACATTCACACCCAATATGAAAATTGAACCCACGATTTCTTGAACAGACAAGTAGAGCATCACCATCCAGATACCAAGTTCAGCCCAGGTTTAGAGAGGACACCTAAATGCTTCAACAAAATAATGAATAAAAAAAATTGGAAACTTTACTAAAATAGCTGTCCATCTTCGATTTTAATTTTAAATAGTAAACAGTAAGACGTTTTTTCCTATTTTTATTGAAATCATTATAAAAGAGTTTTGACACAGTTTGTAATTGGAAGGAAACGTTAGGAAACACTTTTCAACATATAGGAGTTTAAACTGCAGTCTATACAGCACTTTTTCAAAAGAAATGAAAGCAAACGCGGAAACTTCCATATTCTAAATGTATCCCTTAAATCTCCCCTGCGATTTACCTGAAGTGATTTCGACAGTTCTTATCAAGATTCGATAAATTGCGTTTTCAACGTCTCTACCAAAAATATGCACATAAAAAGAGAAAATAAATAAAAATTAAAAAAACAGCCATATATATTGAGGAGATAGAGGAATATTAAATTATTTTTATATTTCGGTGTAACTCCGGAATATTTTCCCCTTTTAATAAATTTATAGCAGTAAAGAAATGCGACATTTTACTTTTAGTAATAGTCTCAGGGGATTTTTATCTTTTATATTGAATGTAAATAAACGGTTATTCAATATGTTCTACAAATCAATTAGAGCTGTCTACTGTCTACAATACAATTACTTTCCATGTAAATTAATAAGAATTTAGTAATATTGTGAAAAGATAGAAATAAAAACTTGAAAAAATTGACATCAAACATACAATAACATTAACAATAAATATTTTTTTTAAAACCAGAAAAGTATTTCTATATTTTGTGCACATTACTTCTATGAAAAGCAACAGCGAAGGTTTTTTTTTTTAATCTCAAATTCTCTCTTCTTTTCACAGCATTATATTCTATTAGTTTAATATCATTGAATTACTTTTTTAATACGCATTATATTTCTCTTATAAATGAATTTTATTTAGACTATTTTGAATAAAAATTGTGACTCAATTGTAATTAATATTTTTATAAGAAATATGTAATCAGTTGTAGTTTTTTGTTTTCTAATCTAAAATGTTATGTATTTGAAAAAAAAAAAACTTTTATGCCATAACATCAAAATTAAATTTCATTAAAATATGTAAGCTTTAATACAAAAAAATAAATAAAAAAAATTACGTTTGTGGGATATATGAAAAGAAATAATATATTCATGAAGTTATGTAAGAAAACCTTATCTACTCATTCTTCATGTATTTTTGTAATCAAAATAAGAAAGATGATTTTTTGAAAAACGCCAAAGGTCATACAATAACGTATGCGGAATATAGAAATGTATTTCATATGTTGGCCATTTTCGAAAAGAAAATACAAACGTTAAAAACCTGATGTGTAATACATGTTTTTCTACGGTGGTAAATTTTTTTTCTTAAATTCTTCGAGAAAAGCTAAAATGTTATTTACAGTAGGGAAACTACTGGAATATAACATCGTTTTTTAGGGGTAGAGGAGGGCTAATCGGAGAACATCATGCATAAATAAACATATTTGGAAGGGGTAAAAACTTTCCCTCATCTTGTAAGGAACCGGAAGAGGCATCCAATATAAATGGCTGCTACCTCACCCAAGAGAGCGGAAGCTGCTTTTGCTTCCGCCCTTGATAAGTACAGCGAGGAAAGGAGGGGCCGAATACATTATGAGATATAAATAAAAACCAAAAAGCTTCGTTATTTGTGATCAAGATTTGAGTGGTTAAGAATTCAAACTTTTTTATTTCCTTGAAAAGTTGAAAGATGACTCACTTTAAAAATTGAGTCATTTTATGGTTTTGCATTTCACATCTATCAGAATCAAATCCCTTAGCGAAATTCCTAACAAATTTTATAAACACAAAAAGCATTTATAAGATGTATTACAGATTTTAATATATATGATTTAAGATTGAAATTTTTGGATATTTTTTTAACCATAAAAAGGTTGTTTCTTTCGTTACAATTGAGATTCTGAGTACACCACTTTATTACGATTCTCATTAATTTAAAATATCCATGATGTCAGATAACGTTTAATCTACGTCACATCGTGTTGAGACGGGGTTGTAAATCCGACTAGTCGTCGAATTTGCTGCCTGCCTTCAAATCACATACTTCGAGTGGCAGCAAACAAGGCGAAGTTCACCATCGAATGTCTCAGAATATTATCAAAGTTCATTTTGTTAATAAAACGATTTCTTATATAAGGAAGAAAACGTTGGTTTGAGAAGCCGTTTTCCATTGATTGAAGCCATTAACACATGGACAATAGAACAGCAGAAATAGCAAAATGAAAAAGACACGACGAAACATCCACATTATGGTTAGTTTAAATCGGCAAATTTGAATTTTTAAAAATTTCATTAATTAATAGAATTTTAAATTATAACTGCAACATTTGTAAACAATCTCTTTTGAATCTTAAGAATATTGCCTTGCTTACGACAGCATTAAAAATTTTCATTTAATTAATATTGCTGAAATAATAAAAAGCAGATTTGCAAAACATATGCTCAAAAGGTTCGTTGAATCTCTTAAAATTATACTTTTTCAATTTATTCATCTGTTTATTGTATTTCTTCAAAGAATTTATTTTTTTACAGGAAATATGAGGAAAGATAATTTTTATAATTTTAGAAAAATCTTAACTGATTGGTTTTGCGGTCAGTCACTCTTTGCATACGAGAACTAATTCAATTGGGAAGTATGGTTTAAAGTATAGATTCCCAATTATTGCAAACATCCGAGCATAAGATTGAACCTAACCAAATGAATTGTAGCATTTAGGCAATATCTAATGATGAATTGAACC
The DNA here is from genome assembly GCA_037975125.1 of Latrodectus hesperus. NCBI lineage: Eukaryota > Metazoa > Arthropoda > Arachnida > Araneae > Theridiidae > Latrodectus > Latrodectus hesperus. Next base: position 32,364,761 of record CM075853.1, read on the forward strand.
TAACCAAACAAATGATGAATTGTAGCAATTAGACAATATCAAAAGAAAGAAATTATTGGATTTCAAAATCAACAGTAATAATATCTAAATATGCAATATATGTATATATATATAATATTGGGGTATTATACGACCATGATGAAAATAATTTGACTACCCTTCATCAAGAAAAGTTCTCCTACATATCAATAAAATAACATGAAAAAGCCTTATAACTTTAATTTGGCTAATGATCACTGAAATTATACTTCGTTGACCATTTTATTACTCGTTCTTTGGATCTGACCAGAGTTAATGTGCAAGATCAAATATACAAAGACGTGTGATCAAGAGCCATTAAGACTGTTGGTGCATGCGCGCCAACTGCGCCTGATCTCAGCGTTCAGATGGCACTTGAATGCCAAGCAGGAAGGATGTGGGTACATAACTCTGGTAAAACGCGCAACACCCACAATATTATATTAAAATTCTTGCATGAATGTTTGCTTTCTATTTGCGCGTAATTTGTTAAATAAATGCTGTTGTCTATAACAGCTGGTCCGTCATCTCTTCCTTATTAATAATCTGAACTGTTGACAAGGACAATGATAAAACAATGAAATTATAAGTGGTAAAAATAAAGAATTACATTTAAACTTGGGAGGAAGAATATGTAATAATTTTCTTTAGGTAGGAAATTGTTTTAATTTTTGTTGTTACTGTTGTTGTTGTTGTTACTTATAACACTTGGACAAGCCAAGCTCGCTATGCCTTGGCAATGCGAATTTAAGTCAATAGGGAGCGTCTTTCGTTTTAATTAGAGCACCACAAAGGTGAAAGTACGTCTTTTGCTCTTTCTTTAAATCCTCCGATAGATGGCACCACCAGAGGATCCACACCCTCAATTTTGACATTGATCTGAAGGGGGAGGAAATTTTCTCCAGACCATGGTAACTGCTCAACGACCGACCACAGGACTTTCGATTCCACAGATTTAACGAGAACGTATATCGCATGTACTCGGTGGGTATTTGGCGGCATTGGGAATCGAACCCCGCCCTTCCGGAAGGAAGGCCGATACCCTAACCACTAAGCTATCACGGCCTATCCACATTGCGTAAATGTTGGAACTTCCAACATTATCCAGCATGTTCTGATTTTGTTTGTTGAATTTTTGGTGACAATGGCTCTTGATGACAAGGTGTTTTTTACAATTAATGATCAAATGATGCGTACTTATCTTAAGATGGAGCTATGAATATTTAAAATTCCTGTAAATCCAATTAATTTTTGTAGTATTGAAGATAAAATCGGAAGTTTTTAGAATTGAGAAAAGAAATAGGTAAATTAATAAAACCAAAAATATGTTGGTTAGTAGTGTAAGTCGAACAGATAGGAATCAGATTAACATGTGTTTATTGTATTTGTTTTACACCAAGATCAACGAATGTACAAAGACGATGGAGTTATAACCATGAACATTAATAAATTATTGAATTTTATGGTTATAATTTTAACGAATAAAATTTATGATTATTATCTTGACCTACGATCAAATCCATTAATGTTTTAAATCAATTGTTCTCAATTTCTGTCAAATAAAATGGCTATTAATAATATAAAATATACAGGTATTTAAAAAGATATGAAAAACTTTAAGAAATGGTAGCTAGTGTTGTAAAGGAGAGAAAAAACTAGGTTTATTTCCGGGAATAAACCCGGTTTATTCACTAGGGAATTTTAAAAATTCTCGGGAAGTTTGAAAGTCCTTGAGAGTTTTGAACTTTTTCAGATGATTTCGAAAATTTTGAAGCTCTTTTTATCAGATACTTCTTAAGATAAAAATCCACTTATTTTTATGATTTCTATACTACTAATTACGTTAATAGAAAAGTTTTCCAGGAAAAGAAAACAATTTTGTTTTAGTGAGCAATTTAGAATAAGTTCAAAAATTAATATTGAGTATAAATATTTTTTTCTTTCTCCGCACGAATTTATGAATTTATAACAATAAAAACATAAAAATGTCACTACTTTTTCTGACAGTCTTAAGAAATATACCGAATTATTCATTATTTTTATTGTTTCAACAAATATTTGTTTTTCTCAGTACGAAACTAATTAACTTTTGTACTAGAAGACAGAACAAATATTTTTTTGTATATTTACATAGTTTACTTCACTTCTCTTCATATTAAAGACAAGACAATCCATTAAATGAAGGATGATAGGCTGAGTTTATTCCCTCAAAATTCTAATATTCACCTAAATTCTCAATTCATGCCCAAAATTCCTGAGTAAATTTCCCGTTGTTCAAAATTCCCGCGAATTTTACATCTCTAATGGTAGCACATACCAACATAAACTTTCACAAAAAACTAAGTTCAAAATGTAAATGTATCACAGGGTGCAACATAGTAAAATCCAGAGTTACGATGAAAAACATAAAAATATTGTATAAAAAATTATTTTTATAAATAAATCACAATTGATCATGATTTTAATAATTCACAGAGCAACCACGAACGATGAATGTAAGACAATGTAACTGAATGCAGACAAATGCAAAATGTAATGCGAACTGCGGCGAAAAAGGTATTGGGTAAAATATCAAAAGTATTTCAGATTTTAAATTAATCACAAAACGACCATAAGTAAAATATCGATTAATACCCATGCTTTTGTCCTCAAGCTTGAAATCAGACTTACTGGTGTGAATTGTTTTATAATAGAATGTACTAGGTATTTTGGCCCAGATGAATTGATCACTGACTGGTAATGGTTATATTCAGCTACTTGAAGATTACTTGTAGACTTCAGTACCCAAACAATGATGGATATATTATAGACGACAATGTGCCATGACCACGTCCAATCCCTGCTCTCAAATCGTCTGGACCATAATCTTTCCAAATAAAAGCAGAATTGTGATGTTCCGAGGCAGATTGCGTATGCTTTTTGCCTTTGCAGACTCAAACGCTTGTTATAGATTGTAAAAGAAATATCATAATTTTGCCTCAATAGAAACGATTCAACTGATATTGCCGAGACAGATTTAATATACTCATCTGAAATTGACGAGTACAAGAACACAAACGCAATATAATTCGTAATCTCTTTTGACGTAATCTTTTGTGTGTTCAATTATGACAAATAATATCACTTCAATGCTTTCTGAAATCTTAGGTATCACATGTATGGAGGTTCCTTTTCCGATTCAACTTGGTTACAAAACCAATACATAGATCTTCCACTAGGGATCATAACCCTAGCACTACTTAACGTAAGTCTTCTAACAATCATTTGATAAATTTGGAACTGTTCTTTTAACAATGGAATGGCGAAATTATGAAGGCTGAAGAATCGAGCAGCATTTGTAATTGATTGTCTAGCTTCAATGACCAAAACCATGCCATCGATCAAAATCCTCCATTCGTTTTTAACAGTATTTACTATGAAGTTGTACAAAAAATGTTAACATGCTTCATCTTTCTTACAGAGAACTCTAGAAACAATATAATGGTAGTTTCTTACCCGACATTTTTCTTTTGTTTCTTGAAATTAAATTGTAATAGTTACAGTTTTATCTAAAAGCTAATCTTTGCAATTAATTGGAGACATTCAAGATAGGAATTTAGAAGTGAAATATTTCCTTTGCATGTTTAATTTTTAAAATGAGGTTACATGATAAGTAATGGTGGATAATTATAATTTTGATTTACGATTAGATTTTTTATCGGGAAATTTATTAGGTAGCAAAACTGCAATATAATATTAATAAAATAAAAATTGTCCCAATAAGATAGTTACAACAACTATAAATATTATAATCAGAGCCCAACTAAAGCAGGGGCCTATGGGGTAGTTAGTCTGAGCATCTACATCAAAAGGAATCCCCAAATCAAACAAAAATGTTTATTTTCACATTGTGAATCGAAGAGAATCGTTTACAAAATCGAATAGAATGTTTGCTGTTGTGAAGCAGAAGGGGTCTCTTCCAAAGAAGTTTTTGCCCTGGGCCCCAATTAGACTACATCGGGTCCTTATTAAAATCTCATTCTTGTTTATTAACTATTTAAAAATTAAAATTTTTGTGTGCCTTATTATTAAAGTTCTTCCTATTTTCATAACAATGAGGTATGCATTTAACAAAATCACAGCGTTTATTACAATAATAAATATGTTGTTGTTAAATACTTCTTGCAACATAGCGTTCCATATTAAAACAAAAATTTACAAATAACGCTTTTTCAAATACAATAGAGCGAATCAGCACCAGAAATATTCTAATAATAAGGCGTGGAGAGAATTATTGGCTGTTAAAACAAAAATAATTTTTGAGCAACTAACAAAGTACCCTGAATCATTTCATTCAAATCAATATTGTATAAACTATCACAGAAAAGAATGTAAATGATTCCTTTCCTGACTTTAGTATGTACTTTTGAGTTAAAGTGTGTTTGTACTTCTCAAAATATACTATTGTCACTTTAATTTTCAAAAATAACTTCCTGATATTTCTATTGTGAATAATTTTTCTCTTTACTTAACTAAGATATAGTGTGCAAAAGGAAACACAGAGAACTCTATTAAGAAATTTATATGAATAAGTAGCAAGAAATTTTTTCAGATTACATTTTCACTGAAAATTCATGATTCATTTTATTGGATGCTCTCATTGTTAAGATCTTAAAAATGAACCAGATGATACAACTTCAGACTTAATGGATTAAGATATTTATTTGCAGATTGTAAAACAATACACATTAGCATATTTTGAACCTGATATATTTTATAAAAAAATTTCTTACTGTACTTACGTCAACAAATATTCAATATGATTTTAATACAATTACATCTTCAATACAATGTAATTGGAATATAAAGAAATTGATATTTTAAGCATCAGAAACAAAGTTTTTTTTTTTATCTATTATGTGATTTATGAAGCATATTACAACAAAATTTCACCTGATATTACTAATATCAGCAAGTTACAGTATTAATTAAAAAAAGAATATTACAAAGTAATATTCTAAATTAATTACCATTGTTAGTTAATAAATATATTTATTTTCAAGTATGTATCAATATATTTCAAAAACTAATGATGATAAATTTTGTTTTGTTTCATTTCACTTTAATAAATTTCATAATAATGTAATTTAGAGAAAAAGTTCCTTTTCTTTTCTCATTATTCACAATCAAAACTACTCAGCCAAAATATAATATTTTAAAACCATAAATGGACAGGGACTTTAATTTTGGTTGGAATATTTTTAATAATAAAATAGAAATTGCACATTATATTATATAACAAAATTAATCCACTTTAAATATTGAACACATAAAATTAACCTCATTTTATTTTACCTAAAAATATTAAAGAATGTATTTTAGCTATAACATACTTGAAAAGTAAAAATACTATATTTTCAATATCAATATATATATATATATATATATATATATATATATATATATATATATATATATATATATATATATATATATATATATATATATATATACTATATATATATATACTATATATATACTATATATATATATATATATATATATATATATATATATATATATATATATATATATATATATATATATATATATATATATATATATATATATATATATATATATATATATAGCTATCAGTAATTATTAGATATAAAATGTGATTTTTAGACTAATGACAAAAGATAAATATTTGTGCTTTAAAGTATAAATCTATCTATAATATGTGTGGCTTTTAAATTATATTTATATTCTAAAAATATTAAATTCATAGTTCAAAAAAATTTTTTTTAATATTTAAAAGCCATACATATTATAGATCGATTTATACTTTAAAGCAAATCTTTATTCCATATCGTTAGTCTAAAACTCACATTTTATATCTAGCTCAACAAAAATTGGATCCTTTCCAAAATAACTACTCAAAAGATTATACTGAATGACCGATGACCTTAGTGTGCTCTGAAATGAGGTTTGAAAATACCATGATTGATTCTTAAGATTGATAACAATTTATGCCATTTTTTCAATTATTTTACAATCGATAATATATTAGCTTTATAAAATTTTATATTTAAGAAAAACTAGAGCTTTACAGTATAAAAAAAGGAGTATAAAATATTGTTTATGGACAGGATGTAATTATTTAAACTTATTTAGGATATTTTTAAGGGAATAAAAATGAAAACAATTTCAATGTAATAAATTATGAAAACAAACCGTAAAAAATATTTATAATATAGATGTCAACAATCAATAGTTAAGAGAAACTGGCATTTTCATATATCCAAATACAGTTTATTATTAATGAATTTTAAATTAATTAAAATCATGAATATTTGTTAAAACACATGAAAACAGATTTTAAATAAACCACAAGCACATAACATTAAAATATAATTTTTCATTTAAATACTTCTTTCACATTTTTTATGAAAAATTCTTTTAATTTTAGTAACTATAACATAATAAATAACCAAAGTCTCACACACTATTAATTTTTTCTCATTTAAAATGTCAATGGTATAGCATTTTGCTTTTATTATTTCTTACATTTCTTTATTATTTTTCTAAAATTGAGTATTTACTATCAATATCAAGATAAAAATAAATCATATTTACATCTTTTAGACTATAAAAAACCATTTACAAATACATATAAAAAATATTTATGAATTATAAAAAATATAAGCATAGATATCATGCTTTATATATATGTGTAAAATATTCAGATATTAAAAACAGTAAACATTTAAAACTAAGCACAAATGATAAGAATTATAAATTTTAGACCATTAAGACCTAAATTTCGACAAATGTATGAACATGTACACCCTTTCTTTAGAGAAAATTTTTAAAAACAATCAAGCTCTAAAGAATAAAGTTAAGTTAGTTGGATTCAATGGGTTTTGTGGAACAAGGTCCAGAATGGAAGAAATAGTGGCAAAACTAAGATTTTAGAAAATCATTTTTAACCCAAACATTAAAATATTTTTTAAATATAATTAAAATTTTTATTATATTTAAAAACAAAAATATAAATTTACATATGTGACATTACGTGATTATATAACATTGATAAATTAAATTTATAAGATCTATTGCCTTTAAAAAGACAAAGATTCCATTCGATACATCTCCTAACAAATCAAAATTAAAATAACATTGTTAAAAAGAATAAACGATTGTTGTTAAAATGACGATGTCAAAATTAAAATATAAGTTTTATAATGTTCCCATCACACTTTATAATGTTAAGTAAAAATTTGTAAGGGATAAAACCAATTGTTCTTACAGGAAATAAATAAAATGTAATCTCAGAAATGAGATTGGCAACCAAAGGTCCATCTATATAAAATAATGTGTTGTTACATATGGCTTTATTAAAAAAATCAATAAAAAAATAAAACTTAAATATCATAGAAGCATAAAAGTATAATGAAAAGAACTAACATTTAAAGTAATAACCAGAAGAAAAAAACATGAAAACAAAAGAAAATAAAAAAAATAATAAGGAAAAGAGCACTAGAGGTGCAATCTTTAAAAGGAGCCCATGAAAGTTCTGGTGTTATCTCCTTCAATTTTTTGAGAATCTCTAAATTTGGGCATACAAGATGTTCTGCGTTCATAGGGTCAGAATTATAAAATAGGCATGAACTCTAGACAAAAGGATACCTATTTTATTTAGGTATTGTGCCAAACAATCATGGCATATTTGCAATCTAAAATTTGCCACAGCCTCTTTATAGGATTTTTAACAAAACTATTTTCCAAGTGCCTAGAATGTTAGCCCAGGGTTTGCCTGTTGCTTTCTGCCTAGTACGATTCAAAAATATTCATTCATTTTTTAAAAATATGATTTTTAAGTGATTCTGGAGGATATGGTTTGAAGTTATGTCACTCAAGGGTTCCTCTCTTAGCTAGTGAATCAGACATTTTGTTTTTGTCGAAAGCCACACGTGAAAGGATTCATTCAAAATTATTGTTGTATTTGTAAAAAAAATATCAAGATTTGTTGTAGTCCTGTAATAATCTAATTATATATGTCATGATTTATGGCTACTGCTTGGATGGTTACTTTAGAATCAACTTGGATAACTGCTTCAGAGTAACAATTGATCTTTGCCTTTAGGTTTTCCAGAGCCATTAAGATTGCAAATATATAATATACTTGTATGCATTTAATATAATACATGTAAACTATAAAATGATGCTGAAAACAAGACTTTGAATTGCATCCCCTTTGAATAATTTAAAATTAATATATTATTGTTACAAACACTTGAAAAATAAGTTATAAATTTATTATTTATTATGCATTATTAAAAAGTTCAGAAATAGTGTTTCTAAACTGGTCATCTGAAATTAATAGTGTTATAAAAATGATTTTAAAATATTTTTGCCAAAATTTCAAATAATATTTTAACTTATGAAAATAAAATTATAATTAAAATAAAATTATAACTTATGAAAACAATTTTAATGATAAATTAATTATGGATTAAAAAACAAAAATAAAATACTTGATACTAATATCAAACACTTAATATAATAAAAGTTTATTTTGATAATTGAGATGTAAGCAATATTATCTTTGTAATTATTTAACTTTCATTTTCAAACTTTAATAAATTCAAAAACACTGAAATAAAAAAAAATTGTTCATTATATTTAAAAACTTGAAATAAATAAATAAAAATAGATATGATATAATTTTCAAAGTAACTTTTGATTGAAGCTGTATATCAATTTTAAAAAGTAAAAAGAAATATATCAAACAGAATAACACAAAATTTGTATCTCTATATCTACTTTTATTTGTGTAAACAGAGATATTCATTTAAGTATGAATGAGATAGGAAATATAAAACAAGATAGATAAATATTGACATTGATTTTCATTGAGTATTCTTTCTCGCATTGTGAAATTAAGAGAATAAGCATCAATAGGCTCCATATATTAACAGAAAGACTAATTTTTAAATTTTTATCACTATTTTATTAAAAAAGACATTTTGTAATTAAACTATTACATTTGTAGTGAAATTTTAATCACCATCAATAAAAAAAATCATTTTAATTATAATAGCATATGAAATTTACAGATATGAAAGCACTTCAGTAACCCAAAAATAACTTGAAAATACATATAGTTACTTTATAACACATATAATTAAGGGAAATTCAAAATCAAATAATTAAAAATTTCACCGTATTCATTTCAATTTTACAAAGAAAAAATGTCGCTTGAATACTAAGCTAAATTTTTTGACTAATTTCCTCAAAAAATTCATCAAAATAAAAATTTTGAATATCAGAATAAGCATTTGCTCTTGAAAAATGTTTATTTTTAAATGCGGAAATATTTGCACACTTTTCTTAAGCTCATTCAAAGAGAATCTATAATTATTAAACAGAGATTATTAGAAGCTTTAATTACATTATTACAGAATGAACAGTTATCACTTCAATTTTATGAGCTTGAATTCTGTATGTCTTCTTTAATTGGTGTATCTTTCAAGTTTGTTACATTTTGAAATGGCCAAAATTGCAATTTAACATCTTTAAGTAGTTGTGTCAAAAATATAATCTAATTTTTGACGTTTTTATCAACTCATTCGATTCAGTTTTAAAAATATATTTTGCAAGGCAAAAAATGGTATCAAACATTAAAAATTAACAAAAATGAAACCCAGATACATGTACAATTTAAGGACTACATTATTTTACTGAAAAATTATCTTAGGATTAGAATAAAGGATACAAAATGTCATCAGCATTTTGTTAAGCTTTTAAGTTGTATACAGATCATAATAACTTAATAAAATAACTAAATAAAAAAGCAAATGGTAATATTCCATTACATATTTACAATATAAAATATTACATGTCATTGAAAACGAATGTTAATAGAAACTAATTCAGTACCTGTCCAGACAAAATTCCAATGCTTATCAATAGCATCATACCAGATTTAATTTTATTAATATTTAAATTAGCTATCATAAAGACAACTTTGAATATCTCTTGAAATATGATTAATTTATGAGATGAGCTTAAATATTACAGTAGAAGCAAGTGTAAGGAGCTGTAAATGACCAGTATACAAGTAACATAGTTGATAAAGTTAGGATAAAATCAATGTTGTCTTAAAGTTGCACACTTCCACATATCAGAACATTTATTATATTGATAGGGATTAGAAGTAACCCTATTTTTCATATACATGAACTAGCAGCATTATATATATATATATATATATATATATATATATATATATATATATATATATATATATATATATATATATATATATATATATATATATATATATCAGTATTACTGCAGCACAGGTGAGGTTTTCCTAATATTATCAATTAAGCTCAAAAAATAATTTTTGATGTCTTGATGAGAAAAGTATTCAACAATGTCCCAATTGTACTAATGTATACCATTAATAATCGTATAAAAATAATAATAGATAGAATAATAATTGGTATAGGAACAATAACTGTTTAAAAAATGATATGCTTAAAGTATAATTTTTTTAGTCATCATTTGTTTTTATATAAAGAATCAAAAAAAAGTTATTCAAATAGACTTGGAACAAAATGTTAATAGCTAATATAGTTTATTTTTTCTACTTAAAATTTAAGACAGCATTTTCCAGCATTTGAAATTGTAATTTGTAAAATTTAATTTTAAATGATAAAATACAGGCAAACAGAACTTCTAAAAGAAAAATGAAAAATTTATTTGATTGTCATTTTCAGCACAGTAAATTAGGTAGTTATCAAAATTAATATATGATTTATATAAATAATCTTTGACTTCTTTAATAAGCATTATTTTCAAATTTAATGAAAAAGAATGAATTCTAAAACAGTAATCATGGAACATTAGCACAGTATTACTTCAATATTGGATGGTTTGGTTTTGTGGAAAATATCAATCCGGAACAACCCACTTGGTCCTGCCTGAACGCCAGAGGCGTTCTTTGGAACTTGTATTTTGTATTTGTTATATAGTTTTTTAGTCGCACTTTTGTTTTTGCTTGCTTTTGTAGAAGAATTATGTTTCTCAGCTCGGGTCGATTTAATCCGGCCAAAAGTATTTGTTATTTTGATCTGTTATTAAATATTTGTTATGTTTTCAATTGCGTATTTATTTAGTATACTTCTGCAGTGCCTTCACCGGATCTATTTAGTTTTTAGTTTGATATATTTTTTTCAGGTTTGTTTGTCGCTCAATGGTCATTTTTTGCACACGAGGGCTAATTAGACCGGGACCTACTTTTAATATTGGAAAATGTCTATAAAAGTTCTTACCAGTGGAAAACTGATAATTTTTTATTAAATGACTAAATAGTTATAGTTTTTGTAAATGGAAAACTATTAAATGACAAACTGTAATCAACATATATGAGGAAAAATTGATATAAATGAGAATATCTATTATTACTTTTTATTACTACTGATGATTTCTATTTTTTGAAGTTTACAAAGAGTAAATTAAAGTATAAACAAACAATTTCTTAACTTTTTTTTTAAAAAAGGAGAACATTAGCAGCAATTACTTTTATACCTACAATTTATACAGAAAATTTTAAAATTTGTGTAAAATTAGATTATCTATGACTGAAATTAAATCTTAGTATTATAAAAATCCTAAAGATAAAATAAAAATTTTCATGCTTAATACTATTTATTTATAAATATTCAAAATTTAAAAAAAAGTGCTAAATAAATACAGTATAAAATCTTAATTCTTGCCTTTAGACAAATGGCAAGTACACAAAATATTTAACTGTTTCTTTGTTAATGATATTGTTAATTAAGTTATATAATATAATTTTTTATAAAAGAAAAAGTTAAATGCTATACATATAATTTAATGATTAAAATTTTTTTAAAAGCAAAATATTTTAAAAACACAAATTTTGAAAATAAATTTATTTAAATTACAGAATTATGTATCTAATGCTAGCAATGTCCAAAAAATATTTCTCCAAAAGTTAACAAATGTTTTTAAAGCAAATATATCTAAAATGCATCGAATCATTATCTTAAAAATAGCTGAAGTTAATCAAGACAGTGCTGTGAAATTTGGGACATGTATTGTCACCTGCTTCTGAAGTTACATTTAGAGAGCACTTCCTTACACACAATCAGGGAAAATAAAGAAAATCCATGCTTGTACAAGTAAAACTTCTGAATTTAAACCAATTTAAAGTTAGTCTATTTATTCTTACAAAAGAATTGAAGGTTATATTTTACCTATATATATTAATATAAATAGGGTATATTATATTAAATAATTTGAGATAAATATTTCAGTTATTTATATCTAAAACAATATAAATAAAAATAAAAATAATTAAACTGATTTGTTTAACAAGACATGAAAATATGTGAAATACAAATAAAAGTTCACTAGTAATAAATCTATGGAACAATAAATGAGAGGTGTTGCATTTCTACTTATTACATACAAACTTATTATGATGAATGGTTGGGAATTTTTCAAAAATTCCGCCTTCCTTTAAATATACAATTAGAGCTTACTACTTATGAAGTCATCTAAGACAATATGTTGTGAATGCTTAAAAACATAAAAAGCTTTAAGGAGGTAAGACAACCCATGATGTGGGATCAAAGTAACTGGCATTTGGGTTCAATCGTAAAACCTAGTTCTTCAGGTTTGTTTTCGCTCACCAGTCCTTTTTGCTCAAGAGAGATAATTAAACTGGCTTGGTTTGGTTTGTTTGTCACTCAACGGTCATTTTTTGCTCACGAGGGCTAATTAGACCCTAATTAAACTGGCACCTAAGACTTAAAGTAGATTCCGAAACATTATAAACATTCATGCCCAAGGTGGGATTCAAACCCACAAACATTGAACTGAAGGCAAGAGCACTAACCATTTGGCTGCCAACTTGGCACCTAACTCTTCGGAGGGAAAGGTATTAGCTTTTATGAATGAACAATGAGTGTGAATTAATCCCATCGCAGCGCTGAGAGCGCCCTTTGTAAACAAGAGATACTTAGTTGATTTGTATAAAATGTATAAACACGTATTTTTGATTCTGTCGATAAGAAATGAACATTCAATTCTTTTAGAATAAGAAATAGTTATTGCCTTTACATGTTTAGCATATACATCTGTTGGACTGTCTCTGTAGGAACTTAAGAATTCTCCCTTTGTGACATGTGAATATAATACATTATCATATAAAAGTCCTTTTAAAATTAAGCACACAAGCAATGATTAAATGTCTTACAATAGCTGTTAGCTATTAAGCTATCCACTGTCAGATATCAAATATAATTTGGTGTAAAAATTATAGTGAAAATTCAAAAAAATAAATTAATACTTCTCTTTAATTTTAAAACAGGCCATGGCAAGCTATATTAAAGAGGCAGGCTGTATTTTAAGATTAAAAAAATTTATTTTTGAAAATATTTCATAACTTGGTAAATGTTTTCAAGATAAAATAATTTTTATTATTTTAAATGATAGTGTATAGTAGAACTTCTAATAAACAAATATTTAAATAAAAAATTACAGATATATATATAAATTTAAATCATCTAATTTTTAAAAGAATAAATTTGTAACTTTAAATGAATCATTAAAGTTAATTGGCAAATTATCTTAAGAACTTTTGAATTTGGAACAATACATGACTAAGAGTTGCAGAAACAGAAATAAAAGGCTATTATTATTAAACATATTGTATAGTATAAAAGTATACTATCAATACATACAATATTTCAGAAAATCTTGCTTAAATATAAAAAAAAATTCTTGAGTTAATATTGAATTTAAGACTCACCTCTTGCAGAAAGTTTTTTTGTATTAATTATTTTAGCAGCAAATTCTAATCCTGTATTTCGTTGAACACATCTTCGTACAATAGAAAATGCACCCCTAAATTTGCAAAAATAAAATTTATAAATTCATAAAAAAATCAATCACAAAAAGTATAATATGAAATTGTTATAAAAAGTATTAATTTTATTTTAGTTATAATTTCCATATTTCTCTTTAAATCCTCAAATTACAATACATTTTAATTAAATTTGTTTAATATTTATGTTAATCAAAAATGCTTTTCATGATTAATCAATATGGTTTAATAGAAAGATACAAGAATATAAATTATTAAAAAATTTGAAATTTAGACTACTAATGGAAAAATAAAATAGTATAATATCACTCTGCTTGAATTTTAAAATTTGTCCCCCTCAGCAACTTACAAATCTTAAAATCTGATTCCACATCCTCCAATAAAATTTTCAAGATAATTTCTTTATATGAAAATATTTTATGAAATAATTTTCAAAATATTACTTTTCAATTTATAGTTTAAATATTTTATTTAAAAAGTTACTAAAAGTTATTAAAATTATTTTTGGGACATTTTTCTAGAATTTATTAGCACTTTACAAAATATTAATTTTAGAAACATTCATATCTATTAAGATGATATCATTAAGTTCATATCATTCAAAATTACAAATATAGGACAATAGAAAATCCAGGCATCAATTCCAGTTATGATTCAACAGTGCCATTTCATTTTTTGCTACCTAGACGCATTTCTATCAAGACAAGTGTTTAGGAGATTATCCCTTTGTGATATGTGAATGACTTGTTATCTATGAAAATTTCTATTAGAATACATTTATGCTAAGAATGTTCAAAAGAATTTTACAATAAATGGAATTATCATTATATGAATTTTTGGCTTTGATTATTTTTTAATTCATTTAATTTAGTTCATTTTTCAACGTTATGCATTAATTCTATGAACCAAAAGAATTCCAACTCTAATTAATTTAAAACCATTAATAATTAATGTATTAAATTTCTATTATTTGATTAAAAATAAGCATAGATTTGTGTTTAAATAAAAAAACTGGTATCATTAATATTATGTACTGACTAAAAACAAATGCAAATTATAAGAAAAAGTAGGACTAGAATTCTCTATAAGCTTCAACCTATAGTAATCTGTCAAGATAACTTCAATAAAAATTAGTGATATGTCCATCACTTGTATTATTAAATTATATATTATTTATGGCACTATTTTTTACTGTATGAACATTGTTAAAAATGTTCTTTTCACATACAAACTATAGAATTGTAAATAATATTAAACTAAATAGATATAAAGAATAGAAAATTCCTTATGACTGATATGTTTCCAAACTTTTTTCTTGTAATGTTTAAAAAAAGAGAACACATTATTTCAAAAGAAATACTAAAGTATATTAACTACTTCAACTCTAATCCAGATGTAATTTCCAAATTCTAAATTTAGAGTGCCTAGTTACATGTAATAAAAAAATAATTATCAAAAATATGTATCATTAAAATCAACTTTTGAAATGGATTAAAAAATGAAAACAATTTGCAGTTAAGCTAAACTGATGTATTATAGAATTGCCATTTTTTTACTAACTTATTTAAATTACATCAATCGTAAGAAAATAATTTCAATATCATTCCTTTAAAAAAAAGTAAAGATAAATAATTGAAAATTTGTTGAAATATTTGCTTTTTAATAAGTACTTTTAATTCAGCTAAATTTTTTTAATTAAAAAAGAATTAATTAAAAAGAATAAGGAAGAATATCATTGATTATCTTATCAAACCAATTCAAACTACCATTATTCAAAATTCAATTACTAATATAGTTTGAAAATATAATATCATTTATTAGCTTTTATTTAACAATAAATTAGGAAAATTAAATTAAAAAAAATTGTCTATTGTGATGTCAACTGATTATAAAGATAGCAGATATTTTTAGCAACAAAATTTTGCACTTCAGACATAAATTATAAGATTATATATAATCTGATTCTAGTCACTTTCATTGACTTTTTTAAAATTTAAAAAAAAATTTTTTTAACAGAAAACATTTTCAGTAATGCTTAAAATGAATACTATGACTGAATGCAAAACATGTGCTGCAATTTTTTTTCATTGATTCCATTTTACATGTACCTATTTTTTATTTTATTTTTGAATAAGCTGCATTCTTATTTATTCTCTCTCCACTAAAACATTGTAGAAACATAAGTAGCTATTAAGGTTTCTACAACATTGATTTTGTATAAACATACTATGGAAAAAGTAATAATAAACAGAGCAATTATTTAATTATTTCATTATTATTATTGTACAATTATTCTGTTAAATTCAAATAATTTAGTGGACAATTTTCATTAATTACTGATAATTTTAAAATCAATTTATGTTCTGGTGCCCTTTATACAATCATAAAAGAAATTCAGCAGATGTGATAAGCAAATCATCGTTAATTACAAAAGAAACAGTAAAAATAATGAAGAATGATAAAAAAATATATCACACAACGAAAAAAAGGTGAAAATAAATCGCAAAAGCTACTACATCAAGTGATTGTGAACACTGGATAGTACACAAGGTTCAAAAATCTAATATAAAAAAATTCTACTACCTTTCATTTCAAAAATAACTATAAAATTTATTCAAATTTTTCAAACACTAAATTTAATATAAACTAATCTAAAAAAATTTAATTTCATTAAATAATTACTGAATTAGAAGTTAAGAAAATAATTTTTTAAAACATGAATCTTTAAAGCTTTTGCATCCCAGAATTTCTTAAATATTTGTATTTAATAAAAACTGCATAAAATTTAAAATGCTTATTTTAACTTTAAAATATTTTAATAGAAATAAAAACTTTAAATGTTGCATATGATTATTAAAGGAATATTTTTTGTCTTAGTCGTAAATAAATTATCATTAAAATTTCTCTACAATAAATTACTTCAAAAATTCAAATTACACAGGCATTGATAATTAGAGTTTTTGTGAACACTAATTTAATAATGATAATACCAATAATATTCTCAGTCCAATTACTTTAAAATGTAGTATGTTTACAATGCTTTCTAAATAGACAAATGACTAATAATCATTTTTAGACTGCACAAGTTAATGTTAAAATTTAATAAAAAAATATCAAAAAATAATATAGTTTATGATTCTTTACTTTGTTATATTTTTGTGAAAAATAATAAATGTGAAAAATATTTTTCGAGTGACACTCCCTTAAACTGAATTTTTTAATACAATAGATGGTCATAATTGAGAAGTTTCACTTCACTTTAAAATATTAGTTTAGCCTTGTACCTAAATATTTGTCAAGTAAATTATCCAATATTTACATATTTTTATCATACCTTGATAGTGTTAAACACGCTTATAAAACTATTGCATTTTCATTTAAAATGGAAGTCCTTTCAACTTTCCCAATAGCTGTGAACAATTTTTTAGTGTCTTTATAATAGTATTGATATGAATAGAAAATCTCAATAACATATGATGTAAGACATAGCAAATTTTACAGCTAACTAATGCATCACTATTCCTAAATAAATTTGATTATTTTTATAAACAAACTTGAAGAAAGGCTTTAAAAATGAAAAAAATTTCAATCACTTTAACATTAATTAAACTTAATGATCCACTTTCAGACAAAGAACAGTTTTAACAAAACACTCTAAATATAATAAAACATAAGTCAAGTTGTATTATGATATCTTTGTACACTAAGTGTAAAGTTTGAAATATATGATAATTTTCACATTTAGTTTTTATTGGTAAAATTATAACTGATTACTATATTCAAGATAAATCATTATATCTATATCCAGATGTTACAAGAGTATATTAATTTACGTTGACTTGGCCTTTGATTCCTTCAGTAGGTTCATAAAATTTAGTACCAAACATGCTTGGTAACTAAGCACTGTGAGGTTTTGCGTTAGGCTAACTACATATCTTAAATTTTTAAATCTAGTAAATACTGTTAAGAGAAAAATAGTAAGTGTCGACACAGAAGTTAATAGCAAAACTTCCAAATAGAAAATTAAACATTACTAAAGAGTTTCCTTCATACTGCAGTCCTCTAAGAAAAGAAAATAATTTCCACAATCCAATTCCCTTCTCTGATATTAGTTTTTCTTCAGTACCAAAATTTAAAATTTTGATTTATAAGTTTTATAACTGTGTATATAACTTTTTAGTAACTTTGTATAGATAAATTATATAAAAATAACATTGCTCTTAATTCATTATGATAATGTTTTCACTTTTATTCAGTTTTCATAAATTTATCATTTTATATTTACTATTTTAAGAGGTTTATATGATCTTTTTAATAATTTTAACACTAAGTTTTTATAGCACATACTTATTTTTACTAAGAATATAATTTGATATCAATATACATATTTTATTACACTGTAAAATACATTATACAGTTAGAATATAGTGTAAAGCAAAATGCAGGATATTGAAAAGTATGATCAATTAAACAGAAAAAAATTACATTAATTTCTAAAAAATAAGCAAATGATATGTATAAAAAATTAAGCTCAATGGCAATTTTTTGTAAATTCAAAGCCAAATATGATTATTCAAAAAAAATCACGTTTATAAAACATTCTACTTAAACATAGACTTAATAACATTTATATAACTCCAAACTTTTTTTTTTACCGTTAAAAAATTATCACGACAACAATGGAAAATAATGTAAAATAATTAAAAAAACAAAAAATATCTGACAGTATTACAGAAAATCTAAAGCAAATGTTTAATATTAGCTATACAATAATAGTTTTAGAAAATAACTCGTAAATATATAAATATTTTTGTATGTTATAGAGAAATTTTTATATACACTAATTACATGGTACGTTTAATTTTAAAGGAAAACTTAATTTCCGGTAACAAATTCATTTTTCCTTCTGACATTAAATTTTTCAATAAAACTTACAGCTAAAATCTTTAAAAAATATATAATTGGGAAACTAGTTGAATGTGACGAGCGAAAGTTTTATGTACAAGGAAGTAAACATAAAAAAATTAATTAACAAAAGTACATTACATTAAAGTGACATGAAGAAACAAAACAAAGTTCTAAAAAAAAGTGACAACAGAATCAAATGTAAGAATATAATTTATTGATATCTTAAATAATTGAGTATCGTAAAATCAAGGGAAAAAATATTATATCTTTCACAGCCGACAAGTTTCAAAATATTTTAATCCCACATATCTAAAATAACCCCTTCTTGCCCTTCCTGGGAAACACGTTTCGAAATGATACGCTTTGTTTACAATATCGCATAAAAAAGAAACTACGTGTCCTAAGTTAAAAGGGGTATGTGGAGGGGGGTGCCCTACTTTTTTGCGAGTACCGAGGGTTCGAGCCATTAACCGAATCAAATATCTAGTGCATTTTTGCTCGCAGGATACATATAAGTGCAACTCTCTAGTGCAAGAACAATGTGAAGCCCTATTGTAAGTAGGAAATAAGTAAAAGTGCACTTACTTTCCTAACTCCTCTTTGAGTTCATAGTTATCACTAAACCGAGTGCATACCGTTACGGCCATATTGCTTTCACTGAAACGCGCGGTTTACTGTGCAACGAGCTAGGGTTTCGGAGCAACCTCGAATCTCGCCAATTCTCGTCGTGTGCGCATATCGCGGATGGATGCCCCTTGAAGGTAGTCTTCTTAGCATGACAACTCCTCTGGAGATATTTTTCCCCTTAGGATGGAAAAATTTCCCTAAGGAAGGGCATTTTTTCCCTCATCTTTTGTTCTTTTATTTTTTCAACTATCCCTAATGCAGGTAAAGTACGGCTCAGGTGACTCTTTTGAAGGACATCTGAGCACGTTTTAAGTACTCTATTAGAGCAGTGATAACATACTTAATTTAAGTAAATTCTTATCATGAGAAAAAATAATTTTTGAATAACTGAGAACTTTCCAAATTTTATTCATAAAATGTAAAGTTTCGAAATTACATAAATTATAAAAGTTTAATTATTATTAAGATTTTAAATTTTTATGAGGGATGTTCAAAATTGATTAAATGAAAAATTATCAATATATAGTATTTTTATTACAGTTTTTCTATAAAAATTATTAATTTTAAATAAAAAATACGTTTAAAACTGAAATTATGAATTTACTTTCTATTTATTAGCTATGAATTTGTATATTTTTTTGAAGAAAGTTATAATTATTTATAGCAAAATGTATTAATAAAGTTTAAAACTTCTAAAATCATACTTTGCTTTGAAATTTTGCTTAGTTCGGAAAAAAAATGGTATTTATTATTCCATATATGAAACATTTATTAACAGTTATTTTAAAAATCAACGCACACATTAATAATTAAACTTAAAACTAAATAATGTAAGCAATTCCTTAATTAATAATTTATATTAACTATATTAGTATTCAAAATAATGTCTTCACCTGCAATAATAATACCAAAAAATTCAAAGTCTTGGGTTTTTACAAAAGCAAAATGCACTGGGTTATAAAATTATAAAACTGTGTTTTTTGGGTTTTTATTTTTAAAAAATATAACTATTTTATATTGAATTATGTGGAATGAATAAATGAAATATATGCATCATATTTTCAAATGTTATTTAGCTACACAAAATATTTTAAGTCACAATGCATTCACATTCTTCCGTGCAAGAACTTGTCACGAAATTATGAAACTAATAGAAAAAATTATTTCTTTAAAACTTCCCACACCATTACAAAAACATCGGACTACTGTAGCGTTCATAATTAATGTTAGTCGGATGTTGAACCATACAATTTGAATTTTTCTCATCATTGATATTGACGAAAACTGATATTTTTCATGTTCACGATTACTTTATATACATTCTGCCTTTCTCCATTAAGTTTTTTTTACAGTCTTGGTTTTCTATTTAATTTTCGAAAGACAATTTTTAAAATTCATTTAAAATTATTGTGGTATTTTTATTTGTCTGCAGTTTTTAGTATACAAGTTTTATATTAAATAACAGATTAAACTTCTTGAATTAAATAACAGATTAAACTTCTTGAATTAAATAACAGACTAAACTTCTTGTCTGCAACAAAGTTTTATTTTGTTGCAGACAAGAAGTTTAGTCTATTATCCCGAGCTTCACTTCGAATCTTTTACGTTTTTCTAAAAATATTTTTTACTTAAAATATTAAGAATAATTCCGCAGAGCTTATAAGAATATGTACTTCAAGTTTCAATTTTCTAGCGCTTATAAAAAAACTTTTTTTAAGTTTTTCCTTCAAATAACTATTTTTTCTACGTGGCATTAGGAATTTTTCATGAAAACAAACTCAATTATGATTTTTTTAAAACATTATCACATATACATTTGTACATTTTTAAAATGTAAAATTACAAATTACTTTGCATCACAAAAAATAGATGTAACTTTTCATCATTTTGAAATTAAAAAAAAAGTTGATTTTGAAATTTCAAATGATTTTAAATAAGACATGTATTTTTATATTTAAGTAATACTGCTATTTCAAAAAATTATTGTAAGAAGCTAACTCAGTATATTTTTTCTTTTAATGATTCATTTAGAAAATATTTTTTATTTAAATGGCTTTAATCTCTTAAAATTATTCATTTTATGCAATTAACTGAAAAAAATGAAGCTATTTTGGGTGGTCATATACGAGGGTTGTTATTTATATTTCTGGTCTAATAAGGAAAAACAAATATTTTGATTGAAACGGGTTTTATTGTTTTTCAAAATATTCTCCGTGAAAATCAATGCACTTTTACACACAACTGAACCTATTTTCAAAGCACTTTTTCCACGCTGATTGTAGTACCTTCAAAACATAAACTTTCAAAGCATTATCCACTTTTTTGTGTGTCAAAAATCCTTGACAATGTCATTTATTTTTAATCTTTGGTATTAATAAGTGTGGGTACCAAATCAAATATGTATGGTGGAGGACTCATAAATTCGTTGTTTTGTCCCATCAAAAATTTCTTTGTTAGTGTGAGCACGCATTATCGTGATAAAAAGATGATTCATCTTTTTTTTTTCGATTTATCCGATTACTTTTGTCAAATAAACAATTCTGTACCATTTAGAATTGATCTTCATGCATCGCTCTACCATAATTGTTGCATTATGACCGGTAACGCCAAAGAAACAGGAACTACGATGTTCTTCTGCTAACAACTGTTGTTGGATGCTTCTTACCTTAGAGGATCAATATAGTCGATTTCTGTTTCAACTTGGGCTCATATACATGGACCTATAGTTCATCACCTGTGTAGATGGCATACACACCATTTGGTGTACCATAACGTACTTTTCCAACAGGTGAGCAGCAACAACGTACTTTTTTATTAGTGGATTGCACGTGCTCGACGGTCAAATTATGCTGGATGGAACAGAAATAAATCTTTTTAACAGTCAAATGTTCATGCAATATCTTATTGATGTATGTCATATTAATGCCCAAAGATACTTCAGTCACATGGTATTTCACTTGAGATTCTTGCTGTATCAGTTCATATAACACATGGATATTTTCTGACCAAATAACCTATTTTGGAAAGCCTTGACGGAATTAATCCTGAAATGAGCATCGTCCATGATTGAATTAGTTACACTAATTTTTTACAATGCTGTAGGATGGTGTATTATCGTTGTATGACACAATTAAGTTCATCAAAACACTCTTGTTCAAATAATCTATTTCGAAATTTGTGAAAAATAATCGCTCAAAACTTTTTACGATTTAATTCTGTTTTTTGTCTGGGTTGAATTTTACACCCAATGTAGTGTAAGCAACACAAATCAATTAAAAACGGCAAAATGTCCTAGAGAAATTATGGTTAAAAATAGTATATCATTTTAAAATTTTCAACGATCATCTAGCAACACTTACTGTTGTCAGGGTCAGAAGTATAAGTTACAACATATGTAATTATGTAACACATTGTACTTCCATTAGTGTTACTACAAAATGGATAATAATTACAAAAACATCAATGAAAAGTTGCGTCATAACTAAAAGTGAATAAAAGTATTAATGGAACGTTAATTTAATTAAGATCTTTAATAATATTGAAATATTTAATATTATGTAATTTATAATTAAAAGAGATAACAACGTAAAAAGAATTAACACATTTTTACAATTAAATTTATTTCTTCTATGTATTTATTTAAAAATTCTTTCATAAATTCGGAATTATTTTAATCTGATTTACTAAGTTCAGAGTTTATCAGAGGAAAACGTGAACATAGATTTCGAGGTTCCCGTATGCTTATATGGAAGCGCATAATGGTAGATAAGAGCTATTTATATTTTAACTATGAAATGTGTGAAGACAAACATTAAAGTAATCTCACGAAATACATAAGTAAAAATGAGTAATTCTGCAATTTTATAAATAAAAGAATATATAATAAAGAAAGTATTTTAATTTTAATGTAGATATATAAGCCAAAAAGTGAAATCTTATATTAATGTCATGAAAACTAGAGAACTTACATTAAATATTTTTCTGTACATCATACCGAATGAAACAAAATTTCAAAGATTAACAAATTCACGCTTCACTGAGGGTCAGTTTAAATATGAAAACATACTCGTTTAAAAATACTACGTGCAAATCTATCGGGGGGATGCTTGGGAATTTTCCTGGTTTCCTTCTTTGCAACCCATGAATACAGCCCACTATCTATGGAAAAAGTCCTTCCGGGAATCAATTAAGCGATAAATGTTAAAATGCCTTATAATAGTCTTAAGACGTTACGCAATCCACAATGCCGTGTCAAAAATTTAACACATAAATTTATAGCCATTACAAAACAATTGAATTAACACATTTTCGAAAAGATATTTTGCATCACAAACGGAAAGATCACATATAGATTAATATAAAATAAATACAATGAAATACATAATAATTCGAGAACTTTCTTATGATGTGAAAATATTACATATTAAAGTCAGGATTTTTTTCATCCACTTTCCTATCAGAATCATATTGGAAGAGATGTAAGTGTGTATGCAAGAAGACAAAAACAATAATTTTCAAATTCGAAAAAAAAAATTAAATATCGTCAGTAATGATTTCGGAGCTGTAATTGGCATTACAACTGGAATAGGCAACCACGTCTTAAGAGCTCAAGGGTAATCTTGTATTCAGTAATGGAAAGACAACATGAATCCCAATGGGTCGTTGTAACAGCATGCTTACCTGTACCTAAACCTGAGTTGGGCTCTACCAGTTAGATAGAAGCATCAGGGTGGAGTCTTCGTGATTTTGAAGCAGGGACCAAGCAGAAGACCCCCATACTTGGCCTGCCAACCCCAGATGTATCATTTCACTTGGAGGACATTGCGACCATGATCAATTTTAACGTGCCCCAGCAGCCTTTAGAGAACACGATGGATCTTCGGTTAAGAAGGGATTCGAACTCACGTCGTATTGAGAACAAGCTGTGGACAGAGTTATCTGACACTTTTGTGGCTGAACCATTGAGATTCTTACACTCAATGGCTAAACACCACGTTACCTGAGACAATGCAACAAAATGACTGTTACGAATCTTCAGATAATGAAAACGACGAGCTAACCAACCAGGCCACCTCATTCCAATGAGCCGTGGTAGCCTATTGGTTACGGCATCGTCCTTCTGTCCGAAAGAACGGGGTTTGATTCCCAATGCCACATAAGGCCCATCGAGTACATGCAATATATGTGCTTGTTAATTCCATGGAATCGAAAGTCCTGCAGGGTCGTTGAGCAGTTACCATGGGTGTAATGGTTTGGAGAAAATTCTTCCCTTTTTTAGATCAAAGTCAAAATTGAGGGAGTGGATTCTCTGGTGGTGCCATCGATCGAAGGAGCTTAGAGCAAAGTCGTACTTTCACCTTCGTGGTGTCTGGTTAAATGAAAGTCATACCCTACTGACTTAAATTCGCATAGCCAACGGCATTGCGAGCTTGGCTTGCCCACAAGTGTCATAAAAAACAATGTAACACATGAATCCCATACATAATTGTCATAGGTCTTGAGTTTAAATGCCTGTCACTTGTTACATTGATGTTTCGGTTTTCTTTCCGATTGTGCTCTCAAAGCTAATTTTTAAATCATTTTTCTTTTTTCCTTTGAATAATTGTTTCGTTTTTTATTTTGTTTACTTTTTTCCTGCGTTCTTTCGTCTAGATAATGTTATTGTATTATTTGGGTCGATTTAAAATACTTTTGAAAAATCATTTAATCTCTAATTTTTTCACTTTACTGTATGCATCTATACATATATTTTTTTATTTATAAACAACATTTTATTATATTGTCTATGTATTAAATTTTATTCATTAGAAATAATGAAATTTAATTTTAAACGAAGTGAAAATCAAATCAAAATAAATATTTGTGTCTATATTTCAACCAGCTTCAGCTTGCTTAAATAATTGTTTTAAAAAATAATTTCGAAAAATTTGATATTTAATTTGATATTTATAATGTACGACTTTTTAAAAGATCAGTTAATATATATATATATATATATATATATATATATATATATATATATATATATATATATATATATATATATATATATATATATATATATATATATATATATATATATATATATATATATATATATATATATATATATATATATATATATATATATATATATATATATATATATATATATATATATATATATATATATATAAGAAAATAATTGCAAAATTGCTTATAAATTCTATAAACAGCTTTGCAGAAAGTTTTCCAAATGCTATTTTATAATCTAGACGAAATAGAGAATTTTGGTATTCACACACATTCTGTGATATTAAATTATCCGTAATATAATAGTTGGGTATTTTCATGAAACTTTTCTATATAACCTAAAATTTTAAGATTTTTATTTATTTGTCGCTCTTGGGTAACTTTCCACGCAAGAGAACAGAGCTGAGTGGCACCTACAGGCTGATGTATGTTTAAAACCAAATAATAAAGTCTGCAGAAGGAATCGATCAAACGAACTCCTAAGTTGGGACCACAGCGCCAACCTCAACTGCTTATCAGCTAAATTCATAAAATTTATGTGTGGCTTTATAAAAGATCACATCATTTTTATAATCCTGAAAAAATAAAGGAATAACATTTCTTAAAGGACAATTTATTTAAGATATTAATTATCTCTAATAATTAATTTGACAGTCGTTAAATAATTCTATAGAATACATTGAAAACCTCTTCCAAATTGAATAAGCTCAAGAAAAATAAAGTTTTTGAGCTCTTTTACGGTTCATTAATTTCAGAAGTTTTCCTTCAGTGTCAAAAGAACAACATAAAGATGAATATATTTTCTCAGCATTAGTATTATAATAAAGATTAAAGAAAGTAATTATTGAATTTTATTGTAAATATTATGTAACAATAATGCATAAAATTTAAAAAGATATAAAAATTAATTAAATATAATTTGGTTTAAAACGAATAAAAAACTTTAGTGAATAATTATGTATAGATACAGATATTTAATATATATATATATATATATATATATATATATATATATATATATATATATATATATATATATATATATATATATATATATATATATATTGCTATCATTTACAATAAGAAATTATATATTTTGCTATCATTTATAATAAGCAGGAATGGGAAAAATGAGATAAAACGCTCAAAATATTACGACAGTATTTATTATTTTACAAATAAAATATTTTATTTGTAAAATAATAAATATTGTCGTAATATTTTTTTGTTGATATTTAAAGCTGATTTATGCTCAAGAGCTAACCGCTTGTATACTCCATGTGCTCCATATCCTATATAATAATGAAAAACGGTCAACAAATTTTCCCATTTTTTATACACGAGAATTTTATTAATTTTTAAATTATGTAAGTATATATAAAATAATTTAATAGTTACGTGCATCAAGCTTCAAAGTGATTGAATTAATGATATCAATGAATATTTTATTATTAGATGGTAATAAAATGCTTTCGAATATTTTTTGATTTTTCTTTTCTTTGTAAGCAGAATAAAGACAATATCATTTAGTTAGCAGATTTTTAAATGAGAAAGACAGATGTTATTTTCTCAAGGAAGTAAAAAATTTTCCTTATCATTCTTTTTCTAATGTTATTGATAAATTTCAGATAAAATATGTTATCTATACATTCCCATCAGTTCAAAACTTGTTCGATTCATTAAAAAAATGTTGATAACAGAGTTTTTTTTTGTTTTGTTAAAAAAGCAATGAAGAGGACTGATTTTGTTTCTTATTAAGCTAAAGGCAATTCTTAATAAGAATAAAATTTGTGATTTAATAATAATCCGATTTGGTGAAGAATCCCCAAAGAAATTCAATCACAATTCTTAAGAGGAATATTTTTTCGAAAAATCGTCTCTCGGCTTAAGATCTGCTGAGAAAATTAAATGATGAGGAAGAATAAAATGTATGGAAGATTTTTGGCACAAATTATGCTGTATAATTACATTTATTCATTATTTCATTACTTAATGTATTTTCTTTGAAATTTTTGCTTTTGTGTTATGACATTTTTGTGTACAAGCAAAATTTAAAAGTTTGCATACCATTATTATCCAAAATTAATTTTCATATTATTTTCTGAAACTCTGCTTATCATATTTATTTTTTATTTCATCTTATATTTATTTTCATAATCATTTTGTAAAATTTAGATTGTATACATCATTTAATAATCAAATATGATCTTTGTTGTAGAAAAATCCATAGGCATTTCAATGTAAGTTTTAATAGTTTTCAGTTAACCATATTCAATCATGTGCAAAATAAAAATGAATGTTATTTTAAAATCCATATTTTTTTCGTTTTTTGGATACAAAAATAAATATCGGGAAGGGTAAAACATAGTTATTGGAGATAAAAAAATAATTTAGTAATCAAATTAGCCAAATGTATACAGTTTTATCTTATAAAAACCATTGCATTGTTTTCAAGAAAATATAAGTAACTAAATCTATTTCATTTAATTTGACATTGCTTTTCCATGTTCAGAATGTAACCATGACAGGCCACATTTATCGGGATGTCAATCTGGAACAACAAGTACGTTTGTTTTGGGGGGCCATGGGTGCAGAATTTCTGTTTATGGAAGACAACGCCCGTCCTCACCGTTCAAACATCGTAGACGAATGCCTTCAATCGGAAGATATCACCCGTATGGACTGGCCAGCATACTCATCAGACTTTTCAATAGAGCATGTGTGGGACATGCTTGGCTGACGAATTGCAGCCCTTCAACCCCCTGTTACATGTCTACCGGAACTTCGGAGAGTATTGCTTGATGTGAGTGGTGTAATATTCCCCAAGATCAGATCGATAATTTGATACTCAGCATACCTAGGCGTTGTACTGCCTGTATTTCATCGTCTGGGGGCATACTATATATTAAAAATCATACCAATCATGTTATACTGGTTTCTGTAAATAGGTTCTTTTTTGAAATTTGCTCCAGGGAGTAAAAATGGCAATTTTTATTAATGATGTCAAACATACAGCATCTTTTTTGCTCTTTACCTTTTGCTTAACAAATAGACTTTAAAAATAAGTCACATTTGTTTTGCTTCTGCTGTCTCTTTTTTTGCCTGAACTTGCATTATCTTTAATTTATGGACACGAGTGTAGTAAATATATTGAATACTTATGCATTAATAATTACCACGTACAATGGGTCTTGGTGATAAGCCAAAATGATGCTATTAATGTTTGTTGAAAATGTACGTGCTTCCTGATGCCACAAAATATGAATGTGGCAGACATCATGGTGCTTCATACAGAACGTCTCAAAAAGTGATATGACGTCATTCCAGCTTTGTTTGTGATCCAGTGTCAATGATAATCAAGAAAATTTCTGGATGACGACATTCATGCTTCTACCAATGTCGTCAAACTAATGATTCCAGCACTTAATTGTCTTACAAATGATACTAATCATAAGAGGTGATCAAGTTTGTCATCCAACGTCAAATGTAATCAAGCCATTTTCTGAATGATTTCTCTCATGTTCCTCAAACTATTAATCCAGACACTTATTGTGTTGAAAATGGCACAATTTTTTGAGTCATGGCTCGTGAATTGCATCATGATCTTTTAAGATTAAATAGATAACATGTTCGCTTTCTCGACTTTTGGTTATGAGAATTGCTTTGCAGGAGGAGATATTGTACCGTATGATTCATGAAATTCATTAACGCATTAATTTCATATTTTAGTGACAACCATTGTATCTCAATCAACTCAAGCAGCAATGCATCTGTAATATAAAGCACAATCTTCAAAACATTAATATTCGAAATAGCACAAAATCAGAGATGCCCTTTTACTTTTTACATCTTCTATTTCTTGCAGAAAATGTAACAACTTTCCATTCTGAAAACAATGTTCAATTGCAACTTCTGTATGGGAAACAGATATTCAAATCTCATTTTTATACACACCGTATGTGTGGCGACAACCATTTACTTGTTATAAATGCATTGAAAAGATAATCATTTGCACATCACAACTTGTTCTATATTTCAAGTAAATTTTACGTCATTAAAGTTTTGATATTAGTTGCTTTTTGGTCAGTGTGTCTGACTGCGGACAGGGAGGTCCTGGGTTCGAATCCCGGCTAGGGCATGGATGTACTTTCTCTCTCTATCTATCCTGTCTTTCTCCTTTCCTTGTATGAATGAGGTGTGAATGGCTGCGTACCCTATAAACGGGTACCTATGGCATGTGTGTACTGAGGAAGTCGGACTCCACACCTAATTATGGTTCAGTTGGAAAAGTGGAGCAGCGCACCCCTTATTGTCCGTCTAGCTGGCACACGACAACAACAACAAGGTTATTTGCTTTTTATATAGCATCTGTTAATAAAGTAATGACATCAAATTTAATATCAATGCTTTTCATAGTTTTCATAATAAAATCTACCTCCAAGACTATTGCTAAATTCAATTTACTCAAGTCCATTTTGATTTTAAGGAAATTTTAGATTAAATGTAACGTCTTATTTCTTAATAGTAATTGTTATAATTACTTTAAGGTCCGATTAAACACGGTCGCCAATTAGAAATTTTTAGGAACATGTCTTAGCCTTCTCGTTTAACAATCATTTTTATCTAAATTTATTTGCTTATCATGTAATCTTCGTTTTGCTTGCGAGCCTTGGAAATAAACCAGAACAAAAATTAAATTTGAAAATTTCTTACTAGAAAGCAGACATAATACTATGCATTGTTAGATATTTTAAAAAATTACATCGATATCAAAACATTTAATGGTTTCATTCGTATTATTCTGGTGATCTAGAGAAAATAAAGGTGTAAAATGCTGGAAAACGTAAATTACATATTTAGATGAAATAACTAATACTCTTAGACTAGAATAGGTATCGATCCTCTGTCTTTTAAAATTACTAATTTTTAATATATTTTTATTTTTTCCAAACTTAGATACTACAATTGCAGCAGGTATAAAAAGTATTTTGTTTTTCTTTTTTATATGCTTCTGTTTTTAAAATATTAGAGACTTGAAAATTTCTAAAAATATTAGCAAAAAACCAAAAAATTTCAATATTATTTTATAAAAGAACACCATATTTTTAGTTTTCCCATAAAGATGGATCTGATGATTAAGGTAGAAATCCAAATCTGTGTTTATATGAAAGTTATTCAACTTCTTGCTTTGTCACCAACTTTTAGGTGTAGTAGTAAAATTTTCTTACAGTCTCGATTCAAAGTAATTAATGTTAGTAATATATTAACTATGATAAATAAAATCTTGCTGAAGTGAAATGAATTAGAAATGCGAGTTAAAATTATTATTTTCATGAACTTTATGATAAAGTCGCACTTAAATACATCTTTCTATATAAAACTAAAAGTAATTGTTTTATGTAGTAAAAGTAAGAAGATAATAACTGTCTTTAATTTTCAAAATATAAATTGCTTAAACAAACAGCTTTACAAAGAAAATGTAACAGTTTGAAAACTTGTAGCAAATGACATCAAAATTGATTCAAAAAGAGAAATAATCTTTCTTTGAAAGTGGTGAACAAGTACATGAACACAAAATCGTTGTTCAATACAGGATATTTATGGTTTCAGAATACAACGTGGTCATGTAATGATTTCAATGACCGTGTGATGGCGCTGTAGAGGCAGCTAAATGAGATTTAAAAATAGAAGAGAGAAAAGTAGTCTGTTCGTCTGGATTATAAAAAGGGAAGTATAAGGAAACTGTTGAGAATGTTATACGTGTGTGTTTTCGTTTATAAAATGTTCATGTAAATTAATTTTTGTGTTATGTGTAATCCTAAAAGACAATATTAATTGATTGTTAAAATGATGCGTGATAAATTCGCGGCGCAAATTGAATTCAGATTCGTAACAGTCATTTTGTTGCATGTTGTTGTTGTTTCATGCCCCCAAAGGCCTGCAGTGCTAGACCAGGTCCATGACGTTGTACACTCTACAATAATTCAAAACCAGAAGAGGGTCGTCAAACAAGTCCTGCCTGGAGAGCCCTCGGCACCGAAGGATATGTTCATGCGAAGCCTGCTCGGTAGAGCATTTAGTACAGGTTTCAAAGGTTCGGGAACCCTCAGAAAATTTTAGGGTTTTAAGATGTCCACTTCGAAATCGGGCGAGAATAGTTTGTTCCTGACGACTTAAGTCGTTAGTCAGGGAGCCTCCGGGACGGGAACTTTGGTACCAGTAATGTACCGGAGGGACAATCCAAGTCATTCTGTTCTTAATTTCTTCTCTGGAGTGTATCTCCGTGAAAGATTTTGTTGCATTGTCTCAGGTAATGTGGTGTTTAGCCATTGAGTGTAAGAATCTCAATGGTATAGCCACAAAAATGTCAGATAACTGTCCACAGCTTGTTCTCAATACGACATACGCGGCGTCACTAAATGTATATTTTGAGAATACCTTACAGATTTCAATCGGGGACAAGTCAGGGGGGTCAAAAAAGAATATGAACACCTTCCAAAGTATGCATGTTGAGTGTGTAACATGCGGCGGTGTTTTACCTTGTTAAAAACTGATTCTGTGATCTTCTAGTGAATTGGTGTCAGCATCACATAATGCAAATTGCTTTGAATGCGCACAAAGAGAATCCAAAAATCGTAAGTAATGTCATCCCAAAGAATTACGACTCGTTACCAGACAGCAGAGCTCTTCATATTAGTTAAATCCATGGAGTTGCTAATATGCTTTCAGAACCTTATACTCTTATCCTCGCTGCTCAGATAGAGGCGAGATTCATATAAGAAAATCACAGTGCTGTTTGCTTTGTGAAGGCTAGTGATATGATACTCTTCTGGGATTAAAAGTTCCTAGTTGATGACCAGCATCGCAAAAGATATCTTCGGGCCCATCTTCGCCAATCTATGATGTAAGATATCTGCAGACAAGGATCATTTCAAAACTATGTTGACATTCCTAAAATTTTAATAATGTCTCCAGTGGGGATGTTAAGGCATAATGTCGTGTTCTCAGATCTTGCCTTGGGAAGTACATCGCTCTCCCACAGTCCCTCTCGAATGCTGGACAACCTTTCGTTCATTTTCAACATATTTGACATCCAGCCCATTTCCGCAGGAGTACACCCCACATGGCAATCAAGTATTCAAGAACTTAAGATCTATTCTACTTCGAAGGCATCTATTTACTAGAAATTTTGTCATCGTATTCTATTTTGTTAGATTTGTACGTTTGTCCTTCCACGTTAATGGCCCCGGGTAATATATCACATAGGTTCTGGTAGTTCGTTTTATAAATCAGCGTTGTCCTGTGTTCACGTTTAATTTCCCTTCCTTCGTGCGATTGGCATATAACACTTCATATATTTGCATACTCTGCTACTCTAACCCTTTACGGTCACATTTACATCTTATTACGAAGAACACTTCCAGATACTGCATTTTCGCTGAGGAAAAATATAAATTTAGAATTACAGCTCTTGGATACATAATATTTTATTATTTTAATTTCTCATTTTAAATTAACTTTGTATACTTTTCAATTCTTTTTTATTACATTTTCTGCTTTTTAATTCTCATTAGTGACATCATTAATATAAGGAAAACAAGTATTATTTTACTTTTATTTTTCGAAATATTTATTTGGATTACAAATACGTTAACAAATGATAATGAAATTATAAAATAATAGCATTTTCAAAAGACAATGGGAACATTTTCCCGAATCCACTTATTACACAGAATGACCAAATATCTGGAAATGGTGGATTCAATAGACCATTTTGAAGCTCTTGTATTACATTATTGCATAAATTATAATTGCATATGCGATGCGATGCTGAATACTATTGTAAATGGTTGTTGTATGAAATCCTCTAGTATACATTTAAGTTAATATCTAGAAAAGCTCCTATCCATTCGTATTAATTCGTATGTTCACAATATTCCAGACTTTAATTTAAGTTATAATTGCAGTCCATTTTTTTGTTATTTTTTAAAATTTATATAGCAAATTATAAATGAGGTTGAAGTTAGTAATGTAAAAAGCATTAAAACTAGATCTAAAATTATTATGTCAAAGCTGTAGGATGAAATAATATAACAAATTGTATAAATGAACTATAGTTTTGGTAAGCGATTGTAAAATAATAAAAATTGGAAACATTCTAAAATATTTACTATCTGTCCTTTAAAAATGGTTCTAATCCTAAGGAACAGGATTTTGGTTTGGTTTGGCTTGCAGGTTTGTGGTTACTTTTTGCAAACTAGGACTAATTCCTCGTGTTCATATAATTAACATAGATTAATATAAACAAAATAATTAAAATAGATTCCAAACTTCTGCAAATATCCTTGGGAACCCCACTGGTTCAGTAGCTTCATGCTGTAAAATCAGCAAAGTGAAGCCCTATTTGCCGCTGCCTGAGAGAGGGAGGGTCCCCACATTCATCCACACTGAGTTGTCCAAATCCTTTCCATGGTCTGGCGTGGATGTGGAGAAGGGAGCTCGAGTGTGACCTCGTCACCTGACCATGGTTTAAATTACGAGGCGCCTGGTGACAGATGAATATTTCCAATCCGTTGACCTTCAGCTGTGTCCCCTGCTGTGCTAAGTGTGTATCCATGCTCCTCTGAGGGGAGAATCAAGTGGAAGAATAGTTAATCTGAAAATATTGGTTTTATAAGCAGTATCATAATTTTTTTTGATTAAAAATTTTATTTTGAATGGTATACTTTTAAACAATTGTATTTAGAATTACAAAATGCTTAAAAGTATTCTAATTTACTACAAACAATTGTAAATTAGAACATTTTTAAGCATATTGTATTCTTAGTAAAGTTCAGTAAATGAAATGATTTTTTCTAATTATTTTTTATTTTTTTGGAGCTACAGAATTTAAACACAGAAAGAAACAAATATTTTTTTTATTTTAATGATAGGTATAAGGTATATTTTCCAAGATATTAATTAGAGAATATAAAAAAATACATTTTAAAATTTAAATTTAATACATGATACTAACAGGATAATGAATGCGTTTTTAAGTTTATATCAAACAAAATTTAGAAAAGGGAAGTTTTAATGCGAAATAAAATTTATGATTTTTTTATCCAATGCCCGGCTGCCCTTAGGATATACCTTTTCAGCCCTATGTAATGGACGAAGGTGATGGCCTCTTAAATAATGGGGCCCCCCAGTGGGTGACCGCCTTTGCCCCGAAAGTGAAGGGATAAATAAAGAGGAACACTGAGAGAGAGAGAAAGGAACATCTCTCTCTTTATATGGAAAAGAACATCGAAAATTCTACGCAATTCAATGCTCTCAAAATTCTAGGCTAAGTCTTTGGTTGACTGATCAGCGCTGTCACTTTTAATTTAATAATTCGCGGTTTCCATTCCAGAGACCCGAGTTAGCACCTGAAGGCTAAGCGCTTTGATCTTCAGTTCAATAGTTCATATGTTCGATTTCTGTATAGGGCTTGGCTTACAGCGATTCGAAACTCACTTTAAGCTGTAGTTCCCCACATTCAATTAGCTCACTTAAGTAAAAATTTAGCTTAGAGTGACAAATAAATCCAATTTATTTGTAGAACTTGGATTCAATTTTAATCGACTCAACAATAATCCTAAGACAAAACATGACCAAGAGCAATAGTTTAGAAATCTGAATTTTTTTTAGCAATGCTGAAATTATATTTTAAAATATATATATATATATATATATATATATATATATATATATATATATATATATATATATATATATATATATATATATATATATATATATATATATATATATATATATATATATATATATATATATATATATATATATGTTTGCAATTTGTAAAAAGAATACATACATATGTGTGTGTGTTTTCAGTAATTTTCACACACTACAAATTTATTTTAAGTATTTTTTTATTTTAATCTCCTTATATATTAAGCTTACATTAAAATATCTAGTATTTAAAATACAGAAAATGAAAGTTTTAAAAAAACAAATAAGTAAATTATAAAGAGAGAGAATTTACATCAATCACCATTTTAGGTGTTCAAAATTTTGTACACCAAAAAATTCCCTACTTTGTAATAACACGCTCCCTTGATTACTTCAAAGAAAATTTTGTTTAGGCTACTCTCTGGAAACTTAATTAATATATATCGAGTGTTATTCAGATAATTTAGATGGATTACTTCAATTATTTGCTTTTTCTTGAATGCTAGAGTAATGATCTCTATAGTTATTAAATTTCTAGTTATAAAGAGTCATTATGAACTTGTGTACAATATTCATGAAGAAGAGTAAATTGTTATAATTAAAGTATCAGAGTGTTTCCTTAATGAACTATAAGTGGGTAATTAATATGTCATATCAAACTATCAGTGAATTATTAATTAAAATAGCTAATTTGTTACAAGAAAAGATATTTTAAATATATAGAAAATAAATAAGCTTTATGAATATTAAAAAAATCATAATATTATTTATGTTTAAAAATGTTTATTTGAATCAACTTAAATTGATAAAAAAGCAAAATTATTCCCAGAAAGTTTTTTCAAGGATGATAACATTTTTATGATGTGAATATATTTCACTTTAATTGACTTTTTTACTAAAGAGAAACTATGATTACTTTTTCTTGTTGTTTTAGACTAATATTTAAAAATGAAATATTTTTAATAAATATATTATAATGTTATTTGTATAGAATTTTATATGAGAAACAGGTGAAATAATTAATTAATCTTTGTAAAGTTCATTTAAGAAAACATCTGTAGGTTATTTATTTTTGTCTATTTATATCAAGCACAAATAATATTAATTATAGTTGAAATGAATGTAGAAAAATTAATATTGACAGGAAAAATATTTTAACGAAACAAAATTGTTCTCCATAAAAAGAAATCGAAAATAAAAGCTTTTTTCTAAAGGGATTACATATATATAATTATTTCTTATTATTAACAAGATAATTTTCTTTTATATTTATTAAAATTATCAATTGATTATTAAATTTCATATGAATGTGCACGTTGGACCTGCTTTTATAAAGACTGATATTTCAACTCTTGACTGATTGGCATCTCAACAACATTATACACACAAATTTGCATATTTACTCTTATTTCACTAAACAGCAAAGGGAAAACGGTAAAAACTTTCTTGTTTACCTTTTATATAAGTTGGAAGTAGCACATATAAAATATTTTTAAAGTCAATAGTTGCAACGAAAATGGTTGATCCAGTTCCGATTTCGGTCGAAGCATCTGATATATCTTAGTGCAGTTATTTGGATACAAAAATTAATTGCTATTGAAACAGTGGTACGAGATAGGAAGCAGAGCTGGTGATGTTTTCTGACACATTGGTAGCCCTTATCTTCGAAATGATTTTCTTTTACATGAGAGTTTATTTTCTTATTTTTATATATTCAATAATTTCTTTGATATATTTCTTTCAGAATTTAAATTTAATTCGAATATTACAAAAACTCGTCGTTTCGTTGGTTCGAGGGTAGAATATTCGTTTCTCAAGCGTATAATCTGCGTTCGGTTACAAGCTGAAGCATATGAAATTTTTCTTTGTAATTATCTGAGTTCGTTAATTTATTGCTGCTGAAATAGCTGATCGAGAGATAAGAAGCAAGGGAACAAGAAGAAGTCAAAAGTGGCTAAATCGGGTGAATAAGGCGGGTGGTCTGTAACGGTGATTGAGTTCGGGCCAAAAAGTCACGCACACGTGTGAGCGGGCACATTGTCGTTATGAAGCATCCACCTGCCCCCTTTTGCCAAATCCGGTCGAACTTGGGGAAACGAGCTCTGAGACGTGTCAAATTTTCAACGTAAAAATTTCAGTTCACTCTCTGGCTCTGTTCCTCAATCAGAGAGAGCTCCATGCCGAAGGCAGGTGAAAAAGAGTAACTTTCAACAAGCAGCCGCACACTCCTACTTACTAGAACTGATTGTTGATGGGATTGGTTAAAGCAGTAGTGCCACCTGGCGGTGACTGCAAACAGTAAAATAAAGTTATTATTCAACTTTTATACGTATTTTCCGGACAAACCTCGTACATACGAATATTATTCCTTTCCTATCTCGGGGTTTAAAAATAGAATACTGAAATTCGAATTGGATGATTCCCAGCCAAAGCTATGGAGCTATATTATCGCACTTTTTTCAATAAACAAAATTATAGCAAATAACCGCGGCGCGAAATTCAACAATTACCTCGCCAAATTGTCAGATTTTTCGAAACATAATTTTGCTTCCCTTTAAGACATTCTTTCACATCATTTCTCTTAAGTTTATATTATTCAATCGATTTTAAAAGCAGCGGTTCCGAGTTAAAAAAAAAATTCATAGCGTTTTCTGATTACAAAAACTATTAATTGTAACGTTCTTTTAAATAATCTCGATATATTTGCATATTTTAGTCTATCGTTTAAAACTCGTAATTTATACAGTTTTAAGTTTCATATGAGTATGCTTCGGTTGTTCAAAGGTTAAATACTCCACTCCAAGGCCGGTGATTCAAGTTCGAATCTTTTTTTCGCCGCGTTGTTTTTCATAATCTCTTTGACTGATTGCGGCTTTTAGTTAATTGTTTCTATCTCGTTATTTACGTAATGATAAATTTCATAGGAATACTATCCAAACAGTTGCTTCGGTGGTTCAAAGGTATAATATTCGTCTCCCAAGCGGGTGATTCGGGTTCGAGACCCAGCCGAAGCACATAAGGTTTATACAACGTATGCTGATTTTTCTGATTTTCTTTTGTTTCTAAAACGGTGGTTCGAGTTTCCACGCGTAATTCGAACAATTTTCACATTATAAAAAAACCCTTTTTCGCTTTGTTTTTTTTATAATCTCTATGCACATTTGCATCTTCTAGTAAATTTTCTCTATCTCGTTTTTTACATACTTTTAAATAACATATTAATATGCTCGGCAACGTCGCTTCGGTGGTTCCAGGGTAGAATACTCACCTCTTAAGTGGGTGCTTCTTGTTCGAGTCCCGGCCGAGACACATCAGGTATTTTCTACATTGTGGTTGAAACGCCAGTTCCAGTTTCCACCCGTATTTTGAGCTATTTTCCGAATACAAAAATCTTTTTTCGTTGCTGGTTGGTTGGTTGGTTGGGTTTTATGGCGCAAGGTCCAAAAACGGACATGCTGCGCCATCTTTTTTCGTTGCGTATTCTATGGTATATTCATTTTTCTAATTTTCTTTTGTTGCTGAAACGGCAATTTCAGTTTCAACATGAAGTTCGATCTATTTTCACAATAGGAAAATCTTTTTTTCTTTTCGTTGCTTTTTATAATCTCTATGCATATTAGCATTTTTAGTTCAATGTTTCTATCTCGTTAATCCCGTAATGTTAAACTTCATATGATTACTGTCATAACCGTCGCATCGGTGTCTCAAGGGTAGAATACTCGCTATTCACGCGAATGATTCGGGTTCGAGTCCTGGCAGAAGCGTATCTGGTATATTCTATGATATGTTTAATTTTCATTTGTTGCTGAAACGTCGATTCCAGTTTCCACACGTAGTTCGAGTTATTTTCCAAATACAAAAATCTTTTTTCGCTGCGTTGTTTTTCATAATATCTTTGCGGCTTTTAGTTATTTGTTTCTATCTCGTTA
The DNA here is from genome assembly GCA_037975125.1 of Latrodectus hesperus. Lineage (NCBI taxonomy): Eukaryota > Metazoa > Arthropoda > Arachnida > Araneae > Theridiidae > Latrodectus > Latrodectus hesperus. The sequence goes on from CM075853.1 coordinate 32,403,878, forward strand.
TTTACGTAATTTTAATATGAAAACTATCAAAACAATCGCTTTGGTGGTTCAAGGGTGGAATACCCGTGACCCAAGCGGGCGTTTCTGGTTCGAAACCTAGACGAAGCACATCAGGTATATTGATTTTACTAATTTTCTTTTTTTTCTGAAATGCTGGTTCGAGTTTCCACACGAAATATTTTCAGAATATTAAAAAACTTTTTCACTTTGTTTTTTTATAATGTCTAAGCACATATGCATCATCTAGTAAATTGTTTCTACCTCTTTATTCAATTAATTTTAAATTTCATAGAATACTATCAAAACCGTCGCTTCGGTGGTTCAAGGGTAGAATAATCGCCTCCCAAGCGGGTAACTCGAGTCCAGGTCGATGCACATCAGGTATACTGTATAGTATATTCATTTTTCTGACTTTCTTTTGTTGCTGAAACGCGGGTTCTAGTTTAAATCCGTACTTTGAACTATTTTCCCAATAAAGAAACCTTTTTTAGCTTAGTTGATATTCATAATCTCTTTGCATGTTTGCGTCTTTTAATTAATTGTTCCTATCTCGTTATTTACGTAATTTTAAATTTCATATCAATACAGTCAAAACCGTCGCTTCGGTGGTTCAAGGGTAGAATACTCGCCTTCCAAAGCGGTGATTCGGGTTCGAGTCCCGGCCGAAGCACATCAGGTATACTGTATGGTATATTGATTTTTCTGACTTTCTTTTGTTGCTGAAACGCTTGTTCCAGTTTCCATCCGTACTTTGAACTATTTTCCCAATACAAAAACCTTTTTTAGCTTCGTTGATATTCATAATCTCTTTGCATGTTTGCGTCTTTTAATTAATTGTTCCTATCTCAATATTTACGTAATTCAAATTTCATATCAATACGGTCAAAACCGTCGCTTCGATGGTTCAAGGATAGAATACTCGCCTTCCAAGCGGGTGATTCGGGTTCGAATCCCGGGCGATGGACATCAGATTTCCGGTGTGGTATATTTCTTTTTCTGACTTTATTTTGTTGCTTAAACGCGGATTACAATTTCTATCTGTACTTTGAACTACTTTCCCAAAACAAAGACCTTTTTAAGCTGCGTTGATATTCAAAATCTCTTTGCATGTTTGAATCTTTTAATTATTTGTTCCTGTCTCGTTATTTACGTAATTTTAAATTTCATATCAATCATGACAAAACCGTTGCTTTGGTGGTTCAAGGGGAGAATACTCGTCTCCCTTGCGGATGATTCGAGTCCCGGCCGAAGCACATCAGGTATCCTCTGTGGTATAATGCTTTTTCTGATCTTTCTTTTGTTGCTGAAAAGCGGGTTCCAGTTTCCATCGGTACTTTGAACTACTTTCCCAATACAAAGACCTTTTTAAGCTTCGCTTATATCCATAATTTCTTTGCTTGTTTGCGACTTTAATTAATTGTTCCTATCTCGTTATTTACGTAATTTTAAATTTCATATGAATACGGTCAATGCCGTCGCTTCGGTTGTTCAAGGGTAGAATACTCGCCTCCCAAGCGGGTAATTCGGGTTCGAGTCCCGGCCGAAGCGCATCAATTATACTCTGTGGTATATTGCTTTATCTGACTTTCTTTTGTTGCTGAAAAGCGGGTTCCAGTTTCCATCGGTACTTTGAACTACTTTCCCAATACAAAGACCTTTTTAAGCTTCGTTTATATCCATAATTTCTTTGCTTGTTTGCGACTTTAATTAAATGTTCCTATCTCGTTATTTACGTAATTTTAAATTTCATATGAATACGGTCAATGCCGTCGCTTCGGTTGTTCAAGGGTAGAATACTCGCCTCCCAAGCGGGTGATTCGGGCTCGAGTCCCGGCCGAAGCCCATCAATTATACTCTGTGGTATATTGCTTTTTCTGACTTTCTTTTGTTGCTGAAAAGCGGGTTCCAGTTTCCATCGGTACTTTGAACTACTTTCCCAATACAAAGACCTTTTTAAGCTTCGTTTATATTCATAATTTCTTTGCTTGTTTGCGACTTTAATTATTTGTTCCTATCTCGTTAATTACGTAATTTTAAATTTCATATCAATACGGTCAATGCAGTCGCTTCGATTGTTCAAGGGTAGAATACTCGCCTCCCAAGCGGGTGATTCGGGTTCGAGTCCCGGCCGAAGCAAATCAATTATACTCTGTGGTATATTGCTTTTTCTGACTTTCTTTTGTTGCTGAAAAGCGGGTTCCAGTTTCCATCGGTACTTTGAACTACTTTCCCAATACAAAGACCTTTTTAAGCTTCGTTTATATTCATAATTTCTTTGCTTGTTTGCGACTTTAATTAATTGTTCCTATCTCGTTATTTACGTAATTTTAAATTTCATATCAATACGGTCAAAACCGTTGCTCCGGTGGTTCAAGGGTAGAATACTCGCCTCCCAAGCGGGTGATTCGGGTTCGAGTCCCGGCCGAAGCACATCAATTATACTCTGTGGTATATTGCTTTTTCTGACTTTCTTTTGTTGCTGAAAAGCGGGTTCCAGTTTCCATCGGTACTTTGAACTACTTTCCCAATACAAAGACCTTTTTAAGCTTCGTTTATATTCATAATTTCTTTGCTTGTTTGCGACTTTAATTAATTGTTCCTATCTCGTTATTTACGTAATTTTAAATTTCATATCAATACGGTGAAGGCAGTTGCTTCGATGGTTCAAGGGTAGAATACTCGCCACCCAAGCGGGTGATTCGGGTTCGAATCCCGGCCGAAGCATTTCAATTATACTCTGTGGTATATAGCTTTTTCTGACTTTCTTTTGTTGCTGAAAAGCGTGTTCCAGTTTCCATCGGTACTTTGAACTACTTTCCCAATACAAAGACCTTTTTAAGCTTCGTTTATATTCATAATTTCTTTGCTTGTTTGCGACTTTAATTAATTGTTCCTATCTCGTTATTTACGTAATTTTAAATTTCATATCAATACTGTCAATGCCGTCGCTTCGGTTGTTCAAGGGTAGAATACTCGCCTCTCAAGCGGGTAATTCGGGTTCGAGTCCCGACCGAAGCGCATCAATTATACTCTGTGCTATATTGCTTTTTCTGACTTTTTTTGTTGCTGAAAAGCGGGTTCCAGTTTCCATCGGTACTTTGAACTACTTTCCCAATACAAAGACCTTTTTAAGCTTCGTTTATATTCATAATTTCTTTGCTTGTTTGCGACTTTAATTAATTGTTCCTATCTCGTTACTTACGTAATTTTAAATTTCATATCAATACGGTGAAAACCGTTGCACCGGTTGTTCAAGGGTAGAATACTCTTCTTCCAAGCAGGCGATTCGGGCCCCGACCGAAGAACATCAGTTATACTCTGCGGTGTATCGCTTTTTCTAACTTTCTTTAGTTGCTGAAACGCGGGTTCCAGTTTCCATCGGTACTTTGAACTACTTTCCCAATACAAAGACCTTTTTAAGCTTCGTTTATATTCATAATTTCTTTGCTTGTTTGCGACTTTAATTAATTGTTCCTATCTCGTTATTTACGTAATTTTAAATTTCATATCAATTTGGTCAAAACCGTCGCTTCGGTGGTTCAAGGGTAGAATACTCTCCTTCCAAGCGGGTGATTCGGGTCCCGGCCGAAGCACATCAATTATACTCTGTGGTATATTGATTTTTCTGACTTTCTTTTGCTGCTGTAACGCTTGTTCCAGTTTCCATTCGTACTTTGAACTTTTTTCCCAATACAAAAACCTTTTTTAGCTTAGTTGATATTCATAATCTCTTTGCATGTTTGCGTCTTTTAATTAATTGTTCCTATCTCAATATTTACGTAATTCAAATTTCATATCAATTCTGTCAAAACCGTCGCTACGATGGTTCAAGCATAGAATACTCGCCTTCCAAGCGGGTGATTCGTGTTCGAATCCCGGCCGATGGACATCAGATTTCCGGTGTGGTGTATTGCTTTTTCTGACTTTATTTTGTTGCTTAAACGCGGATTACAATTTCTATCTGTACTTTGAACTACTTTCCCAAAACAAAGACCTTTTTAAGCTGCGTTGATATTCAAAATCTCTTTGCATGTTTGAATCTTTTAATTAATTGTTCCTATCTCGTTAGTTACGTAATTTTATATTTCATATCAATCATGTCAAAACCGTTGCTTCGGTGGTTCAAAGGTAGAATACTCGTCTCCCTTGCGGATGATTCGAGTCCCGGCCGAAGCACATCAATTATACTCTGTGGTATATTGCTTTTTCTGACTTTCTTTTGTTGCTGAAAAGCGGGTTCCAGTTTCCATCGGTACTTTGAACTACTTTCCCAATACAAAGACCTTTTTAAGCTTCGTTTATATTCATTATTTCTTTGCTTGTTTCCGAATTTAATTAATTGTTCCTATCTCGTTATTTACGTAATTTTAAATTTCATATCAATACGGTCAATGCCGTCGCTTCGGTTGTTCAAGGGTAGAATGCTCGCCTCCCAAGCGGGTAATTCGGGTTCGAGTCCCGACCGAAGAGCATCAATTATACTCTGTGGTATATTGCTTTTTCTGACTTTCTTTTGTTGCTGAAAAGCGGGTCCAGTTTCCATCGGTACTTTGAACTACTTTCCCAATACAAAGACCTTTTTAAGCTTCGTTTATATTCATTATTTCTTTGCTTGTTTCCGAATTTAATTAATTGTTCCTATCTCGTTATTTACGTAATTTTAAATTTCATATCAATACGGTCAATGCCGTCGCTTCGGTTGTTTAAGGGTAGAATACTCGCCTCCCAAGCTGGTAATTCGTTTTCGAGTCCCGGCCGAAGCGCATCAATTATACTCTGTGGTATATTGCTTTTTCTGACTTTCTTTTGTTGCTGAAAAGCGGGTTCCAGTTTCCATCGGTACTTTGAACTACTTTCCCAATACAAAGACCTTTTTAAGCTTCGTTTATATTCATTATTTCTTTGCTTGTTTCCGAATTTAATTAATTGTTCCTATCTCGTTATTTACGTAATTTTAAATTTCATATCAATACGGTCAATGCCGTCGCTTCGGTTGTTCAAGGGTAGAATACTCGCCTCCCAAGCTGGTAATTCGGGTTCGAGTCCCGGCCGAAGCGCATCAATTATACTCTGTGGTATATTGCTTTTTCTGAATTTCTTTTGTTGCTGAAAAGCGGGTTCCAGTTTCCATCGGTACTTTGAACTACTTTCCCAATACAAAGACCTTTTTAAGCTTCGTTTATATTCATAATATCTTTGCTTGTTTGCGACTTTAATTAATTGTTCCTATCTCGTTATTTACGTAATTTTAAATTTCATATCAATACTGTCAATGCCGTCGCTTCGGTTGTTCAAGGGTAGAATACTCGCCTCTCAAGCGGGTAATTCGGGTTCGAGTCCCCACCGAAGCGCATCAATTATACTCTGTGGTATATTGCTTTTTCTGACTTTTTTTGTTGCTGAAAAGCGGGTTCCAGTTTCCATCGGTACTTTGAACTACTTTCCCAATACAAAGACCTTTTTAAGCTTCGTTTATATTCATAATTTCTTTGCTTGTTTGCGACTTTAATTAATTGTTCTTATCTCGTTACTTACGTAATTTTAAATTTCATATCAATACGGTGAAAACCGTTGCACCGGTTGTTCAAGGGTAGAATACTCCCTTTCCAAGCAGGTGATTCGGGCCCCGGCCGAAGCACATCAATTATACTCTTTGGTATATTGCTTTTTCTGAGTTTCTTTTGTTGCTGGAAAGCGGGTTCCAGTTTCCATCGGTAATTTGAACTACTTTCCTAATACAAAGACCTTTTTAAGCTTCGTTTATATTCATAATTTCTTTGCTTGTTTGCGCTTTTAATTAATTGTTCCTATCTCGTTATTTACGTAATTTTAAATTTCATATCAATACGGTCAATGCCGTCGCTTCGGTGGTTCAAGGGTAGAATACTCGCCTCCCAAGCGGGTGATTCGGGTTCGAGTCCCGGCCGAAGCACATCAATTATACTCTGTGGTATATTGCTTTTTCTGAGTTTCTTTTGTTGCTGGAAAGCGGGTTCCAGTTTCCATCGGTAATTTGAACTACTTTCCCAACACAAAGACCTTTTTAAGCTTCGTTTATATTCATAATTTCTTTGCTTGTTTGCGCTTTTAATTAATTGTTCCTATCTCGTTATTTACGTAATTTTAAATTTCATATCAATACGGTCAATGCCGTCGCTTCGGTGGTTCAAGGGTAGAATACTCGCCTCCCAAGCGGGTGATTCGGGTTCGAGTCCCGGCCGAAGCACATCAATTATACTCTGTGGTATATTGCTTTTTCTGAGTTTCTTTTGTTGCTGGAAAGCGGGTTCCAGTTTCCATCGGTAATTTGAACTACTTTCCCAATACAAAGACCTTTTTAAGCTTCGTTTATATTCATAATTTCTTTGCTTGTTTGCGCTTTTAATTAATTGTTCCTATCTCGTTATTTACGTAATTTTAAATTTCATATCAATACGGTCAATGCCGTCGCTTCGGTGGTTCAAGGGTGGAATACTCGCCTCCCAAGCGGGTGATTCGGGTTCGAGTCCCGGCCGAAGCACATCAATTGTACTCTGTGGGATATTGCTATTTCTGACTTTCTTTTGTTGCTGAAAAGCGGGTTCCAGTTGCCATCGGTAATTTAAACTACTTTCCCAATACAAAGACCTTTTTAAACTTCGTTTATATTCATAATTTCTTTGCTTGTTTGCGACTTTAATTAATTGTTCCTATCTCGTTATTTACGTAATTTTAAATTTCATATCAATACGGTCAATGCCGTTGCTTCGGTGGTTCAAGGGTATAATACTCGCTTCCCAAGCGGGTGATTCGGGTTCGAGTCCCGGCCGAAGCACATCAATTATACTCCGTGGTATATTGCTATTTCTGACTTTCTTTTGTTGCTGAAAAGCGGGTTCCAGTTTCCATCGGTAATTTAAACTACTTTCCCAATACAAAGACCTTTTTAAACTTCGTTTATATTCATAATTTCTTTGCTTGTTTGCGACTTTAATTAATTGTTCCTATCTCGTGATTTACGTAATTTTAAATTTCATATCAATACGGTCAATGTCGTCGCTTCGGTTGTTCAAGGGTAGAATACTCGCCTCCCAAGCGGGTGATTCTGGTTCGAGTCCCGGCCGAAGCACATCAATTATACTCTGTGATATATCGCTTTTTCTGACTTTCTTTTAGTTGCTGAAAAGCGGGTTCCAGTTTCCATCGGTACTTTGAACTACTTTCCCAATACAAAGAACTTTTTAAGCTTCGTTTATATTCATAATTTCTTTGCTTGTTTGCGACTTTAATTAATTGTTCCTATCTCGTTATTTACGTAATTTTAAATTTCATATCAATACGGTCAAAGCCGTCGCTTCGGTGGTTCAAGGGTAGAATACTCGCCTTCCAAGCGGGTGATTCGGGCTCGAGTCCCGGCCGAAGCACATCAATTATACTCTGTGGTATATTGCTTTTTCTGACTTTCTTTTGTTGCTGAAAAGCGGGTTCCAGTTTCCATCCGTACTTTGAACTACTTTCCCAATACAAAGACCTTTTTAAGCTTCGTTTATATTCATAATTTCTTTAATTGTTTGCGACTTTAATTAATTGTTCCTATCTCGTTATTTACGTAATTTTAAATTTCATATCAATACGGTCATTGCCGTCGCTTCTTTGGTTCAAGGGTAGAATACTCGCCTCCCAAGCGGGTGATTCGGGTTCGAGTCCCGGCCGAAGCACATCATTATACTCTGTGGTATATTGCTATTTCTGACTTTCTTTTGTTGCTGAAAAGCGGGTTCCAGTTTCCATCGGTAATTTGAACTACTTTCCCAACACAAAGACCTTTTTAAGCTTCGTTTATATTCATAATTTCTTTGCTTGTTTGCGACTTTAATTAATTGATCCTATCTCGTGATTTACGTAATTTTAAATTTCATATCAATACGGGCAATGCCGTCGCTTCGGTGGTTCAAGGGTAGAATACTCGCCTCCCAAGCGGGTGATTCGGGTTCGAGTCTCGGCCGAAGCACATCAATTATACTCAGTGGTATATTGCTTTTTCTGACTTTCTTTTGTTGCTGAAAAGCGGGTTCCAGTTTCCATCGGTAATTTGAACTACTTTCCCAATACAAAGACCTTTTTAAGCTTCGTTTATATTCATAATTTCTTTGCTTGTTTGCGACTTTAATTAATTGTTCCTATCTCGTTATTTACGTAATTTTAAATTTCATATCAATACGGTCATTGCCGTCGCTTCTTTGGTTCAAGGGTAGAATACTCGCCTCCCAAGCGGGTGATTCGGGTTCGAGTCCCGGCCGAAGCACATCATTATACTCTGTGGTATATTGCTATTTCTGACTTTCTTTTGTTGCTGAAAAGCGGGTTCCAGTTTCCATCGGTAATTTGAACTACTTTCCCAACACAAAGACCTTTTTAAGCTTCGTTTATATTCATAATTTCTTTGCTTGTTTGCGACTTTAATTAATTGTTCCTATCTCGTTATTTACGTAATTTTAAATTTCATATCAATACGGTCAATGCCGTCGCTTCGGTGGTTCAAGGGTAGAATACTCGCCTCCCAAGCGGGTGATTCGGGTTCGAGTCCCGGCCGAAGCACATCATTATACTCTGTGGTATATTGCTATTTCTGACTTTCTTTTGTTGCTGAAAAGCGGGTTCCAGTTTCCATCGGTAATTTGAACTACTTTCCCAATACAAAGACCTTTTTAAGCTTCGTTTATATTCATAATTTCTTTGCTTGTTTGCGACTTTAATTAATTGATCCTATCTCGTGATTTACGTAATTTTAAATTTCATATCAATACGGGCAATGCCGTCGCTTCGGTGGTTCAAGGGTAGAATACTCGCCTCCCAAGCGGGTGATTCGGGTTCGAGTCTCGGCCGAAGCACATCAATTATACTCAGTGGTATATTGCTTTTTCTGACTTTCTTTTGTTGCTGAAAAGCGGGTTCCAGTTTCCATCGGTAATTTGAACTACTTTCCCAATACAAAGACCTTTTTAAGCTTCGTTTATATTCATAATTTCTTTGCTTGTTTGCGACTTTAATTAATTGTTCCTATCTCGTTATTTACGTAATTTTAAATTTCATATCAATACGGTCATTGCCGTCGCTTCTTTGGTTCAAGGGTAGAATACTCGCCTCCCAAGCGGGTGATTCGGGTTCGAGTCCCGGCCGAAGCACATCAATTATACTCTGTGGTATATTGCTATTTCTGACTTTCTTTTGTTGCTGAAAAGCGGGTTCCAGTTTCCATCGGTAATTTGAACTACTTTCCCAATACAAAGACCTTTTTAAGCTTCGTTTATATTCATAATTTCTTTGCTTGTTTGCGACTTTAATTAATTGTTCCTATCTCGTTATTTACGTAATTTTAAATTTCATATCAATACGGTCAATGCCGTCGCTTCGGTGGTTCAAGGGTAGAATACTCGCCTCCCAAGCGGGTGATTCGGGTTCGAGTCCCGGCCGAAGCACATCAATTATACTCTGTGGTATATTGCTTTTTCTGACTTTCTTTTGTTGCTGAAAAGCGGGTTCCAGTTTCCATCGGTAATTTGAACTACTTTCCCAATACAAAGACCTTTTTAAGCTTCGTTTATATTCATAATTTCTTTGCTTGTTTGCGACTTTAATTAATTGTTCCTATCTCGTTATTTACGTAATTTTAAATTTCATATCAATACGGTCAATGCCGTCGCTTCGGTGGTTCAAGGGTAGAATACTCGCCTCCCAAGCGGGTGATTCGGGTTCGAGTCCCGGCCGAAGCACATCAATTATACTCTGTGGTATATTGCTTTTTCTGACTTTCTTTTGTTGCTGAAAAGCGGGTTCCAGTTTCCATCGGTAATTTGAACTACTTTCCCAATACAAAGACCTTTTTAAGCTTCGTTTATATTCATAATTTCTTTGCTTGTTTGCGACTTTAATTAATTGTTCCTATCTCGTTATTTACGTAATTTTAAATTTCATATCAATACGGTCAATGCCGTCGCTTCGGTGGTTCAAGGGTAGAATACTCGCCTCCCAAGCGGGTGATTCGGGTTCGAGTCCCGGCCGAAGCACATCAATTATACTCTGTGGTATATTGCTTTTTCTGACTTTCTTTTGTTGCTGAAAAGCGGGTTCCAGTTTCCATCGGTAATTTGAACTACTTTCCCAATACAAAGACCTTTTTAAGCTTCGTTTATATTCATAATTTCTTTGCTTGTTTGCGACTTTAATTAATTGTTCCTATCTCGTTATTTACGTAATTTTAAATTTCATATCAATACGGTCAATGCCGTCGCTTCGGTGGTTCAAGGGTAGAATACTCGCCTCCCAAGCGGGTGATTCGGGTTCGAGTCCCGGCCGAAGCACATCAATTATACTCTGTGGTATATTGCTTTTTCTGACTTTCTTTTGTTGCTGAAAAGCGGGTTCCAGTTTCCATCGGTAATTTGAACTACTTTCCCAATACAAAGACCTTTTTAAGCTTCGTTTATATTCATAATTTCTTTGCTTGTTTGCGACTTTAATTAATTGTTCCTATCTCGTTATTTACGTAATTTTAAATTTCATATCAATACGGTCAATGCCGTCGCTTCGGTGGTTCAAGGGTAGAATACTCGCCTCCCAAGCGGGTGATTCGGGTTCGAGTCCCGGCCGAAGCACATCAATTATACTCTGTGGTATATTGCTTTTTCTGACTTTCTTTTGTTGCTGAAAAGCGGGTTCCAGTTTCCATCGGTAATTTGAACTACTTTCCCAATACAAAGACCTTTTTAAGCTTCGTTTATATTCATAATTTCTTTGCTTGTTTGCGACTTTAATTAATTGTTCCTATCTCGTTATTTACGTAATTTTAAATTTCATATCAATACGGTCATTGCCGTCGCTTCTTTGGTTCAAGGGTAGAATACTCGCCTCCCAAGCGGGTGATTCGGGTTCGAGTCCCGGCCGAAGCACATCATTATACTCTGTGGTATATTGCTTTTTCTGACTTTCTTTTGTTGCTGAAAAGCGGGTTCCAGTTTCCATCGGTAATTTGAACTACTTTCCCAATACAAAGACCTTTTTAAGCTTCGTTTATATTCATAATTTCTTTGCTTGTTTGCGACTTTAATTAATTGATCCTATCTCGTGATTTACGTAATTTTAAATTTCATATCAATACGGGCAATGCCGTCGCTTCGGTGGTTCAAGGGTAGAATACTCGCCTCCCAAGCGGGTGATTCGGGTTCGAGTCTCGGCCGAAGCACATCAATTATACTCAGTGGTATATTGCTTTTTCTGACTTTCTTTTGTTGCTGAAAAGCGGGTTCCAGTTTCCATCGGTAATTTGAACTACTTTCCCAATACAAAGACCTTTTTAAGCTTCGTTTATATTCATAATTTCTTTGCTTGTTTGCGACTTTAATTAATTGTTCCTATCTCGTTATTTACGTAATTTTAAATTTCATATCAATACGGTCATTGCCGTCGCTTCTTTGGTTCAAGGGTAGAATACTCGCCTCCCAAGCGGGTGATTCGGGTTCGAGTCCCGGCCGAAGCACATCATTATACTCTGTGGTATATTGCTATTTCTGACTTTCTTTTGTTGCTGAAAAGCGGGTTCCAGTTTCCATCGGTAATTTGAACTACTTTCCCAATACAAAGACCTTTTTAAGCTTCGTTTATATTCATAATTTCTTTGCTTGTTTGCGACTTTAATTAATTGATCCTATCTCGTTATTTACGTAATTTTAAATTTCATATCAATACGGTCAATGCCGTCGCTTCGGTGGTTCAAGGGTAGAATACTCGTCTTCCAAGCGGGTGATTCGGGTTCGGTCCCGGCCGAAGCACGTCAATTATACTCTGTGGTAATATTGCTTTTTCTGACTTTCTTTTGTTGTTCGAAAAGCGGGTTCCAGTTTCCATCGGTACTTTGAACTACTTTCCCAACACAAAGACCTTTTTAAGCTTCGTTTATATTCATAATTTCTTTGCTTGTTTGCGACTTTAATTAATTGATCCTATCTCGTTATTTACGTAATTTTAAATTTCATATCAATACGGGCAATGCCGTCGCTTCGGTGGTTCAAGGGTAGAATACTCGCCTCCCAAGCGGGTGATTCGGGTTCGAGTCTCGGCCGAAGCACATCAATTATACTCAGTGGTATATTGCTTTTTCTGACTTTCTTTTGTTGCTGAAAAGCGGGTTCCAGTTTCCATCGGTAATTTGAACTACTTTCCCAACACAAAGACCTTTTTAAGCTTCGTTTATATTCATAATTTCTTTAATTTTTTGCGACTTTAATTAATTGTTCCTATCTCGTTATTTACGTAATTTTAAATTTCATATCAATACGGTCAATGCCGTCGCTTCGGTGGTTCAAGGGTAGAATACTCGTCTTCCAAGCGGGTGATTCGGTTCGAGCCCCGGCCGAAGCACATCAATTATACTCTGTGGTATATTGGTTTTTCTGACTTCCTTTTGTTGCTGAAAAGCGGGTTCCAGTTTCCATCGGTACTTTGAACTACTTTCCCAACACAAAGACCTTTTTAAGCTTCGTTTATATTCATAATTTCTTTAATTTTTTGCGACTTTAATTAATTGTTCCTATCTCGTTATTTACGTAATTTTAAATTTCATATCAATACGGTCATTGCCGTCGCTTCTTTGGTTCAAGGGTAGAATACTCGCCTCCCAAGCGGGTGATTCGGGTTCGAGTCCCGGCCGAAGCACATCATTATACTCTGTGGTATATTGCTATTTCTGACTTTCTTTTGTTGCTGAAAAGCGGGTTCCAGTTTCCATCGGTAATTTGAACTACTTTCCCAATACAAAGACCTTTTTAAGCTTCGTTTATATTCATAATTTCTTTGCTTGTTTGCGACTTTAATTAATTGATCCTATCTCGTGATTTACGTAATTTTAAATTTCATATCAATACGGGCAATGCCGTCGCTTCGGTGGTTCAAGGGTAGAATACTCGCCTCCCAAGCGGGTGATTCGGGTTCGAGTCTCGGCCGAAGCACATCAATTATACTCAGTGGTATATTGCTTTTTCTGACTTTCTTTTGTTGCTGAAAAGCGGGTTCCAGTTTCCATCGGTAATTTGAACTACTTTCCCAATACAAAGACCTTTTTAAGCTTCGTTTATATTCATAATTTCTTTGCTTGTTTGCGACTTTAATTAATTGTTCCTATCTCGTTATTTACGTAATTTTAAATTTCATATCAATACGGTCATTGCCGTCGCTTCTTTGGTTCAAGGGTAGAATACTCGCCTCCCAAGCGGGTGATTCGGGTTCGAGTCCCGGCCGAAGCACATCATTATACTCTGTGGTATATTGCTATTTCTGACTTTCTTTTGTTGCTGAAAAGCGGGTTCCAGTTTCCATCGGTAATTTGAACTACTTTCCCAATACAAAGACCTTTTTAAGCTTCGTTTATATTCATAATTTCTTTGCTTGTTTGCGACTTTAATTAATTGATCCTATCTCGTGATTTACGTAATTTTAAATTTCATATCAATACGGGCAATGCCGTCGCTTCGGTGGTTCAAGGGTAGAATACTCGCCTCCCAAGCGGGTGATTCGGGTTCGAGTCTCGGCCGAAGCACATCAATTATACTCAGTGGTATATTGCTTTTTCTGACTTTCTTTTGTTGCTGAAAAGCGGGTTCCAGTTTCCATCGGTAATTTGAACTACTTTCCCAATACAAAGACCTTTTTAAGCTTCGTTTATATTCATAATTTCTTTGCTTGTTTGCGACTTTAATTAATTGTTCCTATCTCGTTATTTACGTAATTTTAAATTTCATATCAATACGGTCAATGCCGTCCCTTCGGTGGTTCAAGGGTAGAATACTCTTCTTCCAAGCGGGTGATTCGGGCCCCGGCCGAATCACGTCAATTATACTCTGTTGTAATATGCTTTTTCTGAGTTTCTTTTGTTGTTCGAAAGCGGGTTCCAGTTTCCATCGGTACTTTGAACTACTTTCCCAATACATAGACATTTATAAGCTTCGTTTATATTCATAATTTCTTTGCTTTTTTGCGACTTTAATTAATTGTTCCTATCTCGTTATTTACGTAATTTTAAATTTCATATCAATACGGTCAATGCCGTCGCTTCGGTGGTTCAAGGGTAGAATACTCGCCTCCCAAGCGGGTGATTCGGATTCGCGTCCCGGCCGAAGCACATCAATTATACTACGTGGTATATTGCTTTTTCTGACTTCCTTTTGTTGCTGAAAAGCGGGTTCCAGTTTCCATCGGTACTTTGAACTACTTTCCCAACACAAAGACCTTTTTAAACTTACTTTATATCCATAATTTCTTTGCTTGTTTGCGACTTTAATTAATTATTCCTATCTCGTTATTTACGTAATTTTAAATTTCATATCAATACGGTCAATGCCGTCGCTTCGATGGTTCAAGGGTAGAATACTCGCCTCCCAAGCGGGGGATTCGGGTTCGAGTCCCGGCGTAAGCACATCAATAATACTCTGTGATATATTGCTTTTTCTAACTTTCTTTTGTTGCTAAAAAGCGGGTTGCAATTTCCATCGGTAATTTGAACTACTTTCCCAATACAAAGACCTTTTTAAGCTTCGTTTATATTCATAATTTCTTTGCTTGTTTGCGACTTTAACTAATTGTTCCTATCTCGTTATTTACGTAATTTTAAATTTCATATCAATACGGTCAATGCCGTCGCTTCAGTGGTTCAAGGGTAGAATATTCGCCTCCTAAGCGGGAGATACGGGTTCGAGTCCCGGCCGAAGTACATCAATTATACTACGTGGTATATTGCTTTTTCTGACTTCCTTTTGTTGCTGAAAAGCGGGTTCAAGTTTCCATCGGTACTTTGAACTACTTTCACAACACAAAGACCTTTTTAAACTTACTTTATATCCATAATTTCTTTGCTTGTTTGCGACTTTAATTAATTGTTCCTATCTCGTTATTTACGTAATTTTAAATTTCATATCAATACTGTCAATGCCGTCGCTTCGGTGGTTCAAGGGTAGAATACTCGCCTCCCAAGCGGGTGATTCGGGTTCGAGTCCCGGCTGAAGCACATCAATTATACTCTGTGGTGTATTGCTATTTCTGACTTTTTTTTGTTGCTGAAAAGCGGGTTCCAGTTTCCATCGGTAATTTGAACTACTTTCCCAATACAAAGACCTTTTTAAGCTTCGTTTATATTCATAATTTCTTTGCTTGTTTGCGACTTTAATTAAATGTTCCTATCTCGTTATTTACGTAATTTTAAATTTCATATCAATACGGTCAATGCCGTCGCTTCAGTGGTTCAAGGGTAGAATACTCGCCTCCCAAGCGGGTGATTCGGGTTCGAGTCCCGGCCGAAGCACATCAATTATACTCTGTGGTATATTGATATTTCTGACTTTATTTTGTTGCTGAAAAGCGGGTTCCAGTTTCCATCGGTAATTTGAACTACTTTCCTAACACAAAGACCTTTTTAAACTTACTTTATATTCATAATTTCTTTGCTTGTTTGCGACTTTAATTAATTGTTCCTATCTCGTTATTAACGTAATTTTAAATTTCATATCAATACTGTCAATGCCGTCGCTTCGGTGGTTCAAGGGTAGAATACTCGCCTCCCAAGCGGGTGATTCGGGTTCGAGTCCCGGCTGAAGCACATCAATTATACTCTGTGGTATATTGATATTTCTGACTTTATTTTGTTGCTGAAAAGCGGGTTCCAGTTTCCATCGGTAATTTGAACTACTTTCCTAACACAAAGACCTTTTTAAACTTACTTTATATCCATAATTTCTTTGCTTGTTTGCGACTTTAATTAATTGTTCCTATCTCGTTATTTACGTAATTTTAAATTTCATATCAATACTGTGAATGCCGTCGCTTCGGTGGTTCAAGGGTAGAATACTCTTCTTCCAAGCGGGTGATTCGGGCCCCGGCCGAAGCACATCAATTATACTCAGTGGTATATTGCTTTTTCTGACTTTCTTTTGTTGCTGAAAAGCGGGTTCCAGTTTCGATCGGTAATTTGAACTACTTTCCCAACACAAAGACCTTTTTAAGCTTCGTTTATATTCATAATTTCTTTGCTTGTTTGCGACTTTAATTAATTGTTCCTATCTCGTTATTTACGTAATTTTAAATTTCATATCAATACGGTCAATGCCGTCGCTTCGGTGGTTCAAGGGTAGAATACTCTTCTTCCAAGCGGGTGATTCGGGCCCCGGCCGAAGCACATCAATTATACTCTGTGGTATATTGGTTTTTCTGACTTCCTTTTGTTGCTGAAAAGCGGGTTCCAGTTTCCATCGGTACTTTGAACTACTTTCCCAACACAAAGACCTTTTTAAGCTTCGTTTATATTCATAATTTCTTTAATTTTTTGCGACTTTAATTAATTGTTCCTATCTCGTTATTTACGTAATTTTAAATTTCATATCAATACGGTCATTGCGGTCGCTTCTTTGGTTCAAGGGTAGAATACTCGCCTCCCAAGCGGGTGATTCGGGTTCGAGCCCCGGCCGAAGCACATCAAATATACTCTGTGGTATATTGCTATTTCTGACTTTCTTTTGTTGCTGAAAAGCGGGTTCCAGTTTCCATCGGTAATTTGAACTACTTTCCCAATACAAAGACCTTTTTAAGCTTCGTTTATATTCATAATTTCTTTGCTTGTTTGCGACTTTAATTAATTGATCCTATCTCGTGATTTACGTAATTTTAAATTTCATATCAATACGGGCAATGCCGTCGTTTCGGTGTTTCAAGGGTAGAATACTCGCCTCCCAAGCGGGTGATTCGGGTTCGTGTCCCGGCGAAAGCACATCAATGTTGCTGAATGATATATTGATTTTACTGACTATCTTTTGTTGCTGAAACGCGGGTTCCAGTTTCCATCGGTACTTTGAACTACTTTCCCAATACAAAGACCTTTTTAAGCTTCGTTTATATTCATAATTTCTTTGCTTGTTTGCGACTTTAATTAATTGTTCCTATCTCGTTATTTACGTAATTTTAAATTTCATATCAATACGGTCAAAGCCGTCGCTTCGGTGGTTCAAGGGTAGAATACTCTTCTTCCAAGCGGGTGATTCGGGCCCCGGCCGAATCACGTCAATTATACTCTGTTGTAATATGCTTTTTCTGAGTTTCTTTTGTTGTTCGAAAGCGGGTTCCAGTTTCCATCGGTACTTTGAACTACTTTCCCAATACATAGACATTTATAAGCTTCGTTTATATTCATAATTTCTTTGCTTTTTTGCGACTTTAATTAATTGTTCCTATCTCGTTATTTACGTAATTTTAAATTTCATATCAATACGGTCAATGCCGTCGCTTCGGTGGTTCAAGGGTAGAATACTCGCCTCCCAAGCGGGTGATTCGGATTCGCGTCCCGGCCGAAGCACATCAATTATACTACGTGGTATATTGCTCTTTCTGACTTCCTTTTGTTGCTGAGAAGCGGGTTCCAGTTTCCATCGGTACTTTGAACTACTTTCCCAACACAAAGACCTTTTTAAACTTACTTTATATCCATAATTTCTTTGCTTGTTTGCGACTTTAATTAATTGTTCCTGTCTCGTTATTTAAGTAATTTTAAATTTCATATCAATACGGTCAGTGCCGTCGCTTCGGTGGTTCAAGGGTAGAATACTCGCCTCCCAAGCTGGTGATTCTGGTTCGAGTCCCGGCCGAAGCACATCAATTATACTCTGTGATATATTGCTTTTTCTGACTTTCTTTTGTTGCTGAAAAGCGGGTTCCAGTTTCCATCGGTACTTTGAACTACTTTCCCAACACAAAGACCTTTTTAAGCTTCGTTTTTATTCATAATTTCTTTGCTTGTTTGCGACTTTAATTAATTGTTCCTATCTCGTTATTTACGTAATTTTAAATTTTATATCAATACGGTCAATGCCGTCGCTTCGGTTGTTCAAGGGTAGAATACTCGCCTCCCAAGCGGGTGATTCTGGTTCGAGTCCCAGCCGAAGCACATCAATTGTACTCTGTGATATATTGCTATTTCTGACTTTCTTTTGTTGCTGAAAAGTGGGTTCCAGTTTCCATCGGTACTTTGAACTACTTTCCCAATACAAAAATCTTTTTTAGCTTCGTTTATATTCATAATTTCTTTGCTTGTTTGCGACTTTAATTAATTGTTCCTATCTCGTTATTTACGTAATTTTAAATTTCATATCAATAGAGTCAATGCCGTCGCTTCGGTTGTTCAAGGGCAGAATACTCGCCTCCCAAGCTGGTGATTCTGGTTCGAGTCCCGGCCGAAGCACATCAATTATACTCTGTGGTATATTGCTTTTTCTGACTTTCTTTTGTTGCTGAAAAGCGGGTTCCAGTTTCCATCGGTACTTTGAACTATTTTCCTAATACAAAAACCTTTTTTAGCTTGGTTGATATTCATAATCTCTTTGCATGTTTGCGTCTTTTAATTAATTGTTCCTATCTCGTTATTTACGTAATTTTAAATTTCATATCAATACGGTCAAAGCCGTCGCTTCGGTGGTTCAAGGGTAGAATACTCGCCTCCCAAGCGGGTGATTCGGGTTCGTGTCCCGGCCAAAGCACATCAATTTTACTCTGTGGTATATTGCTTTTTCTGACTTTCTTTTGTTGCTGAAACGCGGGTTCCAGTTTCCATCGGTACTTTGAACTACTTTCCCAAAACAAAGACCTTTTTAAACTTACTTTATATTCATAATTTCTTTGCTTGTTTGCGACTTTAATTAATTGTTCCTATCTCGTTATTTACGTAAT